>CM053026.1:661116049-661365341 GCA_028564925.1 Lithobates sylvaticus | reverse complement strand
AAGTCCGTGGAGGCAAGCAGAGGGTCAAACACAGGATCAGGCAGCAAAGTCCGTGGAGGCAAGCAGAGGGTCAAACACAGGATCAGGCAGCAAAGTCCGTGGAGGCAAGCAGAGGGTCAAACACAGGATCAGGTCAGCAAGTCCGTTAAACAAGCCAGCAAAGTCCGTTAACAAGCCAGGGGGTCAAACACAGGAGAAGGCAGCGACAGTCCGTTTAACAAGCCAAGGGTCAAGATGCAGGATCAGATCTGGTTAACACAGGAGACACACAGGCACTGAGCTGGAAAGACAGACCAGCAAAGTGCCTGTGCGTCAGGCAGCTTTTATAGGCGCCCAGTGGACGCTAATTGTGCGCCATGGCGCACAAACGGGCGCCAGTGCGCATGCGCGAGCGCCGGACCGCCGAGCCGCGAGTGCGCATGCGCCGGAGAGCCGGGCCGCCGCGCATGCGCACCGGAGAGCGGGCCGCTCGTCCGGCGCTGGGTCCCTGACAGGACCCCAAGATGGATTCTACATCAAGGGCCCGGACCCTGAGCACCTGTCAGTTAAAAAAGATAAAACAAAAACTCAGGAAAGACCAGCTAATAGATGTTTGGAGGATGCAGCACCCGGAATCTAGGGACTATTCTTTTTTTTTCCCCAGTACATGGGATATATTCCCGTCTAGACTATTTTTTTGTCGAACATAAATTTCTGGACCAGGTAGTAGAGTCGCAGATTGAGATAATGACCCTATCGGATCACGCCCCCTTATCTCTGTCTATTAGACTCCCTGGAATTCAAAAGCGTCCAAGCGCATGGTGCCTCAATGACGGCTTACTAGCAGAAGCCGCCACTGAGGAAATTATAAGAAGGGAAATCCTATCCTTTTTCAAAATAAACGATACCGGAGAGATATTACCTGCATCCCTGTGGGAAGCACACAAATCATATATAAGGGGGATTCTTATCTCAATCGGAGCGGGGAAAAAAAAATTTAAAAGGGAGCTTAGAGCGAAGCTGATAGAAGAAATCCATAACCTTGAACAAGAACATAGGGACGAAAAAACGCGAAGACAAAATACCCTTCACAGATTACTAAATAAAAGAGAAGAATTAAAAACGGGTATGGATTTAGATGCAAGGAAATGGTTCCACAAACTAGATAGTGACCGCTATAAATGGGGGAATAAAAGTAGCAAATATCTAGCAAAAATGCTAAAAAGTAAGAGAGAGATTAATTATATTGATAAAATACAAAGTAAAGCGGGGTCAATGGTAAATGTAACTAAAGATATAGCTAACGAGTTTAAAACCTATTATGAATCCCTCTATGATGTGAAAACAAAAGGTCAGACTACACAAGCCCTGTCAGAGGATTCCCGAAATTTTATTAGAGATAGCGCGGTCCCCTCTCTAACACCGGAAGACAGCTCCAATATGGACAGGCCTATAACTGAACAGGAAATATTTAAAGCCTTGAAGAGTTCCCCTGCTGGCAAGAGTCCGGGACCTGATGGTTTCTCGTTGGCTTTTTTTAAGAGATATGGAGATATCTTGGTCCCCAGACTTTGCCGGTATTGGAACCAGCTAGGGGGGGAGTGTGGAATGGGTAAAGAAGCTCTGATGGCATCAATAACATTGATTCTGAAGGAAGGGAAGGATAAAACGCTGTGCTCGAGCTACCGTCCTATTACTCTACTAAATGTGGACACTAAGCTCTTCGCGAAAGTATTGGCTAATAGAATTAAGACAAAGATGCCCGAGCTGGTCCATCCTGATCAGGCTGGATTCGTTGCGGGAAGAGAGGGAAGAGACAATGGGATAAGGGCCCTCTTGTTAATGCAGGCGAGTAGGAGGAGTGGTGTCCCCAGTCTATTCCTGTCGATGGACGCCGAGAAGGCGTTCGACAGGATAGACTGGGGACATATGTTTACAACACTGGAGGTCATGGGGTGGGACCAAGAATGAGGAGCTGGATAAGGACCCTATATGACTTCCCCCAGGCGAAGGTTAAGGTGAACGGTTTACTTTCATCCGCCTTCGTCATGAAGAACGGTACACGCCAGGGTTGCCCTCTGTCCCCTCTCCTGTTTGTGCTAGCATTAGAACCCTTACTTTCTACCATACGGAATATGCCCGACATAAGGGGGATTAAGGTGGGAGGTGAGGAACACAAGCTAGCCGCATTCGCGGATGACGTACTTTTTTTCTTAACTAGCCCCCAGATCACCCTACCTAATCTACTCAAAAAAACATACGGCCATATGTCAAATTTCAAAATTAACCTTACTAAATCAGAGATTCTGAATATCAACTTAAGACAGGCGGAAGTAGCCCAACTAACTAAAGAATTCCAATTCCCATGGAGGGAGAATATTAAATATTTAGGGGTAAGACTTGCAGCTACATTAAGAAAGACATATTTGATAAACTATATCCCCTTGCTGGACCAGATCAAAAATGAAACAAAAAGTGGACAATGAATTCGCTGTCATGGCTGGGGAAAATTAATGCAGTGAAAATGATCATAGCCCCAAAAATAAATTATAAATTCCAAATGCTTCCACTAGCAGTCCCTAAGGTCTATTTCAGGATCTTAAAAAGCATTGTTTCTAAATTTATCTGGTCCAACAAGAAGCCGCGGATAGCAACAGAAATTCTGACAAGGGAAAAGAAACTGGGGGAATCGCCCTGCCCGATTTTGAAAAATACTTTAGCGCTATAGCTCTTTCACGAGTCACTGAATGGACAAAAGAGGGGGAAAAAAAGAGATGGTTAAATTTAGAAAATACACTTAGCAATACTCACCTGGGTCACGTTATATGGAATCCACCAAAATTCAGGACAATAGGAGCAGAAGCACATGAAATCACTTGGGTTACACTGAAAGCGTGGGATAATTTGTTTAGAAATAATAGTTGGGATTATAATTCCCCGTTGATTTATTTAAAAAATAATACTTATTTTGAGCCAGGAAGGAGTAAACTTTGGGGTAATTGGATCAAAAAAGAAGATGCACGTTTAAGGGATATCACTAAACACGGGAAAATAAGCACTTTTTATGAATTAAGTCAAGCGAGGGATTTGCTATCGATTGACACCTGGAGGTACGCCCAATTGAAGCATTTCGTAGAGAGACTACCCCAACCAATTAGATGGGGGGAAGACTATACCGAAATGGAGAGAATATGTATGCGCCCATCAACCAAAAATAATATTTCACGCATATATAAAATCTTAATACGAGAAGGCGTCGGGGGGGGGTCCCCCCGGGTGTCAAAAGATGGCAAGATGAATTAGGAATCCCTTGTAACAAAAATAGATGTGATAAGATATTTAAGTTAATGCACAGAGCAGCGTTAGACATTAAAACCATGGAAGTTAACTATAAATGTATTTCGGGTTGGTATATAACCCCAGTTAAGATGAGTAAATATCAAAAGGACAAAACCCCCGAATGCTGGAGAGGCTGCGGTGATATTGGCACGATGGCACATATATGGTGGAATTGCCCCATCATTAAAAAATTTTGGAAACAAATCCTAGATTTAATTAAAAATTTTACAAACCAAAATATACCTGAAGAGCCATGGGTGGTATTGTTCCATGGGAATGATATTCCCGTGCGGCAATATCAACGTTCCTTAGTTCCTACCCTCTTAGATGTAGCAAAAAAATTAATCCCAAAAAAATGGATGGAAACAGAGAGCCCGCAAATAGGAGAGTGGATAGCCCGAGTGAATATACAACAAAGATTGGAAAAAACAGAACCAAACAGGGCAGAGGAAACTAGAGAAGAGGAAGGTGAGGGAAGGTGGTATTGTTGGAACAAATTTAAAAAATCCTCGAGATATTATGAAGAGATAACCAGATAAGGAGAGACACCCCTTAGCATGTGTCTGCGACTTGCCCTTAGCAGACAAAAAGGGAAAGTCTGCCAGAAGATATAGGACTAATCCGATCCAGTTAGGCGAGATATGTAAGGAACAACTTAGAAGGCAGGGGGGGGGGGGGGGGGGGGGGGAGGGATCTTAGGAATTACACGGTGTGTATGGGGGTGAGGATTTTATGTCTGATCCTCTTTTGTTCTTATGTTGTTTGTGTAAAAATTTTGGAAATAAATAAAGATTTAAAAAAAAAAAAAAGGGGATGAGATAAGCCAAGACTGTTTCTTTTCTTGTGTAAACATACGTACCCAGCTGCTGTGCTTTCGAAAGGACAAGTGTGCGCACGTGCGTGGACGTGTGTACACGGTGAGTTTCTATATTTTACCTGGAGAAATACCGTCCAACCTGTTGCAGGGTGGACCTACTGAACTTCGACTGACCTAGAGAAGGAAATAAAGGCAACTGGTGAGGTGTGCCTCGTGGGGCGTGTCCCCGTCTATGCATATATATACTTTTTTTTTATATTATTATTATTTTTCTTTTTTTTTTATTATTTTTTTTTTTTCCATGTCAATTGAAATGAGAAACGTTTGTGCCATGTCGTGGGCGCAAAGTGTCGTTATGAGTGCGACTCGCTGAGTGACACTGATCAAGAATTGGAATGAAATGAGGCAAATTCGTCTGGGGTACGTCGAGACGAATCGATGCATGGTGGATGCCATCGGATTCGGATCGGGACGTGTTTGTGTGACAGCGAACTGATTGGCGTGACAGAAGTACGAAACGGTCGAGCCACGACGGCGACTGCCAACGAACCAGACTTCTGGAGCATGTACTGAAATGAGGCCAACGGATGTTCAGGGCACATCGGTATGATCGGTGCGGCCTGGCGGTGAGAAATGAAGGGAACCATTCTATGAGGTGCGGAGCGGTCGGTCGGGTTTTGCGACCGACGACGGGCGGACTCAGAAGTGGTTGCTGAAATGGGGCCGACAAAACCTGGGGTACGTCGGAGGCGAAACCGGTACACGAGGGTGCGACCAGTTTCGAATCGAAACGTGATTTGTGAGGTGAAATGTTTTTCTCGGGACAGAGGCGCCGACCGGTGAGCCTAAAATTTTTTCGACTGACAGCGACCGGACTTCTGGAGCACGAAATGAAATGGGGCCTGGGAGCACCTGGGGCGCGCCGGCACGAATCGAGGCACTGGGGTGCGACTAGACTCGAATCGGAACGTGATACGTGACAGTGAAATGATGCCATGACAGAGGTGTTTTTTTCGACCGGTGAGTCGAAAAATTGCGGATAGAAACGACCGCACCCTGGATCATGTATTGAAATGGGGCTCGACTGCTGGGACACACCGGGACGAATCGGATGCGGTTAGATTCGAACCGGCGTGTTGGTGCGTGACCGTGAAATGGTGAAATGGCTGAAATGGTGAAATGGCTGAAATGTGATTGTGTGAAATGCTACTGCGACTGATTCTGAATCAGTGGTGATGCGTGAGCGACCGGCTACTGTTATGCAGATAGCGGTGCGGGTGCTACGTACGGGTACTAATGAATGACTCGTGCGTATATGGACAACGAGATTCGTGACAAGGTAACTAACGTTCATAAGTGAAATGATGGTCAAACGAGACCCCTACCTGCGGCAGCTGAGCCAGATACAATGTACAAAAACCTTTGAACGGGAACAATCCACGAGACGTCTGGCACTCACGAACGCTAGCGAATCAAGTAGTCAGCTTAGTGACGTAGTATATTGCGCACCGGAAACCGACGAAGACCACAGGCGAGTGGGCCGGTTATATACCACCCCGGGCTCCTCCCATAAATTCAGGCCACCATGTTGGCCTTCCACATATGTGATACAGTCTGTTAGTAGCATTAATGCAGATGTTTTTGTTTTCCTGAATCACCCCTGCTGTTATTTGATTTGATTACCTGCTGATATTGCCAATAGATCCTTATTTTTCGATTTCTTTTAACAGGATGACATGTCTGTTTGTTCTGACAACATGCAAGTGGTATAGTGCAACTAGTAGTGCCCGAATCGGCACCAACATCCCTCAAATTATAGACAATAGCAGAAATTCCACCATACATGGGACTATGGGGTTGATTTACTAAAGGCACATAGACTGGGCCCTTTGCAAAGTGCAGTTGCTCCAAATTTTAGCAAATTAGTTAAAGCTTCACTTCGCAAAGAGTACCCAATCACATTCAAGGAAATACAAATAAAATAAAAACAGCATTTTTGCTTGCACATGATTGGATGATGGGAGTTGGCAGAGCTTCTACTCATGTACTAAGCTCTGGAGCAACTGCTCTTGCAGAGTGCAAGTGCAAAGTACGGTATATTTGCCATTAGTAAATCAACCCCTATATGCAAATTATATTACAAGCACTGTTAAAATTCAATAACTGTAAGTTCATATAAAACATTAAAAAACCACATGGTTTTAACCAAACATGACTTATTTTATGAATTACAAGGTATTCCACTATAAAAGAAACATTTGTTTCACACTATAGTGATGACCTTGCCACTCTAGTATATCGTATCCTTTGTTGCATTCAAACCAATAATTTATAAGCCTTTGATTGGCCATGGTAAGGGGAGTTTCAACAATTTATAACAACACATTTCATGGGTCTTTAACTATCCCACTTCCATAGGTTCTGTGGAACTCTATACAGAACATACAGTAGGTGGTATCCCCTTCACAGAATGGGTGAGAAAGAGAGAGAGAGAGAGAGACATTGTAACACATTCTGACAACCCCCATCTGCAATGGAATGAACACATTATCCACATAGGGGAAAAAAAAAACAAATTCTAGAGCTGTGTATAACCACCTTAGGTTATATAACAGAATAATGAACAACACACTTGAACAAATCCTTCCAAGTGTACCTCAGTGATGTTACAGTCTCTCTTTCTCCCCCAATTCTGTGAGGGAGATACCAACTAGGCTTTATTTAGTGTTGTCCTGAGGAAGTGGGATAGTTGGAGTCCAAATGCATAAATATAATCCTCAGAGTCTTCTGCACAAAAACGCACAACACACCACTAGTGCATAAACGTTGAAAAATGCGAGTGTTCTCCTCCACCTCAGTATCCTAGCCACTCACCTCACGTTCTGACCCCTGTTTCACCAGAAGGTCAGAAAAAGCAGGTTCCCTCTCAGGGATACAAACGGATCAGCTGGTCATGGAGCTCCTATTCTGTCCGTGCTGCCTCCGGCTGATTATATGGATACCAGCCAGTACAGATTCCCTCAATGGGGTCCGGTGCACATGGGAATAGAAAAGAAAAAATCTAGTGCTCTCTGTATATCAAAATTGTTTATTTCCTCATTAAAACATTAAAACATTACTCACAAACACAGCACTTAAGCAGTGTGGGCTCAGGATGCATAGAAACGACAAGATGCTCGCGGTATGACATTGCCACTGCTACTCTTTCCCCATATACGCATTATGTCAAATGGGCTACACCCCCGTGACCTCCCTTTACTGAAGATGTCACGGTGGTGTAGTAGCCCATTTGACGTAACGCTTATAGGGGGAAGTAGTCGCAGTGGCAACGTCATCCCGCAAGCATCTTGTCGTTTCTATGCATCCTGAGCCCACACTGCTTAAGTGCTGCGTTTGTGAGTAACATTTTAATATTTTTATGAGGAAATAAACCATTTTGATATACAGAGAGCAATACAATTTGGAGCTCCATGACCAGCTGATCTGTTTGTATCCCTGAGAGGGAACCTGCTTTTTCTGACCTTCTGGTGAAACATGGGTCAGAACGTGGGTGAGGATATTGAGGTGGAGGAGAGCACTTGCATTTTTCAACCTTTATGTACTACAATTTTGTGCAGAACATTCTGAGGATTATATTTGTGCATTTGGACTCTTATTTTTATTTTTTATTTTGAGTGTGTGGACTTTATCTTTATTGTTTATTGTTCACTATTCCCATTTAGGGAACATGAATATTTGATTGTGCACTCAGTATCTTGCTACATTGCAAGTTAATCATTTTTTCTCATTTAAGGATTTATCGGAAGTTATTTTGGAAGCGCAACACTGTTTTGTTATGTATAATCTACCATCTATGCCCCCACTAGGGGATGCACTCACCCGCAGGAGTTGATCCCCTCAAGTGTACACTAGTTTAAATGAGATGCCTCTCATATGGGATGCCACTGCCCAGGGAACCTAGGTCCACTCGCCCATAGAGTTAATAAAAAGAAACTATGGGAAAACATCATACCGTATCTTCTCTTATTCATTAAAAGCCCATTAAACCATATACCCTCCCCAAAATTGTGCTCTTACCGACCCTAGGAATAATCTGCACAGTACCGCTGCTCTGGTATACGCTGGAGCCTGGCGTGTGCTCCAACTCACAGAAGTAACATGGTGCTGGAAAACCCTGCACCTAACCACGCACTTTTATGGTTTTGCACTTTATTAATATGTGATTTATTCCCTACCTACTACACCGCAAATGCACATTGGATTTGTTATTTATTTAGTGAGTTTTTACAATGTACAGAAGAGGATACCATTTACAGTAGGGTGGCAAAGCCAATGCTATACTGTGAAACAAATGTTCTTTTATTGTGGAATATATTGCAATTCATAAAAGAAACCAAGATTGGCTAAAACCATGTGCTATTTTAATGTTTTATATGATCTTAAATACATTTATTGAATTTTAACAGTAGTCACAAATATAATTTGGTACCTATAAAGTCCCATGTATGGTGGCATTTTTGCTAATGGCTGTTTGTTCTGCATAGCAGAAACATTGGTCCCTATTTCCCAGGGACAGTCCCCATACCATTTCAGGAAACAAGGGTCTCCAGCATGTCCCTGGTTGTTGTGAGGCAGTGTACTACACATTACACTGTGCAAGCATCTCAAAGTGGTGCTGCTGGACCCTGTTGCCAACTGCATGTGCATAGAAATACCTGTATGCTACTGGTTTTTCCTTTTCAGCTTTTGGCTATGTAGTCCTGGAGTGCCATTTTAAAGTGGCTTAGGTGTCAGGGCAGTGTAATGTTTACACTGCATTGTCTCACAGCCAGGGTCATGCCTCAGATTCTTCTTCTCTGAAGGATCTAGGATGGGATTATTTACCCCCAGCCTCTCCACTGGCCATGGAGGGTTGTCAGATCTGCATTGGTTTGTGTCATTCTGCTCCACTCCTGTATGCCTGTGAGGGCATTCTTACCATTATCTTTTTAAAGTGTTTCGAACTTTAATGCACAGAATTTAGAATTGAGCCCTGTTCTGTTTTTATGTCCTCCTTAGTACATGGATCTTGCCTGTCCAGCTTTTGGATTTATAGGCCTATTTTAACCCTGAATTACCCAGAAATCCTGAAATTCAAGTTGCAATTGTATTTTTTTTTTTTTGTACATTTAATGAAGGTACAACATTTAGCAACTCACATGGTTGATGATTAAAACATGCACATCTAAGTATGCAGGCATCCGGGTAAAGTTGTCCACATAGACCATCCTCTGCACTGCCATCAATGTCATCCCTTCCACTCTGCGCTCCACGAGTGCTTCAAGCCTCACTTTCAGATCGCTCTACTGCAGGATAGTCTTCCCGGTCACGATTGCAGACTGACAACGGTGGTAGCCAGTGGTGCAGAGAACGGTTTATATGGACAGCTTTACCCTGGATGCCTGCATACTTAGATGCCTGTTTTAATCATCAACCATGTGAGTGACTAAATGTACCTTAATTAAATGTGGCCATATTGCTACACTTAGAGGTGCCTCTCTTCCTTTTTATACTCTGTAGTTGCTGCTGGATTTTGCTTCTAATCCCCTTGTGGAGGCTGCCATTTGTCGATGGACATTTTATGGTTACACAACCTGGTCACATTGATATAATCTTTTTATTTTATTTAGACTATAAACTGAAGGATTTATGAATAAATGGTTGTGGAACGAATTATGAGATTCCTTAATTTCTTATGGGGAAATTTGCTTTGATATAAGAGTGCTTTGGATTACAAGCATGTTTCCGAAACAAATTATGCTCGCAATCCAAGGTTTTACTGTATTCTGATGAGGAAAGTTGCAGTGCCTTCATCTCTTTAAAAGTAGTTAACCCTTAAGGAAGGAGTATTTCACCAAAAATGAAATTCCAGTTGCAGGACACCTCCAGGCTGCCATATTGCTTTTAATTATTTAAGCAGTTATAGAAAACTACAGTGGTTAAGGATTGAAATATAAAGGTCATTTTTAACATCATTACAAAATGGCCTGCACAGCTATTTTACATGCTATTATAATTTTTTAAATGAAAGTGGCGTTCTCCTTTAAAGTGTTTGTAACCCTAAAAAAAAAAAAGAATCCTTTTCCTTTAACCACTTAAGTCCCAGACCATTTGGCTGCCCAAAGACCTGAGCCCTTTTTGCGATTCGGCACTGCGTCGCTTTAACTGACAATTGCATGGTCGTGCGGCGTGGCTCCCAAAACAAAATTGATGTCCTTTTTCCCCCACAAATAGAGCTTTCTTTTGGTGGTATTTGATCACCTCTGCGGTTTTTATTTTTTGCACTACAAACAAACTCAGTTTAGGTTTTTCTACATATTTTTGGTAAAAAAAAAATGCAATAAGCGTTTATTGATTGGTTTGTGCAAAAGTTATAGCGTCTACAAAATAGGGGATAGTTTTATGGCATTTTTATTAATAATTTTTTTTTACTAGTAATGGCGGCGACCAGTGATTTTTATCGTGACTGCGACATTATGGCGGACAGATCGGACACTTTTGGCGTGATTTTGGGACCATTCGCATTTATACAGCGAACATTGCAATTAAAAATGCATTGACTGGCAGTGAAGGGGTTAACCACTAGGGGGCAGTGAAGGAGGTAAGTGTGTCCTAGAGAGTGATTCTAACTGGTGGGGGGGCATGGCTATGTGTGACACAACACTGATCACCGCTCTTGATTACAGGGAGCTGTGATCAGTGTCCTGTCACTAGGCAGAATGGGGAAATGCTTGTTTACATCAGCATTTCCCGTTCTTCCTCTCTGTGAGACGATCGTGGGTATCCCCACGGACATTGATCACACTCATGGAGGTCGCGGCAAACCGCTTCTTAAATGGCAACGTACAGGTACGTTAATCTGCCTGTACGTGCCCTTCTGCCGACGTATATCGGCAAGCGGTTAAAGCATAAAAAACAGCACAGTGCTTTTGCTGTGTCATTCGGCCCCCTGTATAACCTAAAATACCTGGCTGGCACTGCTGTCCCCCCCTGTAAACTGACCACGGTTTACCATGGCTGCTGAGCTCTGACACCGTGATCAGTTTACTTGCCTCCATCATCCTCAGCTCTCCTCTGTCCTCTCTCACCCTCCCCTCCCTATCTGTCAGCTCCGCTCCCTGCCCTCCCCTCCTGCTGGCATCATAACTCAGTGTTCTTTCTACAATCCCCTCTGTTATATTAAATGATGTGCTCCAGTGTATGTAGTTTTATAAAAATAAGCCAATGTATACTTTTTTCATAGCGCTGCTCGGCGCTCACGTGACTGGCTGCCTCTCTCCTCCTCTCCTTCCAGCTGATGTCAGCGGGGGATTCTCGACCCCTCCCACTGTAGCTATCAGATTGACAGAGGTGGCCAGTCATGTGAGTGCTGAGCGGTGCTATAAAATAAGGTATACAGCGGCCCTTTTTTTTTAAAACCACATACACTGGGGCACATAATTTACTATAACAGAGGGGATTGTAGGACCAACAGTTAGTGGCTTAACAACCACTTTGAATCTTTAATCGAGTTCAGCCATATGGTCTATTAGACAGTTATATATTCATATCTTTCTTTACAGAAGTGGCTTTATTTTAATTAAATTTTTTCAGGTTTTTTTAAGCAATAAAGTAACTTTAGGGTCTGCTTTACAGTATACAAAAAGGTACATTTTGCATAGAGTGGTGCACATGAAGTACCACTTAAGACAAACATTAGAAGCAAAAAAGGGGGTTTTCCCCTAGGTTTGTGGACTTTTGATTGGCACTACCATGCTTTCCCAAAGAAAAATATATAAATTGTATATGTAGTAACAAGATGTTTATTCAAGTATTAAAGGTTAAAAAAGAGAACATAGAGGTCATGTATAGCATGCACAATAAAAATGCATCAAAACCATATACATAAACTTGTATGAAACATTAGACCAGACGCGTTTCGGAGTGGGTAGGTTCCTCCTTCTTCAGTGGTCGTGATGTATAGTCTATGATTTGTATCTAAATATAGATATAAAAATAAAAAATATACATCTATATGAGTTCAACATGAGAGGTACATTGTGGGAACATTGTTGTACAGAGCGGGCATAAATAGCATTCATAGCAAATAAGAATGGTAGACAATGTATTCCTTCTGGAACGGCAAAGCGTTAGAGAGAGAGAAGAGACAAGAAGAAAATATATTATATAGATGAATATGGTCATAACACTCACGTGTGTATTGATGCAGAGATGGACAGGGTTTTACCCCTTAATAAAAACAGGATAAGGTATAACGTATCGGCACAGCAAAGGGTGGTTGGGTCGCAGACAGATCTCACTGTTCGCATAGAATAGTCAGGATTGGTTCTCGCATGGAGAGTGATCTAGGTGTATCGAAACTTTAGAGTACTCTGAGACCAAAATGTCCCCATAGGATATAATTTCGAGTATAAAAAGGCTGTGAAGGATCGAGCAAACAGGGATCTTGGTTCTGCTGGGGTCAACAAGGCAAGCCCAATCAAACCTCTGTAAAGAAAAAGTAACAATTTTGGTATAGGTTGTATAATAACTCCTGGGCATTGTAGAGCAGGGTAACAGTGTACCCCTTATGTTTATAAAGTTTATTCAGGGAAGGCAGATAGGCTTGTAGTAGGTTAGTATAGATGCAAGGGCTTGGTAGTGGTTATTACATCAGAGATATTGGCTGGTGAATCCAAGCAATAAGGCTCTATCTTGATGCTTACATAGATATTATTAATGTGCTGCATCGTCTAATACTGGCGAGTCTCAGCAAATAGGGCTCCATATTAATGCTTGAGCACACAGTATTTATGTGCTGCATAAACAGGGCGTTTAAGTGGCTTAATAAGCATGAGGTACGAGGTACAATTAATAGGGTATACTGGGGCGAAAAGATAGAGTGCAGAGTGCCTGGGATGGCAATTATAATATGGGCTTACCTTGTATATTCAACAGAGGAAGTTTTGGCTGCTTGTTGCTCTACTAGTGCCGTCAGGGGTTAGAGGATCTGAGTAGTAAGGTTATATAGATGTAAACACCCCCCCGATCAGCTGTTATCCAGAACAGCTGGTCGGAATGGGGTGGGAGGCTTATAGGGAGGGTTGGCCCCCCGGGCGGTGTGCGCGCGGTCCCATCCAATCATACCGAGTATGACGAAGGATGCGGCCCCGCCCACTCCTCCCGCCGGCACGTAAGGCCTCAGAGTCGGAGCGCGCATGCCCAATGGGTGGAGAAGGATGACACGTATCTCCTCCCACGGGCATCGCACAACCGATTGGAGGAGGCCAAAAAGGGAAGGGAAAGCATAGGATGACAATTCCCCTCCCGTCGCCGCACCGCCCAGATGGGCGGGCGGCTTACGTGCCGGGCAGTTACAATGATCCAGGTGCCGACCTGAGACACAGCCTACTGGTAGCAAAGTAGATAGTTTTTAAATTTCAGTCCATTGTATTAGGGTATAGGCTAAGAATAAATCTTGTGCAAATAATAAATAGACAAAGGCATATTAGGTCTGGTAATTGGCCTGTATGTAGTGCCTAGAGTTATCCCCTAACAATAAGGGGAAAAGAAACTAATATAATAGGACGGGAAAGTGAGAGATGGCAGCGTCCCAATATACCATTCCTTGTGTGCCGGTGCCTGATTACAGTACATTATATATATTTTTTTAGACAATGTTTAACATGTTATTATAATCCTACATAATTGTTATACATAGTGGATTTACCCCACTCCATATATGGTCTGTCACAAACGTGCAGAGACAAATGGAGTAGGTATACAAGTATATGATGTTCAAACTTAATATACTGTCTTGTAGGCATTTTTTACATATTGGGTTTACCCCGCTCCATGAATATTCAAACACCAAACGTGTAGAAATAAATGAAGTGGGTATACATTATTCAACCTTAATGTAGATATATTACAGTAGTTTTTAAAAACTATGTAGATAGATATATATACATTTATCATGTGTTGTTAAGGTCAGCTATCTGGTTAGGGTTTGTTTGTATCCTGCATAATGGATAACTATGATGGATGCAATTATCGCCATGATACGTATTGTCAAAAAACGCGTGTTAGACCATATTAGAGTTTACTTTTCCATACCTCCAGATACAAAACCCTCCAAGAAGGGTTTAAACCAGATAGTTTCATTTAATCCGGGAGCCTGGGTGGCTCGAAGTTTATAGATCCATTTTGACTCGAGTTGGAGGAGGGACTTGTTCCAGTCCCCCCCCCTCGGGTTCGGATGGATCCGATCCAGGATCAAAAACTTGATTTTTGGGAATCTGCCCATGTGAACAGTGCTGACGTGTCGGCCCAGGGGAAGATCTGGGTCGCACGTCATCATACTGTGCACATGTCTGTATGCCCGTTTCCAAAACTCAAGTTTTGTTTTGCCCACGTAGAAGCAAGAGCATTCACACATTAAAAGGTAAATAACCCCCAGAGTTTTGCAGTTCGCAAAGTGTTTTGGTCGGAAGATATCCCCATTAGGTAAAATGGGGTTCTTCTCTGTAGCCATGTATTTGCAGTAGTGGCAGGAGCCACACATATAGGTTCCCTTGTATTTGCAATGCGGGTTACCGCTTACTAACTCGGTCTTTGTAACACAGTCCTTAATGGATGTTGCTCTCTTAAATGTGAAGAGGGGTTTCTCCGGGACGAATTGTCCTAAAAGGGGATCATATGTGAGTAAATGCCAGTATTTTTCTACTATGGTTTTTAACTGCTTTTGTTGATTGTTGTATCTGGAGATGATTCTTAGGGGGTTTGTTTCTTCTTTGGGTTTTTTACTATATAGGAGTTGGTCTCTATTGCGGAGGCATGCTTGCTGGTACGATCTTTTTAGGGATGCATGGGAGTATCCTCTTTGTAAGAGGCGGGTGCGTAGTTTATTGGCCTCTATTTGGAAGATTTTGTCATCTGTGCAGTTTCTTCTAATGCGCAAGTATTGCCCATATGGTATTGATTTTACTAACGGTGTTGGGTGGAAACTTGCGGCGTGCAGGATGGTATTGCCCGCAGTTGGTTTTCTATATAAACGTGTCAGCAGTTGTCCAACATCGTTTCTATAAATCTCCACGTCTAGAAAAGGGACACAGTGAGTGTCATATGACATAGTAAAACTCAGATTAAAAGTATTTCTGTTCATTCTGAGAAGACATTGCTCCAAGAGTGAGCTGGTGCCGTCCCAGACGATGAGGATGTCATCGATGTACCGGTGCCATGCAAGAATATGGTCCGTGTACATCGATAAGTCCTCATCGTCTAGGAAGGCCCGCTCCCACTCCCCCAGGTACAGGTTTGCGTACGATGGGGCACAGCAAGTCCCCATCGCTACTCCCTGCACCTGGAGGAAATGGGAGCCATTGAAGGAAAACACATTATGTTCAAGAATAAATTCTAATAGAGTTAGGATGAATTCTCCGTATGCTGGATCTATTTTCTCGTCTTTAAGTATAATGTGTCTAATAGCTGCCACTCCTCTAGTATGGGGTATGGAGCTATAGAGAGTTTCTACATCCACTGTTACTAATAGAACCTTTGTGGGAGTGTGTAGATTGTCTATAATTTGTAGGAGATGTAAAGTATCTTTAACATAAGAGGGAAGTGCTTGCACATAGGGTTTGAGAAAGTCGTCTATTAGGCGGCTAGCGCCTTCGCTTATAGAGCCAATTCCTGATATGATGGGTCTACCAGGTGGGTCATTTTTATTTTTATGAACTTTGGGTAATGCATAGAACGTAGGGACTTTTGGAAAGTTGTTCCGAATGTAAGTCCACAGTTGTTTGGTGATGACATTCCGTTCTAAGGCTGTGTCTATAAGTTGGTAAAATTCACTGTCATATTTTTTAACAATGCTAGAAGGCATCCGTCTATACCAGTTTGAATTGGTTAGGATTTTATTGCACATTTGTATATAGCGATCTTTGTCCAAAAGGACGATATTCCCGCCCTTATCAGACGCTTTGATGATAAGGTTGGTGTTCTTGCCTAGTTGTCTGAGGGCCACTGTTTCTTTCTTTGTAAAATTTGTTGTTTTAGGTGTTCGGATTTTTAGTTTTTCTAGATCTCTGTTCACCAAGTAGAGAAAAGTAGCTGCATTAGGGTTTGTGCTGGGAGCTGGACAGATGGTTGATTTCTTTTTGAGTGTGGATTTAGTATTATCTGTTCCTAAATATACTGAGTCTAAAGCTTGTTGGAGATTGATTTGATCAATAAGATCTGTTGGGTCATTTTCCTCTAGTAATGAGACCAAATGGTCCAGTGCTCGACTCTCTTGTATGGTATAATCAGGTGGAATATCTTGTTTTTGAAACATTTTTCTAAGAAGTAATTTGCGTATGAATAGTTGTAGATCTTTATAAAAATCAAATTTATCTCCATCTTGGTTCGGGCAAAAGTTTAATCCTTTTTTTAAAACTGATATTTCATCTTCCGAGAGAGAATGTGAGGATAAGTTGATGATGTTGTTTGAAGTTACATCATCAGCTATAGGCACGTCGTCTAAAACGTAATCTGAGTGTATGTATTTGGATTTGAGGTTGATGGCTGAAGTCCTGCCAGAACCTTCTCTAAAAAAGAGGTGTCATTTAGGGGAGTAACCGTGGAGGCAAGAGAAGTGCCCGTGTTTTGTGTGTTTGTGTCAATGCTATCATTGACAACTTGTGTTTGATCTATATTGGTGCTCGTGTTTCTTTGGCTAAGTGTGGGTTCCAACATAGGAGTTACTGAACCAGATTTCTTGGCCTTCTGGCCATCAGGTGAATTGCTTTCGAATTGTCGTTTAGTGCTTGTGCTGGATTTTTGTTTGTGAGGAACTTGTTTGGATAACGTTTGGTGGGGGGTAGCAGTGGGGGTCTTATTTTTAGATTTATTCGAATCAAGTGGAGCTTTAGTGATAAATCCTCTGGTGTGTGTATACGTGTTAGTATAGTGAGTCCATTTGTATGCTTTCCCATCTCTAAATGCATCCTTATCTCGACTAAATTTTATGCTTTTTTTCTTCAGAATGTTCTTATTAAATATTTCAAGATGCTTTTGTAATCTATCTTCCTGGGGAGCTAGGGATTGAGTGGATTTAAGTTTTTGAAGCTTGTCGCAGATATTTATAATCTCTACGTCGAGTATTGATGATCTTTTCTTGTATTCAGTCATCAACAACTCCATAAGAGTACGTGAACAGATTTTTAAAGCATTTTCCCAGAGATTCTTGAAAACAGGGTCCAGGCCTTCCAATGTGGGGAAGATCTGGACCCTGAGTCCCAAAGGATTAATATTTTCTCTGATGTAGTTTTCAAATGATTTAATATGCCAAAAAAGCATAGACTTTTTCTCTAAGAAGCGAGATAATCTAGAAAACAAAAGTAATAAATCCGAATCTACCTGTTCCTTATTGTCAAAATCGTTGAGGTAGCCCTCCATGAGGGTTTCCCATTCTGTACCTGTAAATTTTGTCATGTTGACACTATAGGGGGATACTTAAGAGAATTAATATATCTACAATCAAAGAAGAACAAAAAGAAATGTCAATATTGTTATTAGTATATCACATATATTGTATAGAAGTCACTGATACAGAGTAATAAAAATACATATAGGGAGAGGGAGTAAATATATGATTACCTCCGTCTTCCTTTTCAATTGCAATTTCTATTCTCTACCCCTGAGTATAGGGAAAACAGAATAGTGGAATTGGTTGTAAAGTGGGTTGACCTGGTGGGGAAAAAGGTATTTGCTACCTCAAATATAATAGAGACAAAATCGGGTTAGGTCAACTGGCTTCACAAGGTTTGGGAGAATTTAGGAAGTGTGTGCCACATCCGGTATCGAAAAGAAGCAAAAAAGGGGGTTTTCCCCTAGGTTTGTGGACTTTTGATTGGCACTACCATGCTTTCCCAAAGAAAAATATATAAATTGTATATGTAGTAACAAGATGTTTATTCAAGTATTAAAGGTTAAAAAAGAGAACATAGAGGTCATGTATAGCATGCACAATAAAAATGCATCAAAACCATATACATAAACTTGTATGAAACATTAGACCAGACGCGTTTCGGAGTGGGTAGGTTCCTCCTTCTTCAGTGGTCGTGATGTATAGTCTATGATTTGTATCTAAATATAGATATAAAAATAAAAAATATACATCTATATGAGTTCAACATGAGAGGTACATTGTGGGAACATTGTTGTACAGAGCGGGCATAAATAGCATTCATAGCAAATAAGAATGGTAGACAATGTATTCCTTCTGGAACGGCAAAGCGTTAGAGAGAGAGAAGAGACAAGAAGAAAATATATTATATAGATGAATATGGTCATAACACTCACGTGTGTATTGATGCAGAGATGGACAGGGTTTTACCCCTTAATAAAAACAGGATAAGGTATAACGTATCGGCACAGCAAAGGGTGGTTGGGTCGCAGACAGATCTCACTGTTCGCATAGAATAGTCAGGATTGGTTCTCGCATGGAGAGTGATCTAGGTGTATCGGAACTTTAGAGTACTCTGAGACCAAAATGTCCCCATAGGATATAATTTCGAGTATAAAAAGGCTGTGAAGGATCGAGCAAGCAGGGATCTTGGTTCTGCTGGGGTCAACAAGGCAAGCCCAATCAAACCTCTGTAAAGAAAAAGTAACAATTTTGGTATAGGTTGTATAATAACTCCTGGGCATTGTAGAGCAGGGTAACAGTGTACCCCTTATGTTTATAAAGTTTATTCAGGGAAGGCAGATAGGCTTGTAGTAGGTTAGTATAGATGCAAGGGCTTGGTAGTGGTTATTACATCAGAGATATTGGCTGGTGAATCCAAGCAATAAGGCTCTATCTTGATGCTTACATAGATATTATTAATGTGCTGCATCGTCTAATACTGGCGAGTCTCAGCAAATAGGGCTCCATATTAATGCTTGAGCACACAGTATTTATGTGCTGCATAAACAGGGCGTTTAAGTGGCTTAATAAGCATGAGGTACGAGGTACAATTAATAGGGTATACTGGGGCGAAAAGATAGAGTGCAGAGTGCCTGGGATGGCAATTATAATATGGGCTTACCTTGTATATTCAACAGAGGAAGTTTTGGCTGCTTGTTGCTCTACTAGTGCCGTCAGGGGTTAGAGGATCTGAGTAGTAAGGTTATATAGATGTAAACACCCCCCCGATCAGCTGTTATCCAGAACAGCTGGTCGGAATGGGGTGGGAGGCTTGTAGGGAGGGTTGGCCCCCCGGGCGGTGTGCGCGCGGTCCCATCCAATCATACCGAGTATGACGAAGGATGCGGCCCCGCCCACTCCTCCCGCCGGCACGTAAGGCCTCAGAGTCGGAGCGCGCATGCCCAATGGGTGGAGAAGGATGACACGTATCTCCTCCCACGGGCATCGCACAACCGATTGGAGGAGGCCAAAAAGGGAAGGGAAAGCATAGGATGACAATTCCCCTCCCGTCGCCGCACCGCCCAGATGGGCGGGCGGCTTACGTGCCGGGCAGTTACAATGATCCAGGTGCCGACCTGAGACACAGCCTACTGGTAGCAAAGTAGATAGTTTTTAAATTTCAGTCCATTGTATTAGGGTATAGGC
This sequence comes from Lithobates sylvaticus, assembly GCA_028564925.1. NCBI lineage: Eukaryota > Metazoa > Chordata > Amphibia > Anura > Ranidae > Lithobates > Lithobates sylvaticus. The sequence goes on along the minus strand of CM053026.1, from coordinate 661,345,593 downwards.
TAAGAATAAATCTTGTGCAAATAATAAATAGACAAAGGCATATTAGGTCTGGTAATTGGCCTGTATGTAGTGCCTAGAGTTATCCCCTAACAATAAGGGGAAAAGAAACTAATATAATAGGACGGGAAAGTGAGAGATGGCAGCGTCCCAATATACCATTCCTTGTGTGCCGGTGCCTGATTACAGTACATTATATATATTTTTTTAGACAATGTTTAACATGTTATTATAATCCTACATAATTGTTATACATAGTGGATTTACCCCACTCCATATATGGTCTGTCACAAACGTGCAGAGACAAATGGAGTAGGTATACAAGTATATGATGTTCAAACTTAATATACTGTCTTGTAGGCATTTTTTACATATTGGGTTTACCCCGCTCCATGAATATTCAAACACCAAACGTGTAGAAATAAATGAAGTGGGTATACATTATTCAACCTTAATGTAGATATATTACAGTAGTTTTTAAAAACTATGTAGATAGATATATATACATTTATCATGTGTTGTTAAGGTCAGCTATCTGGTTAGGGTTTGTTTGTATCCTGCATAATGGATAACTATGATGGATGCAATTATCGCCATGATACGTATTGTCAAAAAACGCGTGTTAGACCATATTAGAGTTTACTTTTCCATACCTCCAGATACAAAACCCTCCAAGAAGGGTTTAAACCAGATAGTTTCATTTAATCCGGGAGCCTGGGTGGCTCGAAGTTTATAGATCCATTTTGACTCGAGTTGGAGGAGGGACTTGTTCCAGTCCCCCCCCCTCGGGTTCGGATGGATCCGATCCAGGATCAAAAACTTGATTTTTGGGAATCTGCCCATGTGAACAGTGCTGACGTGTCGGCCCAGGGGAAGATCTGGGTCGCACGTCATCATACTGTGCACATGTCTGTATGCCCGTTTCCAAAACTCAAGTTTTGTTTTGCCCACGTAGAAGCAAGAGCATTCACACATTAAAAGGTAAATAACCCCCAGAGTTTTGCAGTTCGCAAAGTGTTTTGGTCGGAAGATATCCCCATTAGGTAAAATGGGGTTCTTCTCTGTAGCCATGTATTTGCAGTAGTGGCAGGAGCCACACATATAGGTTCCCTTGTATTTGCAATGCGGGTTACCGCTTACTAACTCGGTCTTTGTAACACAGTCCTTAATGGATGTTGCTCTCTTAAATGTGAAGAGGGGTTTCTCCGGGACGAATTGTCCTAAAAGGGGATCATATGTGAGTAAATGCCAGTATTTTTCTACTATGGTTTTTAACTGCTTTTGTTGATTGTTGTATCTGGAGATGATTCTTAGGGGGTTTGTTTCTTCTTTGGGTTTTTTACTATATAGGAGTTGGTCTCTATTGCGGAGGCATGCTTGCTGGTACGATCTTTTTAGGGATGCATGGGAGTATCCTCTTTGTAAGAGGCGGGTGCGTAGTTTATTGGCCTCTATTTGGAAGATTTTGTCATCTGTGCAGTTTCTTCTAATGCGCAAGTATTGCCCATATGGTATTGATTTTACTAACGGTGTTGGGTGGAAACTTGCGGCGTGCAGGATGGTATTGCCCGCAGTTGGTTTTCTATATAAACGTGTCAGCAGTTGTCCAACATCGTTTCTATAAATCTCCACGTCTAGAAAAGGGACACAGTGAGTGTCATATGACATAGTAAAACTCAGATTAAAAGTATTTCTGTTCATTCTGAGAAGACATTGCTCCAAGAGTGAGCTGGTGCCGTCCCAGACGATGAGGATGTCATCGATGTACCGGTGCCATGCAAGAATATGGTCCGTGTACATCGATAAGTCTTCATCGTCTAGGAAGGCCCGCTCCCACTCCCCCAGGTACAGGTTTGCGTACGATGGGGCACAGCAAGTCCCCATCGCTACTCCCTGCACCTGGAGGAAATGGGAGCCATTGAAGGAAAACACATTATGTTCAAGAATAAATTCTAATAGAGTTAGGATGAATTCTCCGTATGCTGGATCTATTTTCTCGTCTTTAAGTATAATGTGTCTAATAGCTGCCACTCCTCTAGTATGGGGTATGGAGCTATAGAGAGTTTCTACATCCACTGTTACTAATAGAACCTCTGTGGGAGTGTGTAGATTGTCTATAATTTGTAGGAGATGTAAAGTATCTTTAACATAAGAGGGAAGTGCTTGCACATAGGGTTTGAGAAAGTCGTCTATTAGGCGGCTAGCGCCTTCGCTTATAGAGCCAATTCCTGATATGATGGGTCTACCAGGTGGGTCATTTTTATTTTTATGGACTTTGGGTAATGCATAGAACGTAGGGACTTTTGGAAAGTTGTTCCGAATGTAAGTCCACAGTTGTTTGGTGATGACATTCCGTTCTAAGGCTGTGTCTATAAGTTGGTAAAATTCACTGTCATATTTTTTAACAATGCTAGAAGGCATCCGTCTATACCAGTTTGAATTGGTTAGGATTTTATTGCACATTTGTATATAGCGATCTTTGTCCAAAAGGACGATATTCCCGCCCTTATCAGACGCTTTGATGATAAGGTTGGTGTTCTTGCCTAGTTGTCTGAGGGCCACTGTTTCTTTCTTTGTAAAATTTGTTGTTTTAGGTGTTCGGATTTTTAGTTTTTCTAGATCTCTGTTCACCAAGTAGAGAAAAGTAGCTGCATTAGGGTTTGTGCTGGGAGCTGGACAGATGGTTGATTTCTTTTTGAGTGTGGATTTAGTATTATCTGTTCCTAAATATACTGAGTCTAAAGCTTGTTGGAGATTGATTTGATCAATAAGATCTGTTGGGTCATTTTCCTCTAGTAATGAGACCAAATGGTCCAGTGCTCGACTCTCTTGTATGGTATAATCAGGTGGAATATCTTGTTTTTGAAACATTTTTCTAAGAAGTAATTTGCGTATGAATAGTTGTAGATCTTTATAAAAATCAAATTTATCTCCATCTTGGTTCGGGCAAAAGTTTAATCCTTTTTTTAAAACTGATATTTCATCTTCCGAGAGAGAATGTGAGGATAAGTTGATGATGTTGTTTGAAGTTACATCATCAGCTATAGGCACGTCGTCTAAAACGTAATCTGAGTGTATGTATTTGGATTTGAGGTTGATGGCTGAAGTCCTGCCAGAACCTTCTCTAAAAAAGAGGTGTCATTTAGGGGAGTAACCGTGGAGGCAAGAGAAGTGCCCGTGTTTTGTGTGTTTGTGTCAATGCTATCATTGACAACTTGTGTTTGATCTATATTGGTGCTCGTGTTTCTTTGGCTAAGTGTGGGTTCCAACATAGGAGTTACTGAACCAGATTTCTTGGCCTTCTGGCCATCAGGTGAATTGCTTTCGAATTGTCGTTTAGTGCTTGTGCTGGATTTTTGTTTGTGAGGAACTTGTTTGGATAACGTTTGGTGGGGGGTAGCAGTGGGGGTCTTATTTTTAGATTTATTCGAATCAAGTGGAGCTTTAGTGATAAATCCTCTGGTGTGTGTATACGTGTTAGTATAGTGAGTCCATTTGTATGCTTTCCCATCTCTAAATGCATCCTTATCTCGACTAAATTTTATGCTTTTTTTCTTCAGAATGTTCTTATTAAATATTTCAAGATGCTTTTGTAATCTATCTTCCTGGGGAGCTAGGGATTGAATGGATTTAAGTTTTTGAAGCTTGTCGCAGATATTTATAATCTCTACGTCGAGTATTGATGATCTTTTCTTGTATTCAGTCATCAACAACTCCATAAGAGTACGTGAACAGATTTTTAAAGCATTTTCCCAGAGATTCTTGAAATCAGGGTCCAGGCCTTCCAATGTGGGGAAGATCTGGACCCTGAGTCCCAAAGGATTAATATTTTCTCTGATGTAGTTTTCAAATGATTTAATATGCCAAAAAAGCATAGACTTTTTCTCTAAGAAGCGAGATAATCTAGAAAACAAAAGTAATAAATCCGAATCTACCTGTTCCTTATTGTCAAAATCGTTGAGGTAGCCCTCCATGAGGGTTTCCCATTCTGTACCTGTAAATTTTGTCATGTTGACACTATAGGGGGATACTTAAGAGAATTAATATATCTACAATCAAAGAAGAACAAAAAGAAATGTCAATATTGTTATTAGTATATCACATATATTGTATAGAAGTCACTGATACAGAGTAATAAAAATACATATAGGGAGAGGGAGTAAATATATGATTACCTCCGTCTTCCTTTTCAATTGCAATTTCTATTCTCTACCCCTGAGTATAGGGAAAACAGAATAGTGGAATTGGTTGTAAAGTGGGTTGACCTGGTGGGGAAAAAGGTATTTGCTACCTCAAATATAATAGAGACAAAATCGGGTTAGGTCAACTGGCTTCACAAGGTTTGGGAGAATTTAGGAAGTGTGTGCCACATCCGGTATCGAAAAGAAGCAAAAAAGGGGGTTTTCCCCTAGGTTTGTGGACTTTTGATTGGCACTACCATGCTTTCCCAAAGAAAAATATATGAATTGTATATGTAGTAACAAGATGTTTATTCAAGTATTAAAGGTTAAAAAAAGAGAACATAGAGGTCATGTATAGCATGCACAATAAAAATGCATCAAAACCATATACATAAACTTGTATGAAACATTAGACCAGACGCGTTTCGGAGTGGGTAGGTTCCTCCTTCTTCAGTGGTCGTGATGTATAGTCTATGATTTGTATCTAAATATAGATATAAAAATAAAAAATATACATCTATATGAGTTCAACATGAGAGGTACATTGTGGGAACATTGTTGTACAGAGCGGGCATAAATAGCATTCATAGCAAATAAGAATGGTAGACAATGTATTCCTTCTGGAACGGCAAAGCGTTAGAGAGAGAGAAGAGACAAGAAGAAAATATATTATATAGATGAATATGGTCATAACACTCACGTGTGTATTGATGCAGAGATGGACAGGGTTTTACCCCTTAATAAAAACAGGATAAGGTATAACGTATCGGCACAGCAAAGGGTGGTTGGGTCGCAGACAGATCTCACTGTTCGCATAGAATAGTCAGGATTGGTTCTCGCATGGAGAGTGATCTAGGTGTATCGGAACTTTAGAGTACTCTGAGACCAAAATGTCCCCATAGGATATAATTTCGAGTATAAAAAGGCTGTGAAGGATCGAGCAAGCAGGGATCTTGGTTCTGCTGGGGTCAACAAGGCAAGCCCAATCAAACCTCTGTAAAGAAAAAGTAACAATTTTGGTATAGGTTGTATAATAACTCCTGGGCATTGTAGAGCAGGGTAACAGTGTACCCCTTATGTTTATAAAGTTTATTCAGGGAAGGCAGATAGGCTTGTAGTAGGTTAGTATAGATGCAAGGGCTTGGTAGTGGTTATTACATCAGAGATATTGGCTGGTGAATCCAAGCAATAAGGCTCTATCTTGATGCTTACATAGATATTATTAATGTGCTGCATCGTCTAATACTGGCGAGTCTCAGCAAATAGGGCTCCATATTAATGCTTGAGCACACAGTATTTATGTGCTGCATAAACAGGGCGTTTAAGTGGCTTAATAAGCATGAGGTACGAGGTACAATTAATAGGGTATACTGGGGCGAAAAGATAGAGTGCAGAGTGCCTGGGATGGCAATTATAATATGGGCTTACCTTGTATATTCAACAGAGGAAGTTTTGGCTGCTTGTTGCTCTACTAGTGCCGTCAGGGGTTAGAGGATCTGAGTAGTAAGGTTATATAGATGTAAACACCCCCCCGATCAGCTGTTATCCAGAACAGCTGGTCGGAATGGGGTGGGAGGCTTGTAGGGAGGGTTGGCCCCCCGGGCGGTGTGCGCGCGGTCCCATCCAATCATACCGAGTATGACGAAGGATGCGGCCCCGCCCACTCCTCCCGCCGGCACGTAAGGCCTCAGAGTCGGAGCGCGCATGCCCAATGGGTGGAGAAGGATGACACGTATCTCCTCCCACGGGCATCGCACAACCGATTGGAGGAGGCCAAAAAGGGAAGGGAAAGCATAGGATGACAATTCCCCTCCCGTCGCCGCACCGCCCAGATGGGCGGGCGGCTTACGTGCCGGGCAGTTACAATGATCCAGGTGCCGACCTGAGACACAGCCTACTGGTAGCAAAGTAGATAGTTTTTAAATTTCAGTCCATTGTATTAGGGTATAGGCTAAGAATAAATCTTGTGCAAATAATAAATAGACAAAGGCATATTAGGTCTGGTAATTGGCCTGTATGTAGTGCCTAGAGTTATCCCCTAACAGTAAGGGGAAAAGAAACTAATATAATAGGACGGGAAAGTGAGAGATGGCAGCGTCCCAATATACCATTCCTTGTGTGCCGGTGCCTGATTACAGTACATTATATATATTTTTTTAGACAATGTTTAACATGTTATTATAATCCTACATAATTGTTATACATAGTGGATTTACCCCACTCCATATATGGTCTGTCACAAACGTGCAGAGACAAATGGAGTAGGTATACAAGTATATGATGTTCAAACTTAATATACTGTCTTGTAGGCATTTTTTACATATTGGGTTTACCCCGCTCCATGAATATTCAAACACCAAACGTGTAGAAATAAATGAAGTGGGTATACATTATTCAACCTTAATGTAGATATATTACAGTAGTTTTTAAAAACTATGTAGATAGATATATATACATTTATCATGTGTTGTTAAGGTCAGCTATCTGGTTAGGGTTTGTTTGTATCCTGCATAATGGATAGCTATGATGGATGCAATTATCGCCATGATACGTATTGTCAAAAAACGCGTGTTAGACCATATTAGAGTTTACTTTTCCATACCTCCAGATACAAAACCCTCCAAGAAGGGTTTAAACCAGATAGTTTCATTTAATCCGGGAGCCTGGGTGGCTCGAAGTTTATAGATCCATTTTGACTCGAGTTGGAGGAGGGACTTGTTCCAGTCCCCCCCCCTCGGGTTCGGATGGATCCGATCCAGGATCAAAAACTTGATTTTTGGGAATCTGCCCATGTGTACAGTGCTGACGTGTCGGCCCAGGGGAAGATCTGGGTCGCACGTCATCATACTGTGCACATGTCTGTATGCCCGTTTCCAAAACTCAAGTTTTGTTTTGCCCACGTAGAAGCAAGAGCATTCACACATTAAAAGGTAAATAACCCCCAGAGTTTTGCAGTTCGCAAAGTGTTTTGGTCGGAAGATATCCCCATTAGGTAAAATGGGGTTCTTCTCTGTAGCCATGTATTTGCAGTAGTGGCAGGAGCCACACATATAGGTTCCCTTGTATTTGCAATGCGGGTTACCGCTTACTAACTCGGTCTTTGTAACACAGTCCTTAATGGATGTTGCTCTCTTAAATGTAAAGAGGGGTTTCTCCGGGACGAATTGTCCTAAAAGGGGATCATATGTGAGTAAATGCCAGTATTTTTCTACTATGGTTTTTAACTGCTTTTGTTGATTGTTGTATCTGGAGATGATTCTTAGGGGGTTTGTTTCTTCTTTGGGTTTTTTACTATATAGGAGTTGGTCTCTATTGCGGAGGCATGCTTGCTGGTACGATCTTTTTAGGGATGCATGGGAGTATCCTCTTTGTAAGAGGCGGGTGCGTAGTTTATTGGCCTCTATTTGGAAGATTTTGTCATCTGTGCAGTTTCTTCTAATGCGCAAGTATTGCCCATATGGTATTGATTTTACTAACGGTGTTGGGTGGAAACTTGCGGCGTGCAGGATGGTATTGCCCGCAGTTGGTTTTCTATATAAACGTGTCAGCAGTTGTCCAACATCGTTTCTATAAATCTCCACGTCTAGAAAAGGGACACAGTGAGTGTCATATGACATAGTAAAACTCAGATTAAAAGTATTTCTGTTCATTCTGAGAAGACATTGCTCCAAGAGTGAGCTGGTGCCGTCCCAGACGATGAGGATGTCATCGATGTACCGGTGCCATGCAAGAATATGGTCCGTGTACATCGATAAGTCCTCATCGTCTAGGAAGGCCCGCTCCCACTCCCCCAGGTACAGGTTTGCGTACGATGGGGCACAGCAAGTCCCCATCGCTACTCCCTGCACCTGGAGGAAATGGGAGCCATTGAAGGAAAACACATTATGTTCAAGAATAAATTCTAATAGAGTTAGGATGAATTCTCCGTATGCTGGATCTATTTTCTCGTCTTTAAGTATAATGTGTCTAATAGCTGCCACTCCTCTAGTATGGGGTATGGAGCTATAGAGAGTTTCTACATCCACTGTTACTAATAGAACCTTTGTGGGAGTGTGTAGATTGTCTATAATTTGTAGGAGATGTAAAGTATCTTTAACATAAGAGGGAAGTGCTTGCACATAGGGTTTGAGAAAGTCGTCTATTAGGCGGCTAGCGCCTTCGCTTATAGAGCCAATTCCTGATATGATGGGTCTACCAGGTGGGTCATTTTTATTTTTATGAACTTTGGGTAATGCATAGAACGTAGGGACTTTTGGAAAGTTGTTCCGAATGTAAGTCCACAGTTGTTTGGTGATGACATTCCGTTCTAAGGCTGTGTCTATAAGTTGGTAAAATTCACTGTCATATTTTTTAACAATGCTAGAAGGCATCCGTCTATACCAGTTTGAATTGGTTAGGATTTTATTGCACATTTGTATATAGCGATCTTTGTCCAAAAGGACGATATTCCCGCCCTTATCAGACGCTTTGATGATAAGGTTGGTGTTCTTGCCTAGTTGTCTGAGGGCCACTGTTTCTTTCTTTGTAAAATTTGTTGTTTTAGGTGTTCGGATTTTTAGTTTTTCTAGATCTCTGTTCACCAAGTAGAGAAAAGTAGCTGCATTAGGGTTTGTGCTGGGAGCTGGACAGATGGTTGATTTCTTTTTGAGTGTGGATTTAGTATTATCTGTTCCTAAATATACTGAGTCTAAAGCTTGTTGGAGATTGATTTGATCAATAAGATCTGTTGGGTCATTTTCCTCTAGTAATGAGACCAAATGGTCCAGTGCTCGACTCTCTTGTATGGTATAATCAGGTGGAATATCTTGTTTTTGAAACATTTTTCTAAGAAGTAATTTGCGTATGAATAGTTGTAGATCTTTATAAAAATCAAATTTATCTCCATCTTGGTTCGGGCAAAAGTTTAATCCTTTTTTTAAAACTGATATTTCATCTTCCGAGAGAGAATGTGAGGATAAGTTGATGATGTTGTTTGAAGTTACATCATCAGCTATAGGCACGTCGTCTAAAACGTAATCTGAGTGTATGTATTTGGATTTGAGGTTGATGGCTGAAGTCCTGCCAGAACCTTCTCTAAAAAAGAGGTGTCATTTAGGGGAGTAACCGTGGAGGCAAGAGAAGTGCCCGTGTTTTGTGTGTTTGTGTCAATGCTATCATTGACAACTTGTGTTTGATCTATATTGGTGCTCGTGTTTCTTTGGCTAAGTGTGGGTTCCAACATAGGAGTTACTGAACCAGATTTCTTGGCCTTCTGGCCATCAGGTGAATTGCTTTCGAATTGTCGTTTAGTGCTTGTGCTGGATTTTTGTTTGTGAGGAACTTGTTTGGATAACGTTTGGTGGGGGGTAGCAGTGGGGGTCTTATTTTTAGATTTGTTCGAATCAAGTGGAGCTTTAGTGATAAATCCTCTGGTGTGTGTATACGTGTTAGTATAGTGAGTCCATTTGTATGCTTTCCCATCTCTAAATGCATCCTTATCTCGACTAAATTTTATGCTTTTTTTCTTCAGAATGTTCTTATTAAATATTTCAAGATGCTTTTGTAATCTATCTTCCTGGGGAGCTAGGGATTGAGTGGATTTAAGTTTTTGAAGCTTGTCGCAGATATTTATAATCTCTACGTCGAGTATTGATGATCTTTTCTTGTATTCAGTCATCAACAACTCCATAAGAGTACGTGAACAGATTTTTAAAGCATTTTCCCAGAGATTCTTGAAAACAGGGTCCAGGCCTTCCAATGTGGGGAAGATCTGGACCCTGAGTCCCAAAGGATTAATATTTTCTCTGATGTAGTTTTCAAATGATTTAATATGCCAAAAAAGCATAGACTTTTTCTCTAAGAAGCGAGATAATCTAGAAAACAAAAGTAATAAATCCGAATCTACCTGTTCCTTATTGTCAAAATCGTTGAGGTAGCCCTCCATGAGGGTTTCCCATTCTGTACCTGTAAATTTTGTCATGTTGACACTATAGGGGGATACTTAAGAGAATTAATATATCTACAATCAAAGAAGAACAAAAAGAAATGTCAATATTGTTATTAGTATATCACATATATTGTATAGAAGTCACTGATACAGAGTAATAAAAATACATATAGGGAGAGGGAGTAAATATATGATTACCTCCGTCTTCCTTTTCAATTGCAATTTCTATTCTCTACCCCTGAGTATAGGGAAAACAGAATAGTGGAATTGGTTGTAAAGTGGGTTGACCTGGTGGGGAAAAAGGTATTTGCTACCTCAAATATAATAGAGACAAAATCGGGTTAGGTCAACTGGCTTCACAAGGTTTGGGAGAATTTAGGAAGTGTGTGCCACATCCGGTATCGAAAAGAAGCAAAAAAGGGGGTTTTCCCCTAGGTTTGTGGACTTTTGATTGGCACTACCATGCTTTCCCAAAGAAAAATATATAAATTGTATATGTAGTAACAAGATGTTTATTCAAGTATTAAAGGTTAAAAAAGAGAACATAGAGGTCATGTATAGCATGCACAATAAAAATGCATCAAAACCATATACATAAACTTGTATGAAACATTAGACCAGACGCGTTTCGGAGTGGGTAGGTTCCTCCTTCTTCAGTGGTCGTGATGTATAGTCTATGATTTGTATCTAAATATAGATATAAAAATAAAAAATATACATCTATATGAGTTCAACATGAGAGGTACATTGTGGGAACATTGTTGTACAGAGCGGGCATAAATAGCATTCATAGCAAATAAGAATGGTAGACAATGTATTCCTTCTGGAACGGCAAAGCGTTAGAGAGAGAGAAGAGACAAGAAGAAAATATATTATATAGATGAATATGGTCATAACACTCACTATTAGAGCAACAAGCAGCCAAAACTTCCTCTGTTGAATATACAAGGTAAGCCCATATTATAATTGCCATCCCAGGCACTCTGCACTCTATCTTTTCGCCCCAGTATACCCTATTAATTGTACCTCGTACCTCATGCTTATTAAGCCACTTAAACGCCCTGTTTATGCAGCACATAAATACTGTGTGCTCAAGCATTAATATGGAGCCCTATTTGCTGAGACTCGCCAGTATTAGACGATGCAGCACATTAATAATATCTATGTAAGCATCAAGATAGAGCCTTATTGCTTGGATTCACCAGCCAATATCTCTGATGTAATAACCACTACCAAGCCCTTGCATCTATACTAACCTACTACAAGCCTATCTGCCTTCCCTGAATAAACTTTATAAACATAAGGGGTACACTGTTACCCTGCTCTACAATGCCCAGGAGTTATTATACAACCTATACCAAAATTGTTACTTTTTCTTTACAGAGGTTTGATTGGGCTTGCCTTGTTGACCCCAGCAGAACCAAGATCCCTGCTTGCTCGATCCTTCACAGCCTTTTTATACTCGAAATTATATCCTATGGGGACATTTTGGTCTCAGAGTACTCTAAAGTTCCGATACACCTAGATCACTCTCCATGCGAGAACCAATCCTGACTATTCTATGCGAACAGTGAGATCTGTCTGCGACCCAACCACCCTTTGCTGTGCCGATACGTTATACCTTATCCTGTTTTTATTAAGGGGTAAAACCCTGTCCATCTCTGCATCAATACACACGTGAGTGTTATGACCATATTCATCTATATAATATATTTTCTTCTTGTCTCTTCTCTCTCTCTAACGCTTTGCCGTTCCAGAAGGAATACATTGTCTACCATTCTTATTTGCTATGAATGCTATTTATGCCCGCTCTGTACAACAATGTTCCCACAATGTACCTCTCATGTTGAACTCATATAGATGTATATTTTTTATTTTTATATCTATATTTAGATACAAATCATAGACTATACATCACGACCACTGAAGAAGGAGGAACCTACCCACTCCGAAACGCGTCTGGTCTAATGTTTCATACAAGTTTATGTATATGGTTTTGATGCACTTTTATTGTGCATGCTATACATGACCTCTATGTTCTCTTTTTTAACCTTTAATACTTGAATAAACATCTTGTTACTACATATACAATTTATATATTTTTCTTTGGGAAAGCATGGTAGTGCCAATCAAAAGTCCACAAACCTAGGGGAAAACCCCCTTTTTTGCTTCTTTTCGATACCGGATGTGGCACACACTTCCTAAATTCTCCCAAACCTTGTGAAGCCAGTTGACCTAACCCGATTTTGTCTCTATTATATTTGAGGTAGCAAATACCTTTTTCCCCACCAGGTCAACCCACTTTACAACCAATTCCACTATTCTGTTTTCCCTATACTCAGGGGTAGAGAATAGAAATTGCAATTGAAAAGGAAGACGGAGGTAATCATATATTTACTCCCTCTCCCTATATGTATTTTTATTACTCTGTATCAGTGACTTCTATACAATATATGTGATATACTAATAACAATATTGACATTTCTTTTTGTTCTTCTTTGATTGTAGATATATTAATTCTCTTAAGTATCCCCCTATAGTGTCAACATGACAAAATTTACAGGTACAGAATGGGAAACCCTCATGGAGGGCTACCTCAACGATTTTGACAATAAGGAACAGGTAGATTCGGATTTATTACTTTTGTTTTCTAGATTATCTCGCTTCTTAGAGAAAAAGTCTATGCTTTTTTGGCATATTAAATCATTTGAAAACTACATCAGAGAAAATATTAATCCTTTGGGACTCAGGGTCCAGATCTTCCCCACATTGGAAGGCCTGGACCCTGTTTTCAAGAATCTCTGGGAAAATGCTTTAAAAATCTGTTCACGTACTCTTATGGAGTTGTTGATGACTGAATACAAGAAAAGATCATCAATACTCGACGTAGAGATTATAAATATCTGCGACAAGCTTCAAAAACTTAAATCCACTCAATCCCTAGCTCCCCAGGAAGATAGATTACAAAAGCATCTTGAAATATTTAATAAGAACATTCTGAAGAAAAAAAGCATAAAATTTAGTCGAGATAAGGATGCATTTAGAGATGGGAAAGCATACAAATGGACTCACTATACTAACACGTATACACACACCAGAGGATTTATCACTAAAGCTCCACTTGATTCGAATAAATCTAAAAATAAGACCCCCACTGCTACCCCCCACCAAACGTTATCCAAACAAGTTCCTCACAAACAAAAATCCAGCACAAGCACTAAACGACAATTCGAAAGCAATTCACCTGATGGCCAGAAGGCCAAGAAATCTGGTTCAGTAACTCCTATGTTGGAACCCACACTTAGCCAAAGAAACACGAGCACCAATATAGATCAAACACAAGTTGTCAATGATAGCATTGACACAAACACACAAAACACGGGCACTTCTCTTGCCTCCACGGTTACTCCCCTAAATGACACCTCTTTTTTAGAGAAGGTTCTGGCAGGACTTCAGCCATCAACCTCAAATCCAAATACATACACTCAGATTACGTTTTAGACGACGTGCCTATAGCTGATGATGTAACTTCAAACAACATCATCAACTTATCCTCACATTCTCTCTCGGAAGATGAAATATCAGTTTTAAAAAAAGGATTAAACTTTTGCCCGAACCAAGATGGAGATAAATTAGATTTTTATAAAGATCTACAACTATTCATACGCAAATTACTTCTTAGAAAAATGTTTCAAAAACAAGATATTCCACCTGATTATACCATACAAGAGAGTCGAGCACTGGACCATTTGGTCTCATTACTAGAGGAAAATGACCCAACAGATCTTATTGATCAAATCAATCTCCAACAAGCTTTAGACTCAGTATATTTAGGAACAGATAATACTAAATCCACACTCAAAAAGAAATCAACCATCTGTCCAGCTCCCAGCACAAACCCTAATGCAGCTACTTTTCTCTACTTGGTGAACAGAGATCTAGAAAAACTAAAAATCCGAACACCTAAAACAACAAATTTTACAAAGAAAGAAACAGTGGCCCTCAGACAACTAGGCAAGAACACCAACCTTATCATCAAAGCGTCTGATAAGGGCGGGAATATCGTCCTTTTGGACAAAGATCGCTATATACAAATGTGCAATAAAATCCTAACCAATTCAAACTGGTATAGACGGATGCCTTCTAGCATTGTTAAAAAATATGACAGTGAATTTTACCAACTTATAGACACAGCCTTAGAACGGAATGTCATCACCAAACAACTGTGGACTTACATTCGGAACAACTTTCCAAAAGTCCCTACGTTCTATGCATTACCCAAAGTTCATAAAAATAAAAATGACCCACCTGGTAGACCCATCATATCAGGAATTGGCTCTATAAGCGAAGGCGCTAGCCGCCTAATAGACGACTTTCTCAAACCCTATGTGCAAGCACTTCCCTCTTATGTTAAAGATACTTTACATCTCCTACAAATTATAGACAATCTACACACTCCCACAAAGGTTCTATTAGTAACAGTGGATGTAGAAACTCTCTATAGCTCCATACCCCATACTAGAGGAGTGGCAGCTATTAGACACATTATACTTAAAGACGAGAAAATAGATCCAGCATACGGAGAATTCATCCTAACTCTATTAGAATTTATTCTTGAACATAATGTGTTTTCCTTCAATGGCTCCCATTTCCTCCAGGTGCAGGGAGTAGCGATGGGGACTTGCTGTGCCCCATCGTACGCAAACCTGTACCTGGGGGAGTGGGAGCGGGCCTTCCTAGACGATGAGGACTTATCGATGTACACGGACCATATTCTTGCATGGCACCGGTACATCGATGACATCCTCATCGTCTGGGACGGCACCAGCTCACTCTTGGAGCAATGTCTTCTCAGAATGAACAGAAATACTTTTAATCTGAGTTTTACTATGTCATATGACACTCACTGTGTCCCTTTTCTAGACGTGGAGATTTATAGAAACGATGTTGGACAACTGCTGACACGTTTATATAGAAAACCAACTGCGGGCAATACCATCCTGCACGCCGCAAGTTTCCACCCAACACCGTTAGTAAAATCAATACCATATGGGCAATACTTGCGCATTAGAAGAAACTGCACAGATGACAAAATCTTCCAAATAGAGGCCAATAAACTACGCACCCGCCTCTTACAAAGAGGATACTCCCATGCATCCCTAAAAAGATCGTACCAGCAAGCATGCCTCCGCAATAGAGACCAACTCCTATATAGTAAAAAACCCAAAGAAGAAACAAACCCCCTAAGAATCATCTCCAGATACAACAATCAACAAAAGCAGTTAAAAACCATAGTAGAAAAATACTGGCATTTACTCACATATGATCCCCTTTTAGGACAATTCGTCCCGGAGAAACCCCTCTTCACATTTAAGAGAGCAACATCCATTAAGGACTGTGTTACAAAGACCGAGTTAGTAAGCGGTAACCCGCATTGCAAATACAAGGGAACCTATATGTGTGGCTCCTGCCACTACTGCAAATACATGGCTACAGAGAAGAACCCCATTTTACCTAATGGGGATATCTTCCGACCAAAACACTTTGCGAACTGCAAAACTCTGGGGGTTATTTACCTTTTAATGTGTGAATGCTCTTGCTTCTACGTGGGCAAAACAAAACTTGAGTTTTGGAAACGGGCATACAGACATGTGCACAGTATGATGACGTGCGACCCAGATCTTCCCCTGGGCCGACACGTCAGCACTGTTCACATGGGCAGATTCCCAAAAATCAAGTTTTTGATCCTGGATCGGATCCATCCGAACCCGAGGGGGGGGGACTGGAACAAGTCCCTCCTCCAACTCGAGTCAAAATGGATCTATAAACTTCGAGCCACCCAGGCTCCCGGATTAAATGAAACTATCTGGTTTAAACCCTTCTTGGAGGGTTTTGTATCTGGAGGTATGGAAAAGTAAACTCTAATATGGTCTAACACGCGTTTTTTGACAATACGTATCATGGCGATAATTGCATCCATCATAGTTATCCATTATGCAGGATACAAACAAACCCTAACCAGATAGCTGACCTTAACAACACATGATAAATGTATATATATCTATCTACATAGTTTTTAAAAACTACTGTAATATATCTACATTAAGGTTGAATAATGTATACCCACTTCATTTATTTCTACACGTTTGGTGTTTGAATATTCATGGAGCGGGGTAAACCCAATATGTAAAAAATGCCTACAAGACAGTATATTAAGTTTGAACATCATATACTTGTATACCTACTCCATTTGTCTCTGCACGTTTGTGACAGACCATATATGGAGTGGGGTAAATCCACTATGTATAACAATTATGTAGGATTATAATAACATGTTAAACATTGTCTAAAAAAATATATATAATGTACTGTAATCAGGCACCGGCACACAAGGAATGGTATATTGGGACGCTGCCATCTCTCACTTTCCCGTCCTATTATATTAGTTTCTTTTCCCCTTATTGTTAGGGGATAACTCTAGGCACTACATACAGGCCAATTACCAGACCTAATATGCCTTTGTCTATTTATTATTTGCACAAGATTTATTCTTAGCCTATACCCTAATACAATGGACTGAAATTTAAAAACTATCTACTTTGCTACCAGTAGGCTGTGTCTCAGGTCGGCACCTGGATCATTGTAACTGCCCGGCACGTAAGCCGCCCGCCCATCTGGGCGGTGCGGCGACGGGAGGGGAATTGTCATCCTATGCTTTCCCTTCCCTTTTTGGCCTCCTCCAATCGGTTGTGCGATGCCCGTGGGAGGAGATACGTGTCATCCTTCTCCACCCATTGGGCATGCGCGCTCCGACTCTGAGGCCTTACGTGCCGGCGGGAGGAGTGGGCGGGGCCGCATCCTTCGTCATACTCGGTATGATTGGATGGGACCGCGCGCACACCGCCCGGGGGGCCAACCCTCCCTACAAGCCTCCCACCCCATTCCGACCAGCTGTTCTGGATAACAGCTGATCGGGGGGGTGTTTACATCTATATAACCTTACTACTCAGATCCTCTAACCCCTGACGGCACTAGTAGAGCAACAAGCAGCCAAAACTTCCTCTGTTGAATATACAAGGTAAGCCCATATTATAATTGCCATCCCAGGCACTCTGCACTCTATCTTTTCGCCCCAGTATACCCTATTAATTGTACCTCGTACCTCATGCTTATTAAGCCACTTAAACGCCCTGTTTATGCAGCACATAAATACTGTGTGCTCAAGCATTAATATGGAGCCCTATTTGCTGAGACTCGCCAGTATTAGACGATGCAGCACATTAATAATATCTATGTAAGCATCAAGATAGAGCCTTATTGCTTGGATTCACCAGCCAATATCTCTGATGTAATAACCACTACCAAGCCCTTGCATCTATACTAACCTACTACAAGCCTATCTGCCTTCCCTGAATAAACTTTATAAACATAAGGGGTACACTGTTACCCTGCTCTACAATGCCCAGGAGTTATTATACAACCTATACCAAAATTGTTACTTTTTCTTTACAGAGGTTTGATTGGGCTTGCCTTGTTGACCCCAGCAGAACCAAGATCCCTGCTTGCTCGATCCTTCACAGCCTTTTTATACTCGAAATTATATCCTATGGGGACATTTTGGTCTCAGAGTACTCTAAAGTTCCGATACACCTAGATCACTCTCCATGCGAGAACCAATCCTGACTATTCTATGCGAACAGTGAGATCTGTCTGCGACCCAACCACCCTTTGCTGTGCCGATACGTTATACCTTATCCTGTTTTTATTAAGGGGTAAAACCCTGTCCATCTCTGCATCAATACACACGTGAGTGTTATGACCATATTCATCTATATAATATATTTTCTTCTTGTCTCTTCTCTCTCTCTAACGCTTTGCCGTTCCAGAAGGAATACATTGTCTACCATTCTTATTTGCTATGAATGCTATTTATGCCCGCTCTGTACAACAATGTTCCCACAATGTACCTCTCATGTTGAACTCATATAGATGTATATTTTTTATTTTTATATCTATATTTAGATACAAATCATAGACTATACATCACGACCACTGAAGAAGGAGGAACCTACCCACTCCGAAACGCGTCTGGTCTAATGTTTCATACAAGTTTATGTATATGGTTTTGATGCATTTTTATTGTGCATGCTATACATGACCTCTATGTTCTCTTTTTTAACCTTTAATACTTGAATAAACATCTTGTTACTACATATACAATTTATATATTTTTCTTTGGGAAAGCATGGTAGTGCCAATCAAAAGTCCACAAACCTAGGGGAAAACCCCCTTTTTTGCTTCTTTTCGATACCGGATGTGGCACACACTTCCTAAATTCTCCCAAACCTTGTGAAGCCAGTTGACCTAACCCGATTTTGTCTCTATTATATTTGAGGTAGCAAATACCTTTTTCCCCACCAGGTCAACCCACTTTACAACCAATTCCACTATTCTGTTTTCCCTATACTCAGGGGTAGAGAATAGAAATTGCAATTGAAAAGGAAGACGGAGGTAATCATATATTTACTCCCTCTCCCTATATGTATTTTTATTACTCTGTATCAGTGACTTCTATACAATATATGTGATATACTAATAACAATATTGACATTTCTTTTTGTTCTTCTTTGATTGTAGATATATTAATTCTCTTAAGTATCCCCCTATAGTGTCAACATGACAAAATTTACAGGTACAGAATGGGAAACCCTCATGGAGGGCTACCTCAACGATTTTGACAATAAGGAACAGGTAGATTCGGATTTATTACTTTTGTTTTCTAGATTATCTCGCTTCTTAGAGAAAAAGTCTATGCTTTTTTGGCATATTAAATCATTTGAAAACTACATCAGAGAAAATATTAATCCTTTGGGACTCAGGGTCCAGATCTTC
The DNA here is from genome assembly GCA_028564925.1 of Lithobates sylvaticus. Taxonomy (NCBI): domain Eukaryota; kingdom Metazoa; phylum Chordata; class Amphibia; order Anura; family Ranidae; genus Lithobates; species Lithobates sylvaticus. The sequence continues at coordinate 661,326,597 of CM053026.1, read as the reverse complement.
CCCACATTGGAAGGCCTGGACCCTGTTTTCAAGAATCTCTGGGAAAATGCTTTAAAAATCTGTTCACGTACTCTTATGGAGTTGTTGATGACTGAATACAAGAAAAGATCATCAATACTCGACGTAGAGATTATAAATATCTGCGACAAGCTTCAAAAACTTAAATCCACTCAATCCCTAGCTCCCCAGGAAGATAGATTACAAAAGCATCTTGAAATATTTAATAAGAACATTCTGAAGAAAAAAAGCATAAAATTTAGTCGAGATAAGGATGCATTTAGAGATGGGAAAGCATACAAATGGACTCACTATACTAACACGTATACACACACCAGAGGATTTATCACTAAAGCTCCACTTGATTCGAATAAATCTAAAAATAAGACCCCCACTGCTACCCCCCACCAAACGTTATCCAAACAAGTTCCTCACAAACAAAAATCCAGCACAAGCACTAAACGACAATTCGAAAGCAATTCACCTGATGGCCAGAAGGCCAAGAAATCTGGTTCAGTAACTCCTATGTTGGAACCCACACTTAGCCAAAGAAACACGAGCACCAATATAGATCGAACACAAGTTGTCAATGATAGCATTGACACAAACACACAAAACACGGGCACTTCTCTTGCCTCCACGGTTACTCCCCTAAATGACACCTCTTTTTTAGAGAAGGTTCTGGCAGGACTTCAGCCATCAACCTCAAATCCAAATACATACACTCAGATTACGTTTTAGACGACGTGCCTATAGCTGATGATGTAACTTCAAACAACATCATCAACTTATCCTCACATTCTCTCTCGGAAGATGAAATATCAGTTTTAAAAAAAGGATTAAACTTTTGCCCGAACCAAGATGGAGATAAATTTGATTTTTATAAAGATCTACAACTATTCATACGCAAATTACTTCTTAGAAAAATGTTTCAAAAACAAGATATTCCACCTGATTATACCATACAAGAGAGTCGAGCACTGGACCATTTGGTCTCATTACTAGAGGAAAATGACCCAACAGATCTTATTGATCAAATCAATCTCCAACAAGCTTTAGACTCAGTATATTTAGGAACAGATAATACTAAATCCACACTCAAAAAGAAATCAACCATCTGTCCAGCTCCCAGCACAAACCCTAATGCAGCTACTTTTCTCTACTTGGTGAACAGAGATCTAGAAAAACTAAAAATCCGAACACCTAAAACAACAAATTTTACAAAGAAAGAAACAGTGGCCCTCAGACAACTAGGCAAGAACACCAACCTTATCATCAAAGCGTCTGATAAGGGCGGGAATATCGTCCTTTTGGACAAAGATCGCTATATACAAATGTGCAATAAAATCCTAACCAATTCAAACTGGTATAGACGGATGCCTTCTAGCATTGTTAAAAAATATGACAGTGAATTTTACCAACTTATAGACACAGCCTTAGAACGGAATGTCATCACCAAACAACTGTGGACTTACATTCGGAACAACTTTCCAAAAGTCCCTACGTTCTATGCATTACCCAAAGTTCATAAAAATAAAAATGACCCACCTGGTAGACCCATCATATCAGGAATTGGCTCTATAAGCGAAGGCGCTAGCCGCCTAATAGACGACTTTCTCAAACCCTATGTGCAAGCACTTCCCTCTTATGTTAAAGATACTTTACATCTCCTACAAATTATAGACAATCTACACACTCCCACAAAGGTTCTATTAGTAACAGTGGATGTAGAAACTCTCTATAGCTCCATACCCCATACTAGAGGAGTGGCAGCTATTAGACACATTATACTTAAAGACGAGAAAATAGATCCAGCATACGGAGAATTCATCCTAACTCTATTAGAATTTATTCTTGAACATAATGTGTTTTCCTTCAATGGCTCCCATTTCCTCCAGGTGCAGGGAGTAGCGATGGGGACTTGCTGTGCCCCATCGTACGCAAACCTGTACCTGGGGGAGTGGGAGCGGGCCTTCCTAGACGATGAGGACTTATCGATGTACACGGACCATATTCTTGCATGGCACCGGTACATCGATGACATCCTCATCGTCTGGGACGGCACCAGCTCACTCTTGGAGCAATGTCTTCTCAGAATGAACAGAAATACTTTTAATCTGAGTTTTACTATGTCATATGACACTCACTGTGTCCCTTTTCTAGACGTGGAGATTTATAGAAACGATGTTGGACAACTGCTGACACGTTTATATAGAAAACCAACTGCGGGCAATACCATCCTGCACGCCGCAAGTTTCCACCCAACACCGTTAGTAAAATCAATACCATATGGGCAATACTTGCGCATTAGAAGAAACTGCACAGATGACAAAATCTTCCAAATAGAGGCCAATAAACTACGCACCCGCCTCTTACAAAGAGGATACTCCCATGCATCCCTAAAAAGATCGTACCAGCAAGCATGCCTCCGCAATAGAGACCAACTCCTATATAGTAAAAAACCCAAAGAAGAAACAAACCCCCTAAGAATCATCTCCAGATACAACAATCAACAAAAGCAGTTAAAAACCATAGTAGAAAAATACTGGCATTTACTCACATATGATCCCCTTTTAGGACAATTCGTCCCGGAGAAACCCCTCTTCACATTTAAGAGAGCAACATCCATTAAGGACTGTGTTACAAAGACCGAGTTAGTAAGCGGTAACCCGCATTGCAAATACAAGGGAACCTATATGTGTGGCTCCTGCCACTACTGCAAATACATGGCTACAGAGAAGAACCCCATTTTACCTAATGGGGATATCTTCCGACCAAAACACTTTGCGAACTGCAAAACTCTGGGGGTTATTTACCTTTTAATGTGTGAATGCTCTTGCTTCTACGTGGGCAAAACAAAACTTGAGTTTTGGAAACGGGCATACAGACATGTGCACAGTATGATGACGTGCGACCCAGATCTTCCCCTGGGCCGACACGTCAGCACTGTTCACATGGGCAGATTCCCAAAAATCAAGTTTTTGATCCTGGATCGGATCCATCCGAACCCGAGGGGGGGGGACTGGAACAAGTCCCTCCTCCAACTCGAGTCAAAATGGATCTATAAACTTCGAGCCACCCAGGCTCCCGGATTAAATGAAACTATCTGGTTTAAACCCTTCTTGGAGGGTTTTGTATCTGGAGGTATGGAAAAGTAAACTCTAATATGGTCTAACACGCGTTTTTTGACAATACGTATCATGGCGATAATTGCATCCATCATAGTTATCCATTATGCAGGATACAAACAAACCCTAACCAGATAGCTGACCTTAACAACACATGATAAATGTATATATATCTATCTACATAGTTTTTAAAAACTACTGTAATATATCTACATTAAGGTTGAATAATGTATACCCACTTCATTTATTTCTACACGTTTGGTGTTTGAATATTCATGGAGCGGGGTAAACCCAATATGTAAAAAATGCCTACAAGACAGTATATTAAGTTTGAACATCATATACTTGTATACCTACTCCATTTGTCTCTGCACGTTTGTGACAGACCATATATGGAGTGGGGTAAATCCACTATGTATAACAATTATGTAGGATTATAATAACATGTTAAACATTGTCTAAAAAAATATATATAATGTACTGTAATCAGGCACCGGCACACAAGGAATGGTATATTGGGACGCTGCCATCTCTCACTTTCCCGTCCTATTATATTAGTTTCTTTTCCCCTTATTGTTAGGGGATAACTCTAGGCACTACATACAGGCCAATTACCAGACCTAATATGCCTTTGTCTATTTATTATTTGCACAAGATTTATTCTTAGCCTATACCCTAATACAATGGACTGAAATTTAAAAACTATCTACTTTGCTACCAGTAGGCTGTGTCTCAGGTCGGCACCTGGATCATTGTAACTGCCCGGCACGTAAGCCGCCCGCCCATCTGGGCGGTGCGGCGACGGGAGGGGAATTGTCATCCTATGCTTTCCCTTCCCTTTTTGGCCTCCTCCAATCGGTTGTGCGATGCCCGTGGGAGGAGATACGTGTCATCCTTCTCCACCCATTGGGCATGCGCGCTCCGACTCTGAGGCCTTACGTGCCGGCGGGAGGAGTGGGCGGGGCCGCATCCTTCGTCATACTCGGTATGATTGGATGGGACCGCGCGCACACCGCCCGGGGGGCCAACCCTCCCTACAAGCCTCCCACCCCATTCCGACCAGCTGTTCTGGATAACAGCTGATCGGGGGGGTGTTTACATCTATATAACCTTACTACTCAGATCCTCTAACCCCTGACGGCACTAGTAGAGCAACAAGCAGCCAAAACTTCCTCTGTTGAATATACAAGGTAAGCCCATATTATAATTGCCATCCCAGGCACTCTGCACTCTATCTTTTCGCCCCAGTATACCCTATTAATTGTACCTCGTACCTCATGCTTATTAAGCCACTTAAACGCCCTGTTTATGCAGCACATAAATACTGTGTGCTCAAGCATTAATATGGAGCCCTATTTGCTGAGACTCGCCAGTATTAGACGATGCAGCACATTAATAATATCTATGTAAGCATCAAGATAGAGCCTTATTGCTTGGATTCACCAGCCAATATCTCTGATGTAATAACCACTACCAAGCCCTTGCATCTATACTAACCTACTACAAGCCTATCTGCCTTCCCTGAATAAACTTTATAAACATAAGGGGTACACTGTTACCCTGCTCTACAATGCCCAGGAGTTATTATACAACCTATACCAAAATTGTTACTTTTTCTTTACAGAGGTTTGATTGGGCTTGCCTTGTTGACCCCAGCAGAACCAAGATCCCTGCTTGCTCGATCCTTCACAGCCTTTTTATACTCGAAATTATATCCTATGGGGACATTTTGGTCTCAGAGTACTCTAAAGTTCCGATACACCTAGATCACTCTCCATGCGAGAACCAATCCTGACTATTCTATGCGAACAGTGAGATCTGTCTGCGACCCAACCACCCTTTGCTGTGCCGATACGTTATACCTTATCCTGTTTTTATTAAGGGGTAAAACCCTGTCCATCTCTGCATCAATACACACGTGAGTGTTATGACCATATTCATCTATATAATATATTTTCTTCTTGTCTCTTCTCTCTCTCTAACGCTTTGCCGTTCCAGAAGGAATACATTGTCTACCATTCTTATTTGCTATGAATGCTATTTATGCCCGCTCTGTACAACAATGTTCCCACAATGTACCTCTCATGTTGAACTCATATAGATGTATATTTTTTATTTTTATATCTATATTTAGATACAAATCATAGACTATACATCACGACCACTGAAGAAGGAGGAACCTACCCACTCCGAAACGCGTCTGGTCTAATGTTTCATACAAGTTTATGTATATGGTTTTGATGCATTTTTATTGTGCATGCTATACATGACCTCTATGTTCTCTTTTTTAACCTTTAATACTTGAATAAACATCTTGTTACTACATATACAATTTATATATTTTTCTTTGGGAAAGCATGGTAGTGCCAATCAAAAGTCCACAAACCTAGGGGAAAACCCCCTTTTTTGCTTCTTTTCGATACCGGATGTGGCACACACTTCCTAAATTCTCCCAAACCTTGTGAAGCCAGTTGACCTAACCCGATTTTGTCTCTAAGACAAACATTAGATTTATTTAATTGTTACTACATAATACGATTACCATTGGTGTGTGCAACATATATCTAAATCCTAACTAGATGATAATAGGGTGGAGCTTTACTAAAACTGGAGCACTCAGAATCTGGTGCATCTGAGCTTCTAACTTGAGCTTGTTCAAATAAAGTGACTGTAAACTTTAAGATAAAAAACAAAAACAAAAAGCCATCCATTGAGGTAGGGAGGGAGGCGTGCTGACGTCATCGCTGTCTAGGACGAGTGTCTACAAGCCGGCCGGCTTACTTCATTTTATACAAGCGTTTTTAAAGATTTTAAATGTAAGTGCATTACTTTTTTGTACAATAAATTGTTTTCCTGAAATTGAGTTACACTATGGTGAGATTTCTTTACTTGCTGAGATCATGATTGTTGCCTTTGGACTGTCTATCGATTTGGGACTCCCTGGTTTGCTCTCAGTGTATTTGCAAGAGGTGATCTGAGGTCTTGATGCTGTGTTGATACTACAGGCTCTATTTCGCTTGCCTTCTGGTAAGCGCATAATCTGCATGGTGGTGGTTCACTCATTTGGTGGTGTTTTGTGTTAATCACACAGAAGATAATTCATTCATAGAATTGTTTGTCACTGTCATCACTGGACTTTAATATATATTTTTTTATTTAGTACTTTTTTTATTATTTCATCCATATATGCATTTTGTTTTTTGTTACTTGCTGGGTTTCATCTAACATTTTTTGAAAAATTGCAATATTGCATTATTTGTTGTATTGGTTTATATGGTCACATCAACAGTCACTCTTGATATCATATGTTTTACATTTTATTTAATTTGTGCGCAGCTTCCATTCTATTATATACTTCAGAGATGAATGGACACAGGAGCGATCAGTATTGATCACCCACTTTGTCCATTCAAGGAAAGGAAGGGGGCTGGTAAACATATGCTTACCAGCTCCTCCCCACCCACGGGTCTTGATCCTGACAGCTTCCTCGTGTGCCCCAGCTGCAGCTGTCTGGAGGGGGGATGCCAGCCAGCAGCATAGTAGGGAGTGGGACAGATGTGGGAGGGGGGATTGGTATTGGGCTTTGCAGGGGTTGGAGAGACGAGGTGGGTGTATGTAAGTATTTTTAAAGCCACACTGGGGCCCTGCAGCTCCTGAAGCCAGTGGGAAAGGAGCGAAGTGGGTGTCTCAAGGATAGCCACAAGCGATCAATGTTGTGGTGGAATTGGTGCTGGGAAAGGAGGATTGCTGAATTGGCAGAGAAAGGGGATTTGATTGTGAAAAAAAAAAAAAAAGGAGAAAGGGGACAGAAGAGTAGGGGGTGTTTAACCGATTCCCGACTATATACGTCAACTTTAATTGCCTAGCCGTGGGGCCGCCGGCGTGCTTGCGACCCTGGTCGGGAGCTCCGTGACCACGGCCGCCGGACCAGCGGACCCGATCGCCGCTGGTGTCCCGCGATCGGGTCACAGAGCTGAAGAACGGGGAGAGGTCTGTGTAAACAAACCCCTCTCCGCGCTTCCTACACTGCCTGTCATTGATCGGCTGTTCCCTGTCATCGGGAAAGCCGATCAATGACGTCAGACGTCAGCCACGCCCCCTAATGTAAAAAAAAAACACACACGTCACAGACCATAACCCCTCCCCGCCCCCTAGTGGTTAACTCTTTCACTGCCAGTGTCATTTATACAGGAATCAATGCATTTAAATAGCATTGATTGTTGTATAAGTGACAATGGTCCCAAAAATGTGTCAAAAATGTCCGATGTGTCCGCCATAATGTCGCAGTCACAATAAAAATGGCTGATCGCCGCCATTACTAGTAAAAAAATTAAATATTAATAAAAATGCTATAAAACTATCCCCTATTTTGTAAACGCTATAACTTTTGCGCAAACCAATCAATAATCGCTGATTGCGATTTTTTTTACCAAAAATATGTAGAAGAATACGTATCGGCCTAAACTGAGGAAAACAAATGTTTTTTTATATATTTTTTTGGGGATATTTATTATATAAAAAAGTAAAAAATATTGCATTTTTTTCAAAATTGTCGCTCTATTTTTGTTTATAGCGCAAAAAATAAAAACCGCAGGGGCTATCAAATACCATCAAAAGAAAGCTCTATTTGTAGGAAAAAAAGGACGCCAATTTTGTTTGGGAGCCACGTTGCACGACCGCGCAATTGTCAGTTAAAGCGACGCAGTGCCGAATCGCAAAAAGGGGCTTGGTCCTTTGGCTGCCAATTGGTCCGGGGCTGAAGTGGTTAAAAGCAGAACAACAGCGGTTGGGGGGGGGGGGGGGGGGTTGCTGGACACACAGGGTGCATAGCTCTGATCACTGGCTTGTTAGACACTAATCAGAGCTATCTGTTTGTTCAGCAGAGTCTGCTGAAAATTTTGCTCTAAGCTCATGGTCAAAAAAAGCTTAGAGCTGGAGGAGGAATGTCAGGTCCATAAAGCTTACAGACCTGGCCAGCTGCAAGCAGTGCTGTAGGCTTGTATACGGACCTGGCAGCAAAAAGGTTAAAGGGTAGCTCCACTTTTTTGGGGAAAAAATAAGCAAATAAAAAAAGACAATATATCCTATACAATTGCGATACAAGTCATATTGTAATTGAACGTTATTAAAAATGACCTTTCCTTTTCAATCTGTACCTCTGTAGTTTTCTGTAAAATGCAATGCAATGTGGCTACCTGAAGGTGTTCTGTACACAGATGGTCTACAGAATGCCCCCCAATTATGTAATTTCTTGCTCGTTTGATTAGCTGACTGATTTTCCCAGCACTTTGCTCTAAGATACAAATTCCATTTTGAGCATTTCCTGGAACATACATTTTTGGTGAAATACCCCCTAAGGGAAACCACGTCTAAAGGGATGCAGACCCATCAATTTTCCTTATTTAGAGCCCTGCAGGTGCAGCAGCTGACTGATAATTGTAAAACCACTCCAATACAGATTTAATTGCCACATGGACACAGGCAAACAAACAGCAATTTCTCCAGGATAACAAAAGGTGGGACTTTACAACATAGTTTGTTAAAATCCTTTTAATGTACATAGATGACCCAGAGGGGAATATTTTTTCTCAACAAAAGTGGAGTTACTCTTGACAATAAGGCCCCTTTCACACTGGGGTGTTTTCCAGGCATTTTTCAGGCGCTTTTTAGTTAAAAAAAGCACCTGTAAGCGCTTGAAAGAAGCCTCATCTGCAATCCCAATGTGAAAACCCAAGTGCTTTAAGAGCCCTTTCACACTGCCAGCGCCCGAAAAACGCTCGGAAAGGGCCGTTTAAACTAGCAGCGCTTTACCAGTGTTTTTCAATCGCTTTTAACCCCTGCAAGTGGCCAAATAAAGGGTTAAGGCTGCTTTCACACTGGGGCGGTTTGCAGGCGTTATTGCGCTAAGAATAGCGCCTGCAAACCGACCCGAAACAGCTGTTGCTGTTCCTTCAGTGTGAAAGCCCGAGGGCTTTCACACTGAAGCGGCGCGCTTGCAGGACGCTCAAAAATGTCCTGCAAGGATGGACGTGTAGCGAAGGAGCTCCTCCTAGGTCTGGGAGACGACCTGCAGCTGACCACAATGAGCTACAGATGATCCCCACCTACCCTCCCTAAGCCGACGATATGCTGCTCTGACCACAGCTAAAGGACACATCTTTTCAACCTCTCTGCAGCTTAGCTTGCTGGCTGGCGGTAAGCGCAAATAGCGGTGAAAAGGCTCCAAGAAAAGCGCTGGGATATAATCCCAAGAGAGACAGAAAAAGTTCCCAGCGATCTCTTACCTGCAGTGATGGGAACGAGGCGTCCCCAGAGTGCTGACTAAAGACCCCCCTTCGGCCGAAGCCGGGATATACCGAACGGGATACACGCCATACAAACCGTGTGGATTCGACGGCCCGTCGCACGCGGAGATACCAAACTGCCTGGGAAGGTAACACAACAGACCAATGTTGCAGCAACCACCGCTGTGAAGACTACATGAAGCGGAGGTCTCCACAGGGAATCCCTAGAGTGACTGTGCAGGACTAACGGAACCAGCAGATAAGTACCCCATCTCATATACCCTACAGACTAAAGGTAAAGCGGAGGGGACCGACAAAAAAACCCCGTTTTTTTCCTTTTTCTTTTTCCCTTTGGATATGTGCTATGGCATAAAAACTGAAAAGGAATAACTGTATAATAAAGGGTATTAAGGGCATAAACGTCACGTCACTCTAGTGGGACCTACACTGTAGTGGGACCTACAGAAACCAGCAGAAAAACACCCAAATATAACCCTCCTGTAGAGAGAAAAGACCTCACCGTAAAAGGGTTAAATAATTAATTATATAACTGTACAGAATACCCATTAAAGATATTCCTGGTATATCTGATAAACCTTGCTGACAGTTAACAAAGAATACAGAGTACAATAAAGAGTTTTGAAAAGAAGGGAAAAAAAAAAAAAAGGGGGAAGTTTAACCTAATGAAAAATGGACGGCTAAAAAAGGATTTAAATTGGGGGTGAAGATAATGCAACCCGGGAGATACCTCCCCACCAGACAGATTAAAAAAGTTATAAGAAAGACCCCTACAACTATCCAAGAGAACAACATTCCATATATATATAGAATATATGATCAGTGGAATATACACTTCTCTTGAGAGGAAAAGGGTTTTTTTTTTTTTTTTTTTTTTTTTTTTTTTGGTTGTTTGCTTTCCATCTACTACTTTGAAACAGATAAAAACTCTATAAGGATGCCACCAAAAAGTACACACACTCAGAAAACAAAGAGAGGATCCACAGGTGGAACAACAAAAAATCAGATTAAGCCACAATCTGCACAGAACTCAGATATAAAGGGGTTTTTCAAACAGCCATTAATATCGCCACAACAAGACGCAGAGACTTCCACTGAATTGCATTTTGCTTCACCCAGTATGAGCCCAGAGCTCCCACTCAACAATAGCCCCACAGGGAATACACAATATCCCATAATGGACACAACGAGACCAACAAACAATCCCAACTGGGACATACAGACACACTTAAAATCACTACCAACTAAAGAGGATATGGATAATTATGTCTATAGATTAGAGACTACATATAAAGAGCAAATAAATTCATTGAAGGTATCCTTAATAGACACCCAAGAGCATATGAATATCATAGATGCCAAAATCCTGACGATCGACCAGAAAACACTTACCCTGGAAGAAAAAATAATAGAACACGATCGATTAATAAAACAAATAAGAGATTCAACAGATGAACTCGAGAATAAGAATAGACGTAATAATATAAAAATAAGAGGACTTCCAGAATCAGTAGACACCGAGAATCTGAAACAAATATTACAACATATATTTAATATTTTATTACAACAACCTGAGACAACAGCAATAGAGATCGATCGAGCACACAGAATTTAAGGACCCAGAGATCCCAATCAAACGAGACCTAGAGACATAATATGTAGAATACATTTTTTTCAAACCAAAGAAAATATAATGATAGCAGCAAGAACACAAAGGGAATTCAAGTATGAGGGAGCTCAACTTATATTCTTACAAGATCTATCTAAACATACATTAAATAAGAGAGGAGCGGTAAAACCACTACTGGAGCTATTGAGAGAGAAGGGATTCCTTTATAAATGGGGATCTCCCTTTCAAGTAATAGTGTACCAAGAAGGCCAGAAGACTGTGTTTCGGAGTATTGAAGATCTACAAGAATTCCTCAACCATTTGGGACTCCCTCTGATAGAACTGCCCTTGTGGGCCCAGATATATTAAATCTCTTCAGAATGAAATGAGGGGGAAAGAGAAGGGAAAGAGATACATAATTTCCCCCCTTCTCCCCTTTTTTTTTTTTTTTCTCTTTTTTTTTTTTTTTTTCCCCCTCTCCTTCTTTTTCCGGAGAAGGGGGAGATGGGAGGGTGAGGGGAGGGAGAAAAGAGGGAGGTTTAGGAATAGGGTACAAACAGTAACTATCACAATATACACTGCGGATATGTAATAGATAAAGAGGAAACAATGTTAATATTAGAAGTGATCAGGGAAAGACCAGAATCATTTGAGTATGAATAGGGGCACAAAAAAAAAAATTTTTTTTTTTTTTTTTTTTTTTTGAAACACATCACATAACTTTACCATATCTACACAAGGACTCACATTTTTGGGGGCGGATATAGGACCGGGGAGGGAAGGGTAGAAGGGAAAGGGATACACCGATCACATGCCTGTACACTAATATTATATACACACGACACGGACACACCAGACACAATTTATAATCTATTACTTACACACACATCTCTAGAAGAGGGGGAAATGGAACGAGGGAGGAGAACAAGGGGGATTGGGGAGATTCCAAAAGAATTGGCCTCCCCTCCCCCCCTATGTGCTCCCCCCCCTTTAATTTTTATTTTTTAAATTTTTTAAAAAAAAAATTTGTTTTTTTTTTTTTTTTTTTTTTTTTATAAATTTTTTTTTTTTTTTTTTTTTTTTTTTTTTAATGCATAGAGTTATAAATATAATATGTCAGAATATAATGAAAATATGATAAAAATGTATAAATTGTAATGTACCTGAAAAATGGACACTTATGAGCTGTGGGCTTTTGGGAAATTGGTTTGCCCCCATTGGATACAATTGATTCAATCTTCCTCTGCCCTCCAAAAAAAACGACCCTCTGCGGAGGGGAGGGAGTGGGTGGGGTGGGTTAGAGAGAGAAAATTTCCTCCCCTTTTTTTCCTCTAGGTTTTTTTTTAATTTTTTTTTTTTTTTTTTTTTTTTCCTTTTTCCTTTCCCTCTCCTTTTCCTCCCTTCTCTCTCTCCTTCTCTCTCTGCCCACTCTATCCCCACAACGAAGAGCAGAGGAAATAAACTGTATAGATTATGCACCAATAAACCACATTGTATCCATGGGAAACAACCCAAATACCAATCTGTAATAATGGAATAACAGAATGGAAAAGACGTATATATACCACATAAACTGTCGGCTTTCAAATATAACTTCAAAGGTGAGGGGGGAGGGGAAGAGGATAGGAGAACAAACATAAGTAACACAATAATAATAGCTCATGAAGGTGATAAATAAGATGTAGGATTAAAATACCCATTAAAATCCTACATTATTTAAACTAAACTATTCCCAGACCAGGGACACGTCCTAACCCTAAGGAAATCCCTATATACCCCCAAATAGGGAACTTACATTGTAAGGGTAGACTCAACGAGTCATTTAGAGAATGATAAAGTATGAAAGTTTAAATTATAAGTGAGTAGAACACCAAAGAGCACTTGACTCTTAGTACGAGTGAATGTGAACTACAGAAGAGAAGCTTTTTTTAAAAGAATAAAAAAATATTAATTTTTTTTTTTTTTTTCTCTCTCTCCTTCCTTCTTTCTTCTTTTTCTTTTTCTCTCTCTCCTTCCTTCTCCCTCTTCCCCTCTCCCCCCCCCCCCCCCCCTTTTGCTCTCTCCCTCTTCCCTCCTCTAGACCCCCTATTGTCGAAATATGACAGCTATTAAAGTTTGTTCTTTCAATACAAGGGGACTAAATGTAGCATCTAAGAGATCACAAATCTTATATTCTCTCCAGAAACAAAATGTAGGAATTATTCTCTTCCAGGAAACGCACTTCCGTACAAATCAACTACCAAACATACAGAATAGACAATATCCCAACTGGTATCACGATACATACCCATATTCAAAATCCAGAGGGGTCTCAATAGTAATTCATAACTCAATACCTCATCAGGTTTTAGAAAAATGGACAAGTCGAGAGGGCAGAGCACTATTGCTAAAGCTGAATATATACGGACAGATATACACTTTTATTAATATCTATCTACCAAATATAGATCAAATTAAAACAGGCATTCAACTACTAACAAAGATGATGATTAAAGCAGAAGGGATAATCATAATTGGAGGAGACTTCAATTTTGTTCTAGATCGAAATATGGATACTACATCAAAGACAGGACCTCAAAAGAAAAGTGAGAAAAGAGCATTTAAAAAACTACTAGAACAATACCAACTAATAGATATATGGAGAATAACAAATCCAAGTATAAAAGACTATACATATTACTCCCAGGTACACGATACATACCATAGACTGGACTACTTTTTGATAAACTCCTCGGCGATTGCAACAACCTCTACCCCCGAGATAGGGAATTTCATATGGTCAGACCATGCACCCATCTACCTAACTATAGATACAATAAATAAAAGTATGCCTAGAGGTACATGGAAATTAAATGATAATTTACTATTTGATGAATCCTGTAGAACTGAAATTGCTTCCGCGATATTGAACTTTACATCAGACCACATAGAAGACAATACATCACTCCCAAATCAATGGGAAGCCCTTAAATGTATAATAAGGGGCCTCTTTATTAAACATGGGTCTAGATTAAAAAAAATGAAAAACAATAGGTTAAAAGAATTGATACAAGAAATTTCGGCATTAGAGAAACACCATAAACAGAATACAACACGAGAAACATTAATGGTCCTCTCGGATAAAAGAGTAGAGTTGAGAACGATATTGAATGAACAATCACTTCGAATTAGAGACAAAAATCGCGCCCTATATTACCATCAAGAGAATAAACCAGGTAAAATATTAGCTGGAGCTTTAAAACAACAAACAAGAACTACATCAATTCCCAAAATTAAAACAGACTCAGGGGAACTGACGTATGATCCCAAAAAGATTATGGAAACTTTCCATACATTTTACTCTGGGTTATATAACCTACCTAACCGACTAACAAAACAAAACCTAGAAGACCTTGACCAAAAGGTAAAACAATACATAACAGAAACCCCGATACCACCACTACCTGATAGCGATATAGAACAACTTGAGAATGAATTCTCAGAAACGGAAATACAAATAGTAATAGACTCACTGACAATAGGTAAAAGCCCAGGGCCTGACGGATTTACCCCACGCTTTTATAAATTATACAAAGACCTGTTTATCCCAGTTTTAAAACGCACATTTAACTCTGTATCTATAGCTCAGCCATTTGTATCACAAAGTATGCAGGCATATATATCTCTCATACCCAAACCCGATAAAGACCATACACTATGTGGAAACTATAGACCGATCTCCCTGACGAATATAGATCTCCGAATCTACTCTAAAGTTATAGCCAATAGGCTTACCCCTAAACTACCAACAACGATACATTTAGACCAAGTAGGATTCGTGGAGGGAAGAGAAGCGAGAGATAACACCCTTAAAACTTTGACATTAGTCGAATATGCGAAAAGACACGCCATCCCATCCTGTCTATTGGCAGTAGACGCTGAAAAAGCGTTCGACAGGGTGGGATGGCGATTCTTTGAAGAGACATTGAAACAATGGGGACTGGGCCCTAGATTATTAGAAAAGATTCTGGTTCTATATCAGAATCCAACGGCCAAAATTCGAGCAAATGGGGAATTATCAGACACGATAACAATACGAAACGGAACCAGACAGGGATGTCCCTTATCCCCACTGATATATGTTTTAACTATGGAACATCTGATGACAGCAATCCGGATAAATAAGGATATACAAGGAATTAGAATAAAAGATCAGGAATATAAACTTTCAGGATACGCAGATGATCTATTATTATATATTACAAACCCCATAGTGACGCTACCCAATCTAATAAAAGAATTCAAACGCTTTGCTGAAGTTAGTAACTTCAAAGTTAATTATAATAAAACGGAAGCCTTAAACATTTCACTTACTACAAACACTGTTGATACTCTTAAAAGGAATTTCTCTTTTAAATGGCAAAATAGTACTATTAAATACCTAGGAATATTTATCCCCAATGACATCAGAAAACTCCAAGAAAACAACTATGTCCCACTAATACAAAAAATAACGAAACTACTTCAAAACTACAACAAAGGGATTTTCTCTTGGACAGGGCGTATAAATATTATAAAAATGGACATACTTCCCAAAATACTATATATATTCCAAACAGTTCCAATATTTCCCCTCAAAAACATATTGAATACTCTACGAAAACTGATAGGCAGCTTTATCTGGGCGGGTAAACCAGCAAGAGTCAGCAGGGAAACACTTATAAGATCTAAAAAAGACGGGGGTTTGGCTCTTCCGGATTTATCCACATACCTTAAGGCATCCCTGATCACTAGGATTCTGGATTGGTTTCATAATAAAGGAACTAAACAATGGGTGGAACTAGAGGAAGAAATTATGAATATAAATTTAAAAATACTACCATGGATAAAAAAAGAGAATAGACCATTAAGACAAGAAATGCCATTTTTGATTGAAGCAACACTGAAAACATGGGACGGACTGATGAAAAGGGGAATAGGGTCACCATATATAGGCCCAATGACACCCCTCTTCGGCAATCCCGATTTCCCCCCAGCAAATGAATCCAGAACCTTTTTAAAATGGGAGAAAAAAGACAACATCAGAATAGTACAAACAATGGAGAACAAAAAACTTATTCGACTAGAAGACATGGGTAGAGAACATGCACACAAATGGATACAACACAGACAGCTTCAGGAATATATAAATACTCTTGAGAAAACAGGAATACTGGACAGAACACCCACAACATTGGAAACATTATTATTACAAGAACAAAGACCCATACATAATCTCTCCAATATATATAAATATTTAATTTCAAACAGTAACACACAAGAGTTAAAGTATGTAAGAAAATGGGAACAGGAGATGGAAGAGGCCATACCCAGAGAGAAATGGGACAAAGCAATTTTACTAACACACAAAATGTCTCTATCCAATAGGCATCAGGAAAGAAACTACAAATTACTAGTGAGATGGTATAAATGCCCAATTGACCTGTATAAAATTAATGTAGAAAATGATAGCACCTGTTGGAGATGTCAAAAAGCAACCGGGACTATGTCACATATCTGGTTTTTATGCCCAAAGGTGTACATATTCTGGGAAAAAATATTTAAGATATATAGCGAGATGACAGATATAAACATACAACCAGAAATAAAGATCGCTATTTTATCAATGATACCAGGTACGATCAAAAAGATAAGAAAAGGGATACTAAAACACTGTTTAACCGCAGCTAGAACAGTAATAGCAAGGAAATGGAAAAACAATATAGCACCCTCAATTGAGGAATGGATCATAGAAATGGATGATATGCGTTCACTGGAAGAGAGGATTATAAAGGAGGAGGATCCCAAAGATCACATAAACGAAACTTGGCAAAAATGGAAAGACTATAGGATGTCGTCCTTATTGCTGCGGACGATATGAGAGGGAGAGGGGAGGAGGGAGGATGGGAGAGACCTTGTCAAGATCCTTTATTTTATTTTATTTTTTTTATTTTTTTTTTTTTTTTTTCTCTCTTTTTTCTTTTTTTTCTCTACTGGACACTAATATGAATGAAGAGAGTATGATAGATTGTTTGATAAGTTTTAATGACATATGATGGGGAGAAAGAATGAAAGTAATAGCAACCATATATAACTAACATGCAAAAGTACAGGAATAAGAAACTATGGAGTTATAAACAGACACAACTGTAAATGCCTGTATAATACATGTAACTGCAAAGTTTTATGTTTGTTAAGATGTGAAAATGGAAATAAAGTAAGATTTGAAACAAAAAAAAAAAAAAAAAAAAAAAAAAATGTCCTGCAAGCCGCATCTTTGGCTCGCTATAGGAGCGGTATATTTACCGCTCCTATAGCGCCCGGTCCCATTGAAAACAATGGGGGAGCGCGCCGAACCCGCCCGCAAAACGCCGCTGCAGTGGCGGTTTGCGGGCGGTATTGACCCTTTTTCGGCCGCTCGCGGGGGGTAAAACCACCCCGCTAGCGGCCGAAATGCGCCGCTAAAACGCTGCTATATTTACCGGCGCTAAATATAGCGCCACTTTACCGCCAGCGCCCCCACCGCTCCAGTGTGAAAGCAGCCTTAAAGTGCCCACAAAGCGCTGCTGCCAAAGGCGCTTTTTGGGCGTTTTTCAGGCACTTTTTGGGCATTTTGCAGGCGCTTCCCATTGATTTCAATGGGAAAGGGCGCTGCAAAGAAGCTGCTTGCAGGACTTTTTTTGACGCCCTGCCAGCGCAGCGCCTCAGTGTGAAAGCACCTGGGCTTTCACATTGGGATTGCAGATGAGGCTTCTTTCGAGCGCTTTACAGGCGCTTTTTTTAATGCTAAAATGCCCCAGTGTGAAAGGGATCTCAGTGTGAAAGCACTCAGGCTTTCACATTGGGATTGCAGATGAGGCTTCTTTCAAGCGCTTTACATGCGCTTTTTTTAACAATAAAGCACCTGAAAAACGCCTGAAAAGCGCCTGAAAAGCGCCCCAGTGTGAAAGGGGCCTAAAAGCTGGATTTGATTGGTTTTTATGCAGAGCTGCATCAGGATTTGCATGCTTAAGGCTACTTTCACACTGGAGCGGTGGGGGCGATGGCGGTAAAGCGGCGCTATATTTAGCGCCGCTTTACCGGCGTTTTAGCGGCGCATTTCGGCCGCTAGCGGGGTGGTTTTACCCCCCGCGAGCGGCCGAAAAAGGGTCAATACCGCCCGCAAACCGCCGCTGCAGCGGCATTTTGCGGGCGGGTTCGGCGCGCTGCCCTATTGTTTTCAATGGGACCGGGCACTATAGGAGTGGTAAATATACCGATCCTATAGCGAGCCAAAGATGCGGCTTGCAGGACATTTTCCAGCGTCCTACAAGCGCACCGCTTCAGTGTGAAAGCCCTCGGGCTTTCACACTGAAGACACAGCAACAGCTGTTTCGGGTCGGTTTGCAGGCGCTATTTTTAGCGCAATAGCGCCTGCAAACCGCCCCAGTGTGAAAGGGGCCTTACTCTTAGTAAATCTCCCCCTGTGCTTGCACGTATCATAAACAACTGCCATTTTCCTTTCTTAAGACTACTGTTCCCATCTGTTTTTATTTCAGTGCTGCTGATCACCCCCTCTACCTATTGCCATTTTAGCGGCAACTGCTTTTCATTGCTCGGGGGGTTTCCTTATGGTGACGATGCTGCAACACGCCTGTGCATCAGAGTTTGGCTTGAAAAAAGCTGCAGATTTTAAAAAATTAGATTTGACTTATTTAAATGGAAATTATATTGACATGTTAAAGATTATGAAATTTTAGTGATTGGGTTTTACATATAATTAAACATTTAATTCACATTTCATAAAATTAATTTACATCATACTATATTATAAAGCAAGAGATAAGTGAATATATTCCAATACACTGTCACTTTTTTAACATTATGATATTATTAGTAGACAATGAAAGTATCATTAAATATATTTATCATAACCATGTTATGCAATGCTGGTAAAGTATAATTATGTGTTTCTTCGTTCGTCTTGGGTGCAACCATTCATATATGTCTACTATATTCCATTTTTACACTAACGATAATTGAAATTGGCAACTTCGCTTTCCTTTGAATTTAGCAAAAATTGTCAGATTTCAGCAACAATTTGTTATTTTGGCAAAATGCCTGGGAGTTGTGGGGAAAGGTGAAATTTAGGTGAGTTTTGCTGGTTTATAAGGTTGTAATGTACTTTAAATAGCTCCTTAAGGTTATGAAAGGTTATTCTGGACCACAAAACAGCCCCTCATTAGCCTCCAGCGTTTCACCTTCCATGTGAAGAGGCAAATTGTCATTGCTGTAAAAATAGCAACTATTATTTGTATAATACACTGCGCTATCAAAATATAAATGTAAATAGTAGAAAATAATGTGCTATAAATCAACAGCAATAAAGTGATATTCGTGCAGTACATAAACAAACATGCAATATTGCAAATAAAGTGACAATGTGCATTCACGTGAGAAATTCTGTAAATATAACGTCCATAAAATAGATAAAAAAGCAATCAGAATCCTTGAGAAAAAAAAAATATATGTATGTATAAATAAAAAATTAAAATAAGATTGATAGTAAATACATATAGATATATAATAAATATATATTATATATAAAATGAAAAGTGCTGCAATGTGCTATGCAATATTCAAAATTTCAGTCCATAAGTGCTCCAAAATAATCCATGCGATTCAGTGGATGCTGTGAAACTGATCCAATAATAAGGTGCTGTATTCTCACTCAAGTGCTCCCCCTAGGTATTAGCTGCTTACCTTAGAGCGTGTGACCTTGCTGTTAGGCTTGGTCAATGCACGCCTTAGAACCACTTAAGGGTTCAGCAGTGTATCCGGAATCCTGGATTGGTCTTACTTATGCCTCAGTGTATCAATGGAATGCCACTTGTGCCTCGGTATATTAATAGAGTGAGGAGTATAGTGTAGTATGTAAAATCATTTATTTATAAAACACAATAAAATCCCACACTGGGTACTCACAATAGCATAGCATGTCAGATCGCCACTCTAAAACAGCGTGAATTAGCGGGATAAGTCTGCCGACAATGGGGTGGTGTGCTGATACAAGGGGTTTTCCGTATCTTCCTCAGGGGGCAAAAAGAGGAAGATACGGAAAACCCCTTGTATCGACACGTGTTGGGCAAGGGGACAGGATGGATTGCTAGGCAGAGGACCTGCTGGGAACGATCAGCACACCACCCCGTTATTGGCCGGCTTATCCCGCTAATTCACGCTGTTTTAGAGTGGCGCTCTGACACGCCATGCTATTGTGAGTACCCTATGTGAGATTTTATTGTGTTTTATGAATAAATGATTTTGCATACTACACCATGAAGTCCTTTTTTCTCTATTATTATACCGAGGCACGAGTGGCATTCCATTGATACACTGAGGCATAATTGGGACCAATCCAAGATTCCGGATACACTGCTGAACCTTTAAGTGGTTCTAAGGCATGCATTGACCAAGCTTAACAGCAAGGTCACACGCTCTAAGGTGAGCAGCTAATACGTAGGGGGAGCACTTGAGTGAGAATACAGCACCTTATTATTGGATCAGTTTCACAGCATCCACCGAATCACATGGATTCATTTGGAGCACTTATGGACTGAAATTTTGAATATTGCACAGCACATTGCAGCACTTTTCATTTTATATATAATATATATTTATTATATATCTATATATATTTACTATAAATCTTATTTTAATTTTTTATTTATACATACATATATTTTTTTTTTCTCAAGGATTCTGATTGCTTTTTTATCTATTTTATGGACGTTATATTTACAGAATTTCTGACGTGAATGCACATTGTCACTTTATTTGCAATATTGCATGTTTGTTTATGTACTGAACGAATATCACTTTATTGCTGTGGATTTATAGCACATTATTTTCTACTATTTATATTTTGATAGCACAGCGTATTGTATATTTGATTTGATTACCCCTGCATGATTTATGAGACATGTGAAACACTAGCAGCTGATTCAAAAGATAAGTACTGAGTTTAGATATCTCATTGGTCTCATATTTAGTGGTGGCTCACATTACTTATTTTTTATTTGTAACAGGACCAGAGCAGCACAGAACTGATTTTATCAAGTGGAATCTACAATATTTAATTTCATCCACATGGTCCATCTACTATGTAAATTTTTTTTTTTTTCTTTACAATATACTGAATCAGCAAAAGTGAAATGCCACTTCGAAGCATTTAATTAGCGTGAACATTTTCCCTCTGAAAATATTGCTTTTATATGCCTCCTTTTCTATATATTACCCGTGAAAAGTAAGAGGATTCCATGGCTTATGCTGGCTGTTTTAACTGTGCTGTTAATTCCAAAGCTGACGTATTCAACAAAAGGTGTACGTTGAACATACATTTATTTTCCTACAGGTCTTAGAACCAAAAACATAGGAGTGGATGCAGTTCAGGAAATAGGGATTCCTATCATGAAATGGGGATGTGGGGGAGTGGGCATAATTTGATAAATACTTTTTCTGCTGGTTGAAGAGAACCTATGAATAACAATATTTGGCTCATGTAATAGCACAGCAGCAGAGGCTTAGGCTGTACAGAAAATGCATACTGTGGGTGGCAGAATCCTCAAATATTTATACTGCAACATCTGCAGCAGACGCATGGTAGTTATTGCTGGTCCAACATTTTGGTAATTTTGTCCAACATGGCAAAAAATCTTTTTGCTCTAAGGCCCCTTTCACACTGGGGCGTTTTTCAGGCGGTACAGCGCTAAAAATAGCGCCTGTATACCGCCTGAAAAAATCCGGTCCCATTCACTCCAGTGTGAAATCCGGCAGGCTCCGTGGTCTATGGACTCACTTGCCCCTGTGGGTTGATATATGTTGGCTGCACCATCTGCCCTCTCAGGCAGAGGTTCAGTCAACATAGAAGGGGGCAAGGATAAACATAGTGTTCCACGGCATTTTGCTGAGTTTCATAAAAAATCCACTGCTGGCCTGCAAGTGTGGGTGATAGAACAAATACAGAGGTTCCTTGCGGAGGCCAAGCACTTCAAAAAACTGTGTGCCAGAGAGACCTTCTGGATATCTAATCTTGATGTGCTCTCTCCTGGAGGCCTCAACGAAGGCCACGGTACTATAATCTATGGTCCATTGATTTAATTTTATATTTTATATTAGACTATAGGAAGCCATGTGTGTGGTTTTTATATCATTTAATTATTCATCTGTTCCTATTCAATTTTAATCACTTTATTTATCATTGTCACAGGATTTCTTCTTCATTTCTTATGGGGGTGGCGGGATCAAAGCCCTTGTGAGTATTCATCTTCAGGGCCTGGAGATAACCCAGATAGTTATATGGTCCTCCCTATTCCTTCCCTTATTTCTACACCCCTATCCCTTCCTCTTCTCCCCCGCCCCTCCTTACATATTTTATAAAATAAATAACTAATCACCCCCTGATTATATATTAAACTTTTATGGTAATATTTTAACATATTTTATAATAACACTATACCAGGGCTGAATGATTCTTCCATCTGGTTAAATTTATGACTTTATCAGTTTGCCTTTGATGTATGCTCATGAATGGTGCATGTGTATACATGCATCTCTGCATTTCTGCTTATATGTATGTGTATGTATGATTATATGTACACATTATATATATATATATATATATATATATATATATATATATATATATATATATATATATATATATATATATATATACACATACACATGAGTATACGCTGCTGTGTTGAGAGCAGTATATACTGGGCAACGGTTTCACAGTAATTTTCCATCTCAACATTACCACCCATTAATTAACTTAATTGTTTTTTTTTTTCTCTTTCACAAAACTCTCCACAGCACTAAATGTATGCATGTTCTGAGAGGACACTGGCTACCTGACAGTCCAAAAGCTCAATTGCATGCTGGGAAAGCTCTGGTGAGTGGTCTATGGGTGTCAACATCCACCATTGACCTCATGTATTCTACCACCATATGATGCAGCCATGCTGATAACTGGTGGCTGTAGACAGAGAAAATGTTTGAACGCTTTGCTTAGGCAGATTCTCCCAACACTGCAATTCCTATAAACAACTGCAAGCTCCAAGTCACTTTGTGAGATATTATACTTCCAGCCTCTGGAAAGAAAGTTAAAAGGTTCCACAACAGAATATTTTATCTTTTGCTTGTGAAGGGAGGGTGAGCTTTGCAATTTTACACATGTAACTCTGATCCCAGGAAGGTTGCCAACCAGTAATGGTCCTTCTGGATTACAGGTGTTCTGTACACAAATGGTGTGTGGAATGTCATTTCCTGCTTGTGTGATTGGCTTACTGATTTGCCCAGCAGTCTGCACTACGATACACGTCAGATTTTGAGCATCCCCTGTCATTCCTGGTGAGATACGCTGAATGGAAAATCACATCTAAATGGATGCAGAACCTGCAGCTTTCCTTATTAGAGTCCTGCAGGTGCAGTAACTGACTGATAATTATAAAACCACTCCCATACAGATTCATTGGACACAGACAGAAAAACAGCTATATCTCCAGAATAACAAAAGCTAGGAATCTGCAACAAAGTTTGGTAAAATCCTTGCAATGTACATAGATCACCTGGAGGGGTATGTTTTTTTCTGAACTAAAGTGGAGTTACTCTTTAAGGGCCAGTTCACACCAGGTGCAGTCCAGTGTGCTTTTTTTCTGCATCAAAATTGCATGGACAGTAGATTATATGCGTTCCAAGGGCCTAGTTCACACCAGTGAGGTCAGTTCCAGTGCAAAAAAAAAAAAGTATAAAATCTTGCATTTTTTCTGCACAGAACTCTACTGGAACACAGCAAAGTGCATCTAAAATTAACACTAGCACTAGCATTTAAATCCATTAAATCCATCAAACGTGCATTACAGGAAAAAAAAATAAAATAAACAGGAAACCTTGTTAAAAAAAAAAAGAGGGGAAAATTAATTGAAGTCGCAGCAAAAGTGCATCAATAACGCGCATGTAGAAATGGAAATGGAACACTTTGTTTCTGTGGAGAACAAGCAGAAAATAAGCTCCTTTTACTTGCATGTCAAAAAATACTGCAGGCGTCGTCTCCACATAAAACGCACCTGGAATGCATCCGGACTGCGTTTCTGTGGTGTGAACCAAATATAAAAATATAGCACTGAAAAAAATAAAGACGTGTATATATATATATATATGTGTGTGTGTGTGTGTGTGTGTGTGTGTGTGTGTATATTTATATATATATATATATATATATATATATATATATATACATACATGCATACACTAGGTAGAAACAAAAATACAGTATTATTAGAAAATTATTAGATTGGTTTAAAAATGTCAAATCAATTTATATGGCATCAGTTGGACCACTGTAATTATAGACATTAAGACTTATAATTACATATTAGTCTTTCACAATTGGCAACACCACTATGTATCATAAAAGAAAAGTTTATTGGTACATGTAAAATGTATCAATCACACATGTGATGATCTGTTAAAAACAAAGCAGAAAAACACATAGTGAATTCATTGCAAGCATACAAAAATTTATTCTAAATAGTGTTACTCTCCAATGTTCGAAAACAACTCTTCGATAACCAACGCGTTTCAGGTTCAAGACTTTTTCGTCAGGAGTATTAGATAGGAGAATATATATTCAAATATTTGTCAAAATTGGATAAGACAATGGTGCAATGTTCTATGCAAGAAGGAATCACAAGGATCACTGCAGAGGATGGCATCAGTGGAGATCTCCGACACTGCCCCCAAAGGCCAAAGACAGGATGACCCACGGAGGTCCCCACACTGATTGGTCACAAATCACAGATGGTATACTAAATATAAACATGAGCAAGTAATAGATATGATGGGTATCATAATATGAGCCTTAGCACAGCTCTTCTTAGTACTTAAGTACACAGTCAGCAAAAGTATGTGACCTACACCCAGGGGCAGGTGCACTGGGCGGTACCATTTGCTATAGGAGGGGGGACGCAGGTGAAGTTCTGCCACGGCCGCCAGTGTGTACAAGTACACCTGTGTCATAGCCAGCGGCACTGTACAAATTATGTGCGCCGAGTGCGCTTCTGCATCTGTCACCTCCCTTCCCTGTCAGCTTCACTGTTTACTCCCCCTACAGGGGAGTCTCATAGTCCCTGCCAGCGGCGTGACATCACTCTTGGCCGGAGGCGAGGTGGGAGGACTCAGAGGAGCGCAGGGAGCTGTGCCGGTGCTGTGACCTAGAGGAGCTGAGGAGCCGAGGAGCCTGGATCTAGCTGGTAGCTAGAAGATGTGGAAACTGGAAAGCATTGTGTGACAGACAGTGTGCTACGGACTGAACTTGTGCAAAGTAAGCAGAAGAGCAGATTAATAAATGGCTGGATTGGGGGAGGGGAGGAGGCTGAGGCAAGGTTAATGACCACTGCTGTTTAATTTGTGTAATATACAGCATGGACAGCATGTAATATTGTGTAATATACAGCATGGACAGCATGTAATATTGTGTAATATACAGCATGGACAGGGGTCGGCAAGGTGTCCCCACATGGACACTGGTCCGTGTGCAGTTCTTGCAATGTCCACTGCCGCCACTGACTTTTTAAATTTTTTTTATAAAGCTTCTTTCACACTGGGGTGGCGGGTCCATTAGTGGTAAAGCGCTGACAGTTTTAGCTGCACTTTACCACTATTTAAGTGGTACTTTTCGGCCGCTAACAGGGAACTTTTAACCCCAAGAATTGGTTAAAAGCGCCCATGTTGCTAGCCGGAGGTGGCTGAGGGAAGGTTAATTACAATGGTATTTATTTTTCTGTAATATACAGCATGGAGGAGGCTTAATGTATTGCCACATTGGTGACTGATGCATTAGTGACCAGTGGCAGTTAATTAAACCCTTTGTGCTGCATTGGTGGCACCAGTGTTAGTGTTAATGCATCTGTGACCAATGGCAATACATTAACCCCCCTCCCTCCATGGTGTATATTACAAATTGGGTCAAACACCAGTGATAAAAACAAAGTTCCAATGTGATAAAAAGGTTCTTTGGTAACATCCTCCATCTTCATTTGAGTGATCCTGTAAAAGTCACCTCCACCATCGATAAAGTGCTTGCTTACCAGATTGCATGGACCTTCTATCACATGTGATCACATTAGGATCAAAACAAGCCAGCTGTCTAATCGCAGCTACCTGTCGTTCTAGGTTTTGAGAAGCTCAGTGACGTCAGGTAATGGAGCCACGTGCTGACATCATTGCGCTTCTCAAATCCCGAAAGGATAGGTAGCTGCGATTAGCCAGCCAGCCTGTTTTGAACCTAAAGCGATTACATGTTTTTGCTGTAATAGCAATATTTTATACCTTAAATAATTTTTTTAAAGAATTTTACAGTAAGGTTAGCAAGCCTTTTGTATTTTGGGGACTATCTGTGATATCGTTTCCTGGATGGTGGGTCCACTTACCACAAGGGGTTCCTGGGACGGTTAAAGGCCCTGGCTGGGTTTAGAGGCACAAGTGTCAATGACCTTCCTTAATAGGAGGTCTGTGCAATCTGGTAAGCAAGCACTTTATTTATATTGGAGGTGACGTCACAGGATCACTCAATTGAAGGTGGTGGATGTTGCAGAGAAGAGGAGGATCTAGGACGCTCTGTATAAAACCCTTGCAAAGAGCAGGTAAGTATAACATGTTTGTTATTTTTATTTGAAATATGTTTTTACAACCCCTTTAAGGTTAGTTGGTTAGCCCATCTTGCACTAGCAGATCCTCATAAAAATACATACAATTAGAATGTGTGAGTGAACTCTGTTTCTATCTGTTTCTTTAAGTATATTCTTGTTTTGAAACAACATTGATTCTTTCTTAAAAATGGTGCCATCTTCGCCCTGGGCACCAAATGGCCTTGTCCCAGCACTGCCTACACCCTCTTCCAGTATTGTCTTGTTGTGAGCTTTGTCTGTCAAGATGCCATCCTCCCTGGCAGTGCTGATATTTGAATATACATTCTCCTATCTAACGATCGAAAGGCTTGAACCTGAAACGCGTTGGTACTGAAGAGTTGTTTTCGGACATTGGAGTAACACTATTTAGAATACATTTTTGTATACTTGCAATGAATTAACTATGTGTTTTTCGGCTATGTTTTTAAAAGATCATCACATGTGTGATTGATACATTTTACATGTACCAATAAACTTTTCTTTTATGATACATAGTGGTGTTGTTACTATGTTAAAATCCCAATTACAATACCAGCGATGTGGCAACTACACACCCCTTTCTGACATGGTAGAAACATCTTTATATAAGCACAAGTTAATGCATTTCATGGATTTTTTTCTGTTTGTTCAGGATCACTACCATAGCTGATCATAATTGTATAAAATATCATTGTTACCCTTAACAGTTAATAATAAATCGTTTCTATCTAGCAATATTTTGTCATTTTATACTGTAAAAAAGCACCAGATTCTTGTGTATACTTTAAATGACAGACTTGCTTGGTTAGACTGTACTTGAGTTAGGTAAAATATTTTTGGCTGTGCTTGGTTCCCATGGCAAATACAATTTCCTTATGTTGCATTTTTGAGATTTAAGAGGGATTAAAACATCCCTGTAGTATGACATAAATGCTAAGAAATTACACATGGCAAGCAATAAATGTTCATTCTCAGTATGTAATAATCTCTCGCCCAAGCAGGGGTTCTGCCTTTTCGATCTGAAATATTACTGTATCAAGAAATGTGTAGGGAATATTCAGTCAAATGTTTTTTTTTTTATGCTTTAAATAGTTAGGTATATCTTATTATGTGCTGAATATTAAGAATCAACTTCATTTTGTTGAAATAAGATTTCACTTAAACCTTCTTTATATGGAATACAGCATTGTAAAGTTTGTTTGTAGTATTTATTCAACCTTAATTTGAAGTACATATTGAAATCATATTATGTCAAAGAAGTGTGTAATCTAAGACCCTTTACCAAACATGTACATATAGGCACATGTGCTGTAAGGGGAACATGGGCCACCTTTAAACGTAAGGAAAATAAGTAGCCCGTTAAAAGTGACATAAAAAAAACAGCTTTTGTTGCAATTCTCACATTTAATCCAGGATATGTTCTATACAGTGCTCCATTTCCACCACTAAATATTACGGTTGAATAATGGCTAGTATCAGTCAACCCACTTCCTGTGAGCTCAAGCTGTCATGGACATGCCTTCTGGGTTCACTGTGCTTTTACACTCTTGGGCACCCCATGTTATTACTGATGTTACAATGTTTGCAGCATAAATAACTGCTATCCTACTGCTACTGGAGGAGGAAGTACCCTTGACGTCATCAAGCTGGCCAGAAGCCTGCTGGATTGAAGCTATGTATGCTTTTTTTTTATTTGTGTAGTTCCCCATCCCTGGGCTGGCTACATTTAGTATATAACTCTGTTGTAGCCGTCTGAGCTGCAATTCAAACCTAGCAACTGATCGCTTCTGTCTGCTTTTGGAATAAAATTCTAGAAAGAGTGTGGCAGGATCAGTTGCTGGAACATACCCAAATCCATGCTCCACTCAAGACTCGCTCCTTTAATTAGTCACGGATAATCTGGGTTCCGGCTATCACAGCCCATCTCCACTCTTCATTAGAAATATAGAAGATATAAGCCGTGCTCCAAAACTAAGCTCTTTTTACTTGTATGTAATGATTTTCAAAAAAGACTGCATACAATGTCTCCACCCGAAACCAATCTTGACATGTTTCACCACTACTGACTTGCTCACAAGCTGCGGTGGCCCGTCCATTTTGGGCGTACGGGCACCACCCCCCCATCCATGAGTCTGGCCCCCTGATCTACATGCAGAGCGCTGGACCATGGATTACAATGGGGGGGGGGGGGGTTTGAAGAACATGATTAGAGCCAGTAGGTTTAGAAAAAGGGTGGATTCGGGGAGCAGAGCACTGCACTCAGAGCCCAACCAGTTATGTGACAATAGTGAATGAATATTCGCTATTGCCACACTGATCCTCCTCCCGGCCAATCAGAAAAGCGGGTCATGAGACCCGTCACCTGATTGTCTGAAAGGACAGGTGAGCCAATTGGATGCCTAGAGGTGGGGGGAGTAGACGCACAGCAGAAGCTTCCGTGATGCAGAAGAGGAGGAGAGGACACAGGAGCCCGTAGGAGCACTGCCCACCCACAACCTAGATGGGGTAAGTGCCGGGCCAGATGACTGACTGACTGGGGTGGTTGTTTGCTGCCCCCTTAAAAAAAAAACACCAGCCGCCACTGCTCACAAGGATAAGTCTGCTGACTTCCCAATCCTTGTGAGCAAGCCAGCAGTGGTGAAACATGTCAACATTGGTTTTGGATGGAGACATGATTATAGTAAGTGTTTTTTGACAACCATTAAGAACAAGTAAGAAGAGCTTAGTTTTGGAGTGCAGCTAATTTTTTTTTATATATTTCAGGATCAGTCGCTGGATTATGAAAATGAATGTGACCTTAGTCAAATTTTGGGAGGCTGGCCAAGAAGGCATGGCTAGAGAGAATATAAATGTTTGGGAGGATCTGATAACAGCTCTCTTCCCCTAGGGCTTTCCCCCTGGGAGGGGACCTGTGTGTTTTTCATTAAGGCTAGGCCTCAGCAAGTAAGACTTGCTGGAAGGAAACTTGCCCGTTGGAAGCTTAGCTGGAGGTGGGAGTCCTTTTCCGAGTGCAGAAGTACTTGAGGGTGAGATGCCATAAGTTTCTGACAAGTACTGTGGCTGCTCTCATAGGGTCCTATATTGACTGTCTGCCTCCTCTTTCTTCAAGATCGTTTTGTGGTTACTAGTATAGGACCTAATACTGCTGGAACAAGAATTTACAGTAAAATGTCCTCTAGTATTTTTTAAAAGGTTGAGCTGGATTTGTCGTGTGCTTTTGGGACCGGAGACAGACAGCCTCTAATGGGTAAGTAATTCTTTTCCAGCGGCCCCTGCAGGGGTCATTGCTACATTTTCTGGTGGGAACCTTAGGAGGGCTGGAGTATGTATTATTTTATGTAAACATGGAGCTCCAGCTTTTTATTCACAATGATGTGCAACAATTTCAGACTATTTTGTACTCACTACCAATTAGCCCTGTAAATATTTGTGTATTAGTTTCTTCCCAGAAGGGATGATGACCCACTCATAGTTACATAGTAGGTGAGGTTGAAAAAAGACACAAGTCCATCAAGTCCAACCTATGTGTGTGATTATATGTCAGTATTACATTGTATATCCCTGTATGTTGCGGTCGTTCAGGTATATAATAAGGATATAATCTATCTACATATACATAATTTATATAGATGTTCCATATATAAACACCTTATGTTGTATATATTCCTTGTTCTTTTTCAGTAACAGAGAATATGAAAGATATTACATGTTGTTTTTATCACTTTGACACAAACTCTACCGACAACCTACTTTATCTAATTACCAGCACTGTGATCCCAGCACCCCAGTTAGGCAGCATAGCCAGGTAAGGGACCTCCCTTTTTCCTGCTGCAGTTACACTACTCAGGTAGTGATAAGCTGCCTCATCACTCTCATCCTTCAGACTGTTTATTAAGTGCTAATAGGCTGCAGCTTATTCTCCCAGCTTTGTGGACAAAATTATTTAAGTCTGGTATAAAGATAGAGTCAGTTATTCAAGAAATATGGATCATGATTTTTTTTTAATCAAATACATAACTGGATTACATTTTTTATTTTGTTTGTTTTTTTATGGTGACCCAATGTTCTGCTTTAAATCCTAATTTGAATTAATTTGATGACATATTTAGATGTCCATATAAGCAAAACATTGTAATGGCTTGTTTTAAAGCAGGGGTGCCTAACCAGTGGCCCGCGGAGCCCTCAGATGTGGCCCGCGACCTCCTTCTGTGGGATGGCGGATTGGCAAGCCCAGATCATGGGTTGCATACCCGCCATTGCAGAGCATCAGTGTTGTTAATGAAACAGTCAAAGCAAGCAACTGTGGAGCAGAGCTGTATAAGCTGATGCTTCCTGTATAGCGCCATCTCCTGCCACAGGCAGAGTGATACCAAATGCATACTGCCTGGGACAGCAACAGCTGGCGATACCTGAATGGAAGACTGTTATTAGAGGTCAGTTTATTACTAAAATTGCAGTGTATGTATGGGCATATCTGCACAGTGGTTACTGGGCTGCTTTCAAACTGATCCGCAGGTGCAGTGCACCTTCAGGTTACCTGCACTGAGCCATAGACTTCTGTTATTACCTGTGGGTTTGGTGTGCTTTCAGAAAGTGCACCACACCTGCAGGATATAATAGAAGTCCTATGGCAAAGTGTAGCTAACCCGCCGGAAAGACACAGGTGCACTGCGCTGCATTAGTGTGAAAGGCCCCTTTCACACAATCGGCAGGTGTAAACAGATTTGTGTCCTTTTACACTCGCCTACCTCCAATCTGATTCGCTAAAAAAAACAAATACAGAGTGAGGTGGGGACAAAATTATTGCAAACTGGCATTGCATACTATATGATACTACTCTTAGAAGTCTGTGATTTCAAATATTAAACAATTGCAAGTCAAGTCTAAACTCTATTTCATGAACACCTGAAAGAGAAAGGGGAGAACAAGAAGAATAATGCAAACAATAACATAATGTAAGACTTGTAAAGTCATTACTGGTGTCTTTAAGATGGCACAGAAGAAAGTCCACAGTCTGTCTTCAGAGAGAAAGGCAGAAACATGCACCAGTCCTTTATACCTCTCTTTGAAATAAAAGAGATGTATGGGTTTGTTTTTTTTCCTCCGTCATACTTACCTAGGTCTCTGCACTGAGAACTGAGCGATCAAACATCCTGTGACCCATAGGAGAAGTACAGCCAAACGAGCTTTGGCTATACTGTACTTCTCATTTAAGTTCTCAAGAGGGGAAGGCAGCAACATGGATGAGTCATGCAATAGCTTGTGCAACAGGAGACCATGCTGTTCACAGCAGACAAAACTCCTTGCGTCATAAAGGGCTTTTCACAAGTCGATACTTGAAATGTAAACATGTTTTTTTTGACATCCCAAAGTAATCCGAAGCTATGTTGCATAAAAAGAAGATCTGTTCCTAGTTTGAATCCCTTCACACTACCAGCATAATCAGAGGGAAAGGCCTCCATTACCTTGTCACTGTTATGCCCCGTACACACGGTCGGAAAATCCGACCACAAAATCCATCAGATTTTTTCCGACGGATTTTGTCCGACACTGGTGTTGCATACACACGGTTGGACAAAGTTGTCGGAAAATCCAATCATTCTGAACGTGGTGACGTTTGTTGCCTACGACGGGACTACGTAGAGGCTAGTAGCCAATAGCTTTGGTCTTGTAATGTGATCTGAGCATGCGTGGCACTTTGTCCATCGGAATTCGCTACACACGATCGGAAAAAGTCCGATAGGACTTTGTTGTCGGAAAATTTGAGAGCAGGAGATAAAACTTTGCCCGTCGGAAAATCTGACAGAAAAAGTCCGATGGAGCCTACACATGGTCGGAATTTCCGACAATATTGTCCGATAGGACATTTTCCGTCGGAAAATCCGACCGTGTGTACGGGGCATTAGAGATAATTTTGTGAAGCCTGGGGTTGTTAATGGCAAATGGCAAGCATGTTTTTTGAGTTTAATTACTTATTTTTCTGTAGGCAGAACTCTAAACCATTGTCTTTCAGGTGAATCCAATCTGAATTAATTTTTACATTCTTGAGGTGTGCTTCTCAGCCCATAAATTGCTACAGCAGAAGAAGGGCTGTTACCAAAAACTACCTTCATTCTGTAGCCTATGTCTTTATCACTGAAATCGTTGTTGCGATACCATCTGAACCCAAGTACGTTTCTTTTGCCTTTGATGAAACAATGGAACATTTGTTGATTGTTAGCCATAAGAGGAACTAGTTCTTTTTTGAAGGAGAGCAAAACTTCTAAAAGGTCATTGTTCAGAATAGGCCCAATGAGAAGGACATTGTTGAGGGAAACACTCATATCAAGACAAGCACTTGAATCAAAGACCACTCTGATCTGGCTTGCGAGGATAGTATATGCCAAAGACCTCCTCTGTAACTCAAAACATGCAACCTGTAGAATTTTTTAAATGTCGTCTATGGAGATTTTTAAGGGTAAAACTTTGTCCCCATTCCACAAGCAATTTTGAAGCGTGACAAGTTGGATATCAATTTACTCGGCGTAAGATTATCTTTCACAATATAAAAAAAATTGGGCTAT
This sequence comes from Lithobates sylvaticus, assembly GCA_028564925.1. Classification (NCBI taxonomy): domain Eukaryota; kingdom Metazoa; phylum Chordata; class Amphibia; order Anura; family Ranidae; genus Lithobates; species Lithobates sylvaticus. The sequence continues at coordinate 661,293,273 of CM053026.1, read as the reverse complement.
CTTTACTGTTTTATTTTTTTATTTAAAAAAGTGTCTTTTGTAAGACCGCTGCGCAAATACCATGTGACAGAAAGTATTGCAACAACGGCCATTTTGTTCTCTAGGGTGTTAGAAAAAAATGTATAATGTTTGGGGGTTCTAATCATTTTCTAGCAAAAAAAAATGTTTTTAACACATCTCAAAAAGAGGCTCGTTCTTTAAGTGGTTAAAAAACAAAACCTAAACATTAAAACAGAAAAAAATCAACCATCATCTAAACAATAAAGATAACTGTATCAACATGAAAAAAAATTCCATGTTGACCAATACTCGGTTATTCAAATGCTTACAAGGAAATGCATGATGTGGCCAAGCAGTTTGGCTTATCTAGCATTAGTGTACAAAACACGTCAAGAAAGCAAGCACTTCATTGAAGATACCATGTTTATTTCTAAGTACTACTCTGATCTAATGGAACATTGTAAAGTCAAAAATAATAGCATATAGAAGTGGTCAAATGCCATAGATTTATGGGAAAGGCATGAAAAGAATTTTAAAATAATCATACAAATACAGTCATAGCATATAGAGATGGGTTACTTGTAATGTATACGTTTATAATATCAGCAAAGAATATAAAGTAAACAAATTACACAAAAATACTTTCTCAAAAAAATGCAGGCATTTTATGTGGTATGGAAATATCATTAATAATGCTATTACTGGCCCAACATTGCAGACATTTTGCTGTCAATGATAAATAATCATAGAGTATATTAATACAAATATTATTCAGATGTATAGGTTTTCATGCCTGTACATTGCCTTCAAATAAAAAGCCCTTTAGTACCTACATTGTCTAACCAGATAGACCATATTAACAAAAAAAAATTCCTTTAAAAGAAACCTGTAATGAAGGAGTATGTAGGCCGTCATTGCTGACCTCAACTTCTGAACCTTCTGGTTCCCCAGCTGATCCAATGTCTTTTACGCAATAACTTGAAGTCCACAAATTAGGAGTTCTTACTTCAGTCTGACTCTCCTAGTCCACATGTTTGTTCCAGATGAGTGCTACAATTTAACCCTTTAAATAAAATAAAATAATAGCTTTAACTCACAAGGCTAGATGTTACCCAAAAAATGTAATCACTCATCAGCATGGATTGGAGCATTGGCTGAAAATGACAACAGAGCTGAGAGAAGGGTGGGTTATGCTTTCCTTTCTGTGGGAGCTTGTGTTGGAAGGCGCAACATGTTTTTTTTTTTTTTAATATCAGATGTGTCTGGACTGTTGAAACCTGATTAACCACTTGCCTACCAGGCACGAACACCCCTTTTCTGACCAAGCCATTTTTCAGCTTTCATCGCTGTCGCATTTTGAATGACAATTGCACGGTCATGCAACGATGTACCCAAATAAAATAAAAAATTTCCCCACAAATAGAGCTTTCTTTTGGTGGTATTTGATCGCGTTTTTTATTTCTTGCGCTATAAACAAAAGAAGAGGGACAAGTTTGAAAAAACACAATATTTTTTACTTTTTACTATATATATACAATTTTTTTTTTTTTTAAACACATTTTTTCCTCAGTTTAGGCTAATACGTATTCTTCTACATATTTTTGGTAAAAATTTTTTTCGCAATAAGCGTATATTGATTGGTTTGCGCAAAAGTTATAGCGTCTACAAAATAGGAGATAGATTTATAGCATTTTTATTATTATTTTTTTTTTACTAGTAATGGCGGCGATCTGCGATTTTTATCATGATTGCGATATTGTGGCGGACATATCGGACACTTTTTTTTTTTTTTTTAAACTCTTTATTTTACATTTTCTCTTTTCTTCATACATTACACTTCATGCATACATTAATCCTTGCTGTATAACATTTGCTCTGTTTACAATCATTTTCTATAATATCGGACACTTTTGACACATTTTTGGGACCATTCACATTTATACAGCGATCCGTGCTATAAAAATGCATTGATTACTGTATAAATGTGACTGGCAGGGAAGGGGTTAACACTAGGGGGTGATCAAGGGGTTAATATGTTCCCTATGTGAGTGATTCTAACTGTGGGGGGAGGGGACTGACTGGGGGAGGGGACAGATCGGTGTCCCTATGTACAAGGGACACACCATCGGTCTCCTCTCCTCTGACAGGAGATGGATCTGTGTGTTTACACACACAGATCCACGTCCTGCTCAGTTACTGGCCAATGCCGGGTGCCCGGCGGACATCGCGGCCGCTGGGCACACGCATCAGGTCCCCAGCGATGTGGCGGGCGGCGCTTGCGCCCCCTAGTAGCCGCAAAGTTAGTGCCGTCATATGATGGCGGCCCGGAACAAGAGATGTTTCTTGCCATCCGAAACTGGTTAAACCTAAGCCGTTTGGATACTGCTGAGGGTAGCCCGGAATGCCAGCAGAGAAAGGTTACCCAGCAGGGTGTTTGTAACAAGGAGTCATAAAGGAGAATTTATCTCCTGAAAGATGTTCTTGCATAGGCCTCCTGATGTGATGTATGGGGGGGGGGGGGGGGTAGAGTAGAGGAGCATCAGCTTAGACCTCCTGGGTAGGTGCAAATTGAAATTACAGATTTCCTGACTTACAGCAGCATCAAAGAAACAGATGGTACTGGAAGTTGACCTGGGTCAAGGCAGGTGTTCACAGACTAATTTTCCCCCCTTGTGGAAGAGAATAAAGTACTTCCTGGTGATTAGAAAGAACAGCCCCTTAAATCTTCTCATTGGACAGAGGGCTACATGTGTGGGCAAAGGGTGTTTGTGTGGGTTGTGTCTGAGAATGCTTTAAAAGGCAATGGCCAGCAATGGTCTGTCTCTTTTCTCTTTTTCCTGGAGCCCAGCCATCATACAGAACCCAAAAGGAAGGACTTACAGTATCGTATCACCCCTGTTCTTTTTGTTTTATATGCTCTGTACTATTCGTTTAGTATTATGTTAATATTTCTACTTTATTTGTAAATAAATTAAACCTTTACTTCTTTGAGCATTGTGTTTATTTCTATAGCTAACAGTGTTATTATATCATCACCATTAACATGATCAGAGCTTTGATAGACTAGCTAACTATAGGAATAGACAAGATAATACATATTTAATTGGAATAGGGGAAATACCAAGCCACCCCATATTTATTTCAGCATGTGGTCTGTCATGCCTGTGCTTGAGTCCAAAAAACAAGAAAAAAGTACAAGATATTATCTAGGTAGTACAATTTACCCACTAAATTGGCACTAATATACCCCTCGGCTTCAGCCTTTTGCTGGTAAAATTGTGGATATTGGGGTACATTCCTCCATATATTCCTCTCAAGATCTATACTTTCTGGACTGAAATACAAAAAAAAAAAAAAATTAAAAATGATACTTGACATGGATGTGCTCTTTTCTCCACTCCATTTCCTCCTACATATTCCCACTATGCAGATTAGCCCCAACTAGAAGATTGGTGTCACTTTGCTGGAAACAGGCTTGGGTTTAAAGAAATTGAGATAGTGAAACCACACTATCAAAAGAAGATAGCAGTTTGATTCAATTCATTTATTAGTTGAAATCTGTATCAATGAAAAACATCCTGTATAAGACACCTTCATACTATAGAAGACATAAAACATATAACATGTACAAAAACATTGTTAAAAAGACAATCCGGATTATCAACCCACATGCTAGAAATTATATGATAAAGATAAATATCTAAATATCAAAAGATTATAGGGATTCCCGTTTTAAACAAAGTGCACACTGAGCAAAAATAGCAAAATTGCCAAATTCTATTGAAGGCAAAAGGGTATCTTTGATTACCAGGGCCAACTCATGAATGACCAAAGATTGAAATAAAGAATAGACACTGATTATATCAAGTCCTAATGGAGGTAGCCTCCGTATGTAGAAAATGAATGTCTCCTTATAATCATGTATATTATAATTGGTCATGGATTTAAACCAGCAAATTTTCACTCAATATAGTAAATGGATGGTTATGTAGAACTGCAAATAATGTTGACCAAAAAGTGTTGCAATTAAATAATGCAAACCGTTAATTCTTGACTTCACAGAAAAAGCAGCAATAGATAGTAAATCCTTAATTAAGAAGGACATGAACAGCGGATGTGAAGTCTTGATTTATTTTCAAGGCAGCTAGTTTCTCTGTTTTAGTAAACAAATGTCACACATCTGTAGATGTAACAACTTCACAGCGGCTAGGATAATATCATTGTTTTTCCAGTCAAATCTCAGCAATTCAGCGTTATTTGAAGCAGTATAGATGGCTAATTGCCAGAGAAAGTACTGTTACGCTGTTTCAATGGGGCTGGGGTTCAATGAACCATTGATTGGATCTATTAGACAATGGTCACAGAGCTGTATTACAATCCTTTGAAGTTCATCAATAAAACAATAAATGAGGTTTTGCTGGACAAAAGTAGTTGCAGTCCTTTTATCAATACCAGGTGCTGATTTATTGATCCAGAGACAGAGCCAGCCGGCCTATCTTAAAGTCTCTTTTCAGCGGTATTGCGGTATTGCGGCTTGTGTGTAGGTTCCATTGCCAGATTGAGTGGCGTGATGACGTCACTTGATTGACGCGTTTCGTCCTCCAATCAGAGGACTTCTTCAGAATAGGGAGGGGTTATGCAAATGGTCCTTTTATCTTCCAAATTCAGACTTCAATGAGCTCCCAATTAAGTTAATTGTCATCATGTTTTTTCAAGTCAGATACAAATTAGGCATTTATAATGGTGAACAGATAGACCTGCTCTTGAATAAGTGATAATGCCATCTTGTGGCCAAATCCCATATCTCACTCACAAGTTATTCAGTCTCTCATATAGTATATCCCAGAAATTTCAATCTTTGGTCATTCATGAGTTGGCCCTGGTAATCAAAGATACCCTTTTGCCTTCAATACAATTTGGCAATTTTGCTATTTTTGCTCAGTGTGCACTTTATTTAAAATGGGAATCTCTATAGTCCCAAACTTATCTCAGCTCTGTTGTCATTTTCAGCCAATGCTCCAATCCATGCTGGTGAGAGAGTGATTCCATTTTTTGGGTAACATCTAGCCTTGTGAGTTAAAGCTAATTTGTTAGACATTTTGCAGACATTTTGCTGTCAATGATAAATAATCATAGAGTATATTAATACAAATATTATTCAGATGTATAGGTTTTCATGCCTGTACATTGCCTTCAAATAAAAAGCCCTTTAGTACCTACATTGTCTAACCAGATAGACCATATTAACAAAAAAAAATTCCTTTAAAAGAAACCTGTAATGAAGGAGTATGTAGGCCGTCATTGCTGACCTCAACTTCTGAACCTTCTGGTTCCCCAGCTGATCCAATGTCTTTTACGCAATAACTTGAAGTCCACAAATTAGGAGTTCTTACTTCAGTCTGACTCTCCTAGTCCACATGTTTGTTCCAGATGAGTGCTACAATTTAACCCTTTAAATAAAATAAAATAATAGCTTTAACTCACAAGGCTAGATGTTACCCAAAAAATGTAATCACTCATCAGCATGGATTGGAGCATTGGCTGAAAATGACAACAGAGCTGAGAGAAGGGTGGGTTATGCTTTCCTTTCTGTGGGAGCTTGTGTTGGAAGGCGCAACATGTTTTTTTTTTTTTAATATCAGATGTGTCTGGACTGTTGAAACCTGATTAACCACTTGCCTACCAGGCACGAACACCCCTTTTCTGACCAAGCCATTTTTCAGCTTTCATCGCTGTCGCATTTTGAATGACAATTGCACGGTCATGCAACGATGTACCCAAATAAAATAAAAAATTTCCCCACAAATAGAGCTTTCTTTTGGTGGTATTTGATCGCGTTTTTTATTTCTTGCGCTATAAACAAAAGAAGAGGGACAAGTTTGAAAAAACACAATATTTTTTACTTTTTACTATATATATACAATTTTTTTTTTTTTAAAACACATTTTTTTCCTCAGTTTAGGCTAATACGTATTCTTCTACATATTTTTGGTAAAAATTTTTTTCGCAATAAGCGTATATTGATTGGTTTGCGCAAAAGTTATAGCGTCTACAAAATAGGAGATAGATTTATAGCATTTTTATTATTATTTTTTTTTTACTAGTAATGGCGGCGATCTGCGATTTTTATCATGATTGCGATATTGTGGCGGACATATCGGACACTTTTTTTTTTTTTAAACTCTTTATTTTACATTTTCTCTTTTCTTCATACATTACACTTCATGCATACATTAATCCTTGCTGTATAACATTTGCTCTGTTTACAATCATTTTCTATAATATCGGACACTTTTGACACATTTTTGGGACCATTCACATTTATACAGCGATCCGTGCTATAAAAATGCATTGATTACTGTATAAATGTGACTGGCAGGGAAGGGGTTAACACTAGGGGGTGATCAAGGGGTTAATATGTTCCCTATGTGAGTGATTCTAACTGTGGGGGGAGGGGACTGACGGGGGGAGGGGACAGATCGGTGTCCCTATGTACAAGGGACACACCATCGGTCTCCTCTCCTCTGACAGGAGATGGATCTGTGTGTTTACACACACAGATCCACGTCCTGCTCAGTTACTGGCCAATGCCGGGTGCCCGGCGGACATCGCGGCCGCTGGGCACACGCATCAGGTCCCCAGCGATGTGGCGGGCGGCGCTTGCGCCCCCTAGTAGCCGCAAAGTTAGTGCCGTCATATGATGGCGGCCCGGAACAAGAGATGTTTCTTGCCATCCGAAACTGGTTAAACCTAAGCCGTTTGGATACTGCTGAGGGTAGCCCGGAATGCCAGCAGAGAAAGGTTACCCAGCAGGGTGTTTGTAACAAGGAGTCATAAAGGAGAATTTATCTCCTGAAAGATGTTCTTGCATAGGCCTCCTGATGTGATGTATGGGGGGGGGGGGGTAGAGTAGAGGAGCATCAGCTTAGACCTCCTGGGTAGGTGCAAATTGAAATTACAGATTTCCTGACTTACAGCAGCATCAAAGAAACAGATGGTACTGGAAGTTGACCTGGGTCAAGGCAGGTGTTCACAGACTAATTTTCCCCCCTTGTGGAAGAGAATAAAGTACTTCCTGGTGATTAGAAAGAACAGCCCCTTAAATCTTCTCATTGGACAGAGGGCTACATGTGTGGGCAAAGGGTGTTTGTGTGGGTTGTGTCTGAGAATGCTTTAAAAGGCAATGGCCAGCAATGGTCTGTCTCTTTTCTCTTTTTCCTGGAGCCCAGCCATCATACAGAACCCAAAAGGAAGGACTTACAGTATCGTATCACCCCTGTTCTTTTTGTTTTATATGCTCTGTACTATTCGTTTAGTATTATGTTAATATTTCTACTTTATTTGTAAATAAATTAAACCTTTACTTCTTTGAGCATTGTGTTTATTTCTATAGCTAACAGTGTTATTATATCATCACCATTAACATGATCAGAGCTTTGATAGACTAGCTAACTATAGGAATAGACAAGATAATACATATTTAATTGGAATAGGGGAAATACCAAGCCACCCCATATTTATTTCAGCATGTGGTCTGTCATGCCTGTGCTTGAGTCCAAAAAACAAGAAAAAAGTACAAGATATTATCTAGGTAGTACAATTTACCCACTAAATTGGCACTAATATACCCCTTGGCTTCAGCCTTTTGCTGGTAAAATTGTGGATATTGGGGTACATTCCTCCATATATTCCTCTCAAGATCTATACTTTCTGGACTGATATACAAAAAAAAAAAAAAAATTAAAAATGATACTTGACATGGATGTGCTCTTTTCTCCACTCCATTTCCTCCTACATATTCCCACTATGCAGATTAGCCCCAACTAGAAGATTGGTGTCACTTTGCTGGAAACAGGCTTGGGTTTAAAGAAATTGAGATAGTGAAACCACACTATCAAAAGAAGATAGCAGTTTGATTCAATTCATTTATTAGTTGAAATCTGTATCAATGAAAAACATCCTGTATAAGACACCTTCATACTATAGAAGACATAAAACATATAACATGTACAAAAACATTGTTAAAAAGACAATCCGGATTATCAACCCACATGCTAGAAATTATATGATAAAGATAAATATCTAAATATCAAAAGATTATAGGGATTCCCGTTTTAAACAAAGTGCACACTGAGCAAAAATAGCAAAATTGCCAAATTCTATTGAAGGCAAAAGGGTATCTTTGATTACCAGGGCCAACTCATGAATGACCAAAGATTGAAATAAAGAATAGACACTGATTATATCAAGTCCTAATGGAGGTAGCCTCCGTATGTAGAAAATGAATGTCTCCTTATAATCATGTATATTATAATTGGTCATGGATTTAAACCAGCAAATTTTCACTCAATATAGTAAATGGATGGTTATGTAGAACTGCAAATAATGTTGACCAAAAAGTGTTGCAATTAAATAATGCAAACCGTTAATTCTTGACTTCACAGAAAAAGCAGCAATAGATAGTAAATCCTTAATTAAGAAGGACATGAACAGCGGATGTGAAGTCTTGATTTATTTTCAAGGCAGCTAGTTTCTCTGTTTTAGTAAACAAATGTCACACATCTGTAGATGTAACAACTTCACAGCGGCTAGGATAATATCATTGTTTTTCCAGTCAAATCTCAGCAATTCAGCGTTATTTGAAGCAGTATAGATGGCTAATTGCCAGAGAAAGTACTGTTACGCTGTTTCAATGGGGCTGGGGTTCAATGAACCATTGATTGGATCTATTAGACAATGGTCACAGAGCTGTATTACAATCCTTTGAAGTTCATCAATAAAACAATAAATGAGGTTTTGCTGGACAAAAGTAGTTGCAGTCCTTTTATCAATACCAGGTGCTGATTTATTGATCCAGAGACAGAGCCAGCCGGCCTATCTTAAAGTCTCTTTTCAGCGGTATTGCGGTATTGCGGCTTGTGTGTAGGTTCCATTGCCAGATTGAGTGGCGTGATGACGTCACTTGATTGACGCGTTTCGTCCTCCAATCAGAGGACTTCTTCAGAATAGGGAGGGGTTATGCAAATGGTCCTTTTATCTTCCAAATTCAGACTTCAATGAGCTCCCAATTAAGTTAATTGTCATCATGTTTTTTCAAGTCAGATACAAATTAGGCATTTATAATGGTGAACAGATAGACCTGCTCTTGAATAAGTGATAATGCCATCTTGTGGCCAAATCCCATATCTCACTCACAAGTTATTCAGTCTCTCATATAGTATATCCCAGAAATTTCAATCTTTGGTCATTCATGAGTTGGTCCTGGTAATCAAAGATACCCTTTTGCCTTCAATACAATTTGGCAATTTTGCTATTTTTGCTCAGTGTGCACTTTATTTAAAATGGGAATCTCTATAGTCCCAACCTTATCTCAGCTCTGTTGTCATTTTCAGCCAATGCTCCAATCCATGCTGGTGAGAGAGTGATTCCATTTTTTGGGTAACATCTAGCCTTGTGAGTTAAAGCTAATTTGTTTTGAGATTTAAAGGGTTGAATTGTAGCACTCATCTGGAACAAACATGCGGACTAGGAGAGTGAGACTGAAGTAAGAACTCCTAATTTGTGGACTTGCTTCAAGTTATTGCGTAAAAGACATTGGATCAGCATGACAGCTGGGGAACCAGAAGGTTCAGAAGTTGAGGTCAGCAATGACAGCCTACATACTTCTTCATTACAGGTTTCTTTTAAAGCAGTGGTCATCAACCCTGTCCTCAGGGCCCACTAACAGGCCAGGTTTGCAAGATAACTGAAATACAACACAGGTGATATAATTTGCTGCTCAGTGATTGCAGTATTCTAGTCTGTATCTCCTCAAGGTAATACATAAAACCTGGCCTGTTAGTAGACATGTGCACAACAAAAAAATTTGTTTATTTTCGTTTCGTTTTTTCGTTTCCGAAAAAAAATCTTTTTTTTCGTTTTGTTTTTTTCAATTGATTCGTAACGATTCGTAAATTCGTAAGTCGCCGGTGTTCGTATTCGTAACGATTCGTACATTCGTAAGTCGTCGGTGTTCGTTATTCGTAACGATTCGTACATTCGTAAGAGTTATTTTTTCGTTGATTCGTTTTTTCGTTAGTTTAATTTACGTTTATTCGTTTATTTGAAATTCGGACGCATTCGTATTTATTCGTACATTCGTAATCGGAGCATAATTCATAATTTTATGTAATGTGTATGCTATTATTACATTTTAATAATTTACGAATCGAAAAAAAAGTTACGAATGTAAATTTTTTTTCGTTCAATCCATTCGAAGCACGTTAAGCAATGCCATTGTAAGAGGCACGGAAAATTACGATTCGAAAAAAAAAAAAGTTACGAATGTACGAATTTTTTCGTTCATTTTCGTTGTTCCTGTTTTCGTTTTTCGGATTTTTTTCATTCGTACATTCGTTGTTTCTAATTATTTTTTTTCGGATTTATGTTGTTTTTCGGATTCGTTCGATTCGAATGATTTGTTAATCGGATTCGTACAATTCGAACGATCCATTATTCGGATTCGTTTGATTTGAACGATTCGTACATTCGTACGAAAATAACGAAAAAAAAGCGAAAAAAAAAAAAAAAAAACGGACAGGGTTGATGACCACTGTTTTAAAGGAATGTTTTATGTTAATATGGTCTATCTGGTTAGACAATGTAGGTGCTACAGGCATGAAAACCCATACATCTGAAGAATATTTGTATTAAATGTACTCAAGTCAAGTATTTGTAACACAAATAAAGTCTGCAATGTTGGGCCAGTAATAGCATTATTAATGATAATTCCATACCACATAAAATGCCTGCATTTTGCCACATGTGAAAAAAATATTTGTGTGTAATTTGTTTACTTTATATACTTTGGTGATATAATAAACATATAAATTACAAGTAACCCATCTCTATATGCTATGACTTTATTTGTATGCTTATTTTAAAATTCTTTTCATACCTTTCCCATAAATCTATGGCATTTGACCACTTCTATATGCTATTATTTCTGACTAATGTTCCATTAGATCAGAGTAGTACTTAGAAATAAACATGGTATCTTCAATGAAGTGCTTGCTTTCTTGCTGACGTGTTTTGTACACTAATGCTAGATAAGCCAAACTGCTTGGCCACATCAAGCATTTCCTTGTAAGCATGACTTGACTTGAATAACTGAGTATTAGGAACATGGAATTATTTTTCATGTTGATACAGTTATCTTTATTATTTAGATGATGGTTGATTTTTTTTCTGTTTCAGTGTATGTTAGGTTTTGTTTTTTAACCACTTAAAGTGGTGTTTCTACCAAAAAAAAAAAAATAGCTTAAAAATCATAAAAATAAATAAAAAATTGGGAAAAAAAAAAAAATGTTTTACTCACCTCTAAATGCCTGTTGCTAGGGGGTCCCTCGTAGTCTGCCACCTTCAGTGCCCGGGCACTGACATCAATTGCCCCCAGACACCGGTCAGTCATCTGTCACGTGTCCCAGATGACTGCACGGCGTATCACGGTAAGAATGCTGGCGCCGCGAGCGGATCGGGGAACAAGGGGGGGCTTCGCTCCCCTGCATCGTTGGACCCTGGGACAGGTAAGTGTCCGATTATTAAAAGTAAGCAGCTGCAGTATTTGTAGCTGCTGACTTTTAATTTTTTTTTTTTTTAGGGGGCACCCCACTTTAAGGACTTTAAGGCACCCCTCTCTTTTTGAGATATGTTGTTTAGTTAAAAACATTATTTTTTGCTAGAAAATTACTTAGAACCCCCAAACATTATACATTTTTTTCCTAACAACCTAGAGTATAAAATGGTGGTTGTTGCAATACTTTCTGTCACATCGTATTCATGCAGAGGTCTTACAAGCGCATTTTTTTGGAAAAAAATACACTTTTTTGAATTAAAAAATAAGGCAACAGTGAAGTTAGCCCAATTTTTTTTATATTGTGAAAGATAATGTTACGCCGAGTAAATTCATACCCAACATGTCATGCTTCAAAATTTCGCCCGCTTGTGGAATGGTGTCAAACTTTTATGCGGCGTACACACGCTCGTGTGTACGCGGCCTTACCCTTAAAAATCTCCAAAAAAATTCTACAGGTTGCATGTTTTGAGTTACAGAGGAGGTCTTTGGAATGTACCATCCTTGCAAGCCAGATCAGATCAGAGTGGTCTTTGATTCAAGTTTTTTTTTATTGAAAGCCGATGGCGTGCAAAGCACACTCAAAAACTCACCCGGTGCATAAAAAATATGCACACACATAAAGAGTGACACAAAAAAGTGCAACGGGTACACAAGTCCTCTAAAATCAGAGGACCTAGTCCTGAATCCCCCGGGGCGTTAGGCTCCTGACAGGGACAAGCACATGTAAAACTTGGTCTTCCTGGCCGAAACCAGTCAGACCCCGTTCTCTGGAAGGTCTGCCGAAACAGACCCACCCAAATACTAGTTGGGGCTCCCCCGAAAGGAGACCCCAACACTATGAGAGAGGGCGAACTAAGCCAGAAGGCCATGTCCACCCCCTCCCCAGATTTTCAGGACAGGCCCTGGGACCTGTGACCCTACTCATCACGCGTGCTAAATCGTGTACAAACAAAAAAATACAAAAACGTGACAAACAAAGGAAATTAATTAAATAAAGTGGGGGAGGAATAAGTGGAGAGGAAGAGTGAAAAAGGTGGCCATTGTGCAAGACAATGACCAGGCCCTCCGGCCAGGAATAAAAAAATTCCTCTAGTCCTAGCCAAAAGGCCTGGCCCAAGAGGCAGGTGCTAAAAAAGCGTGCTGTTAAAGGAATGGTGCAGTGACCTTGGTGCCATAAATCAAAGTGACCCTCACTCACAGTGATTTTACGGCACCCCTGGACTGCCACTCCAGGGGCACATACTCCATTGGCGTTCCCTCCCGAAAAACTGTCCGGAGCTAGAGCTACCCCAATCTAGGCCAGAAGGCCAGGGACCCGACCCTCTGGGTCAGATCCAAGATGCAGCACCCATCCTCACCAGGAGCACCCTTCCGGACGGCTCGGACTCAGGCCCCACTGTCACCAGCATGGATGACCAGATGCTGACCCCTGCTGAAACCGCCCTTTCAGGTGCAATTACACCATCAGATTTGCGGCGGTCCCCCACTCACTTAGGAGTGACCACGGCGCCTCCTCAGGATGACTGATAAGAACAGATACTACACTTGATCTTAGCCAAAAGGCAGAGAAGCAGTACTTTTGATATTTAGATATTTATCTTTATCATAGAATTTCCAGCATGTGGGTTGATAATCCGGATTGTCTTTTTAACAATGTTTTTGTACATGTTATATGTTTCTATGTCTTCTATAGTATAAAGGTGTCTTATACAGGAAGTTTGTCAAATAAATTATTTGAATCAAACTGCTTGGTTAATGGTGCTCTTCTTTTGATAGTGTGGTTTCACTATCTCAATTTCTTTATGCTAATTACTAAAGGCACAACCACACCAAACAGGCGAGCCAGTGGATTCTTTACCTCTCTTTAAAATGGTGTTCCGTTTTCCTTTTATTATCAAACAGGCTTGGGTCCCTAGTAGATAGGACTGGATCAAGAAAGTAACTGAAAGGCTGGTCTCTGAAAAATGGTTGGTAATCTGTAAAAGTAAACTGGATGTTTTTGCAAAGATGTGGGCAATTTGGTAACATTAGACCTCAAGGTCATCTGTTCAGATGGGATCTCTGGTCTTCTGCTCACACCCCCTTCAGGTGACCATGACCCACCCTGTGCTTAAATGTTGGATATCAGAACATATATCTTGTGCAGCCCATTACATGTTGGGTGGATTGGGTGGAATGAATAGAGGCATCTTTTTTTTAAATTTAAAAAAGCCCCCCCCCCCCCCAATAAAAATCAACAAATACTGTAGCTGCTGACATTTAATATAAGGACACTTACCTCTCCAAGGATCTAGCACCATTCTCACCCAAGCCAACTCTTCAATTGGCTTTGGGTCAAGGCGCTGGCATCTTAAAAGAGAAGTGTGGGGGGGGGTTCAGAATGCTGCATCTGTCCCCCACCAGCTCTAAGACTGAGAACCAAGCGATCAAACACCACCAATCAGGACTCCCTGAGCAGAACGCTGGCGTCAGTCACCAGCTCTCTGGTCTGCCCCCCACCCCCCACTCGCTCACTGGAGCACTGGGCTGTGAAGGGGGTGGAAGCAGCCAGCTCAGGCTCTTAGCGGCTCACTGAGAGGCTGAGCCAGGTACCGGTCCAGGCTTGTGGGTGGATCCTGACTTTATTGTCACAATCTTTCCTGAGTCTGGACTGGCTCTGTGAAGTCAGACGATGGGGGGGGCTTCAGCCAGCTGTCTGCTGAAAACAGGTCACAGAAGTGCAGAACTAAGTGCACTCCAGTAATCCACAGGAGAAGTACAGCCATAATTTGGCTGTACTTCGCCTTTAACTAAGGGAAACTGTTAGTGAAGCCTTGTAGCTTTATAGCCGATTTCCCACTGCGCATTTGCGAGCCGCTCTGCATTTTGTGAATGGTCCCACAGTCTTCTGGGACCTGTGATGTGTCCCAGAAGGCTGCAGGGAAGGAGGGAGCACTTTTCATTGCAGGAAGCTATAGTACAGCTTCAGTGAATGGAGGAAGCGGCACTCTTGATGAGTACCTTTGACAGGTGCAGCAGCTTTTTTTTTAACCCAAACAGCATGGGACGATTACTGCTGGGATAGTATGGGGGTGGGGCACATGATTGAAGATTTAAATTAAGAGAGCAGCCAGCAGAAGAAGGACACTTCTCCATCATGTAAGTACCATTCCTGATTTTAAAAAAGGAACTAAACTTAAGCTTTAGGGCCAGTTCACACCACATGCAGTCCAGTGCGTTTTTTTTCTGCATCAAAAACGCATGGAAAGTAGGTTATATGGTTTTCAATGGCATAGTTCACACCAGTGCTTGCAGTTCCAGTGTGTTACAGTTCCAGAAAAAAAAGTAGAACATGCTGCATTTTTTCTGCACTGGACTGTACTGGAATGCTGTTAAACGCATCAAAAACACACTGGAGCGCACCGGAACACACCTAAATGCATCAAAAACACACTGTAACACACTTGCCTTTATTTAAGGTTAAGAAAAAAAGAGGGGGGGGCACTGGACTGCATCAAAAGCGCCCCAAAAACGCATCAAAAACACACATGCAGAAAAGCACCTTGAATGCATCGGGACTGAGTTTTCTACGGTGTGAACTGGCACTTAAAGTGTTTTTCAAGGGAATGTATTATACATTTTTGTCAATTGTTACATTACAATAGCTCTTAAAATACTCATGTATATTTGCTGAACTCCCAAATGTATTACCATGTGCTAAGATAATGAAGATAAACCTCCCCATTATCCACCTCTTTGTGAAAGTCTCGACTCATGGTATTGGAAAATGTTCCTATTTACAGTGATAACATACAGCAAACTGTGATGCTGGTAGATGACAGACCACCATCTGCAAAACACTGCATTGGGCAACATGAAAATGTTCTTACCTACTTTACCCACCAGTCCCCTTTATCTTCCTGTTTCTTTGTGGTGGATTGCTTTCCTTAGATACCCCTGGGAAAGTCTACCAAGTGCCTTTTCTTTTGTTATATTTGCTTTATTTCTTTGTATACAAACACAGAAAAAAAAAATGATCACACATATGCATCTTGTAGTATGAATATGTAATAAGTATAGGTGCTAATTGGGTAAGAACTAATTACTGTCAGATTATTTTAAACCATAGGAAGATCTTGCAATCGCTGTATTCTCCATTTTATTTTTTCGCTAATCTGTCAAAAATACAGCAATGCTGTACAAAACAGTTTCTAGACTTGGGTCAAAAAAAGAACATTTTACATCTAAACTGACTCAGGGGACAAAGCTTCGCTCTATGACTCTAATTTTCATCTTGACATTCATTTTCTGCAGCTGGCTGACAATTCCTCCAAATCACTGTAATGAGACATTGGGTACCGGTATTTACAGAATTCCTAGTATATTATGTATGTGCAATAAAGAGAACAGCATGCTTTGTGTTGCATTGTAGATTGTGAAAGGGACTCTGCAAGGCCCCAAAACTTTGGAGAGACATCCTCTCACTTTCTGGTGTGACTCCAGGACAAGAAAATAAGGAAAATCTCTCCAACAGGACACAAACTGCAAAAATAAATAAAATAAAATAAAAAAAATTATGATATACATACACTTTAAATAATCTACTAAACAGTAAGAGTAAAACAGACTAATGTCTTTATAAATCGGCAATGTTTTGGTGGGCTACAAAGCTCGGCAATCAACTTAATGATTAACAAACATCAAAGTGTCCAATGACCTTAGCAAATGTTCTCCTTAAGCCCCATACACACGGTCTGACTTTTTCATCAATTTGGTCCGATCGGACAAGGTTGTTGAAAAATCAGACCGTGTGTATGCACCATCGGACAGTGTTCGTCGGTTTGTCCGTCGGACAAAGTCTTATCTCCTGCTGGAAAGATTTGCCGTCAACCCGGTCCGATCACACCAAATCCGAGCGTGTGTACGCTTGTCCGACGGACAAAGTGCTACGCATGCTCAGAAGAAATTCTGTGACGGAAGCGCTCGGTCAGGTAAAACTACCTTTCCTAATCGACACAGCACATTCGTCACGCTGCAATGTTAAAATGTCTTTAATGCAGCGCATTCTCTTTTTCTTTACAATGCAACAAGAATGACATCTTTTAGCTGCTCCTATTCACCCGCACTTCTCACAAACTTACTTCTTTATTACTTTGCAGCATTTATACACTACATGTTTATTTTTACTCTGAACGGAAAAGAATCTTTGTTATTTTTTTACCATGATTTGTCTTTTTTTTTTTTTTTTTTTGGGAATACATATTTGAATGTTTTTTTTTTTTTTTTTTTGGAGGGGGGTTGTGTGTCTCAAATTACCAAAAACACATTATTTACATTTGTATTTCTTGCTTAAATTTACTAGGAGGTTGTTTGTTGTTGTTGCCCCTTGTTAATTCTACTTTAGGATTAGTGAAATGTACCTGCCTACTCAAAGAAAAACTGTCATTGTAGCAAAGTAAAACACAATAGTCAATGATTATTTCAAATCAAAAAAACCTTTATTTAGGTCACACCAACAAACCAAAGAGGAACGCAGCCATGGTGAAACTTGGGGAATTTGCAAAGTCTTGGCCCCCCACGGCAACCATCATTGTCCAAGCGTAGAAAATTGGGGCCTGAGGAGTACGTATATTAAGGGGAGTGCAATCTGGTCGTGAAGTCCAAAGTATCCGGAACTGCAGCAGATGCCATCTAGGTCCCCAGGCTCTGGTACTACAAGAGGCTCCATCTTCTCTCACACCAGACTGATTGCAGGTCGTCACTCTCAGGTCTTCCTTCCACGCTTCCTTCCACGCTGTGGCTGTCGTGCTGGTGGGGTGGCAGAAGGAGGAGGAGGAGGAGGAGGAGGCGGAGCATGGTAACTATGGCAAACATGTGTGACTGGGGTCATCTCCCCAGCCCTACCCTTATTTAGGACATGGAGGATGAGCCCCTCACACATGTTGCGTTGCCCCACCTCCATACCCATCATTTTTGTGACAACCACCGAGCCAAAGGTCTCCTCGTCGGCGGGTGTGGCATGTAGGGAGTCTGAAGCCTCTCTGATCATCCGGAGCGCTGACTGTGCCGCATAACCCCCCCTTCTCGCCCTTTTGTACGGAGGGCGGAGGGGAGGGGTTTGGGTGTCAGTCAGGCTCCGAGGCCTAGCCCCCTCTTGGCTGCCACTACCCAGCTGGTGGCTGCCACTAACCCCTGCCTCCTCCTGACTGCCACCTTCCACAGCCACCTCCTGGCTGAGGTCTTCCTGTGTATGAAAAAGGGACATAGTTTCAGTTATTTGTTCATCAAACACACACAATTCTCATCTAGTGACTGTTGCAAAATGGTTACAAATAGAAAACCATACAATTCTCAGCCCTGCAGTTTAGATTCTGGCCCCAAATGTCTCCCACACCACTGTCTGTTGATATGTCAAACACGTTAGGAACTAAGCAATTGGCGATCCTGAATTAAGTGAACATCATTCATTATTCCCATAAATGGTAACAAAACTACTATACCTGGAACAAGCTGGGCTCCTCCACCTCTTCCAGACTGGAAGGCCCAGGTTGCTCCTCGGAAGCCTCATCAGGGGTGGGCTGCGCGCAAGGAAGCGTGGAAGGAGGAGTTGAGGTTGGCTCCGTGACATCAGCCTGGTCCTTCAGAAAATGGAGACTCTGATAGTACCAGAGCTTGGGGACATAGACCTCATCTGCTGAAGTTGCAGTTTCCTCAGACTTCACGACCTTCTTCCGCTCCCTGATATACGCACTCCTCAGGCTGCCAATTTTCTTTCTAATATCATCAACAGTTGCCGTGGGGAACCTTGGCTTGACAAATTCCACAAGTTCCTCCAGGGCTGCGTGCCTCTTTGGTTTGTTGGTGTAATGTGGGTGTATACCCTGCCACAATATGGGAAAATCCCTGTATTTGGCAATGAAGAGGGGGAGAAAACTCATGTCGTTGAATCCCTTCATATCAATCTCTGCAAGACACAACAACACACCAAACCCTATAAATTATGTCAGGCTAAACTCTCCTAATCTTCTCCATAAAGAAGCCTCAAGTTCAAATCAGTCTAGGCTAGTTATGTACCAACGTTAAATTGTACCTTCGTTTGTAGCGATCGTCTCGTGTGAGTTTTCTCTCCCCTTGTCTCCCAGATCGTGGCTACGACACAGGCGTGTGACGTTTTATATACACTGCGCATGCTTCAAACTCCGCCCGCCCCTGACGATCTTTCTCGTCTATTCCCCACCCCTTCTCTTTACGGCGTAGTGGGGAGAGCACATGGCGGGGACACAGCAGGTGCGCCACAAATATCCCACCAACGAGGAGGAGGACGAGGAAAGTCCGGAGGCAGAAACGTCCCGATCCCGGAGCCTGAAATTCAAGGCCTCCAATATGTCATTTGGAGAAATGTTGGAGATGGTGGACATATTAAAGAGGAGCGACTATGATGGGAAGTATGGGCCTTACCTCAACCCCAATGTCCGCAAGGCCAAGATCATGTCTAAAGTTGTGAGAAGGCTGTACAATAATTTTGGGGTACAACGATCCAAGGAGCAACTCAGGAAACGCTGGTCAGACCTGAAACTGAGGGAGGCCGATCAGTACAGAAAGATCAAGAGAATTCTTCAAAAAAGTAAGTAGTTGTGTTTTGTGTTTGATTTCTTGCTTGCATACTGCTCCATTGTGTTTTGATTTTTACCAAGTTGTACATTCCAAAATGGCCACTTTCAGGTTCGTCTGTGCATTCGATCGTACTCAGCCTCGATCTTTCTGCCACTGTCATGGTCGTGTGTGTGTGCATTCGATCGTACGCAACCTCGATCGTTCGGCCACTTATAATACGATGTTTGGTGTTTTTTTTTGGGGAAAGGAAGTTTGTTCTCACTAGAAATGTCATCAAGAATGTAAAGCCAATTTATTCAATGTAAAGGAGAGGTCACTCAGTAGCTGTTTACCCATCTGGACTCTAGAGCACTAGTGCTGGGACACCCAAACCCCCTTTTTATTATGCTTTTCCACACATGTGCTCCAGTGGATACTAGAGGGGGGTCTCCATCACACAAACTTCTACCAAAAAGCTAGTCAGTTTAGCACCTTTACAAAGTGACTACATTCATGTAGTTGACATTTGTAACTGGCCAAACTAAAATAGTGTCCGTCACTTTCAAGCAATGTTTGTCATTTCCTATTTCTGCCCTCAATAGCTTGTGTTGCTAAATCTTCCTTTTGGACATTCTCATAGGGGAGCGAAAACTTGGGCCGTCTGAGGAAACCCCCAAACCAACACCTCCCAAAAAAGGGGAAAGAGCAGAAGCAGAGGAGGAGGAGGAGGAGGAAGGAGAGATCATCGAACTTGGAGAAATTGTCACCACAACAGGTGAGTGTGGGAGAACACAGCTACTGGTAAGCTAATCCATGTATGGCTGCCTCATTTCCAACACCCCATTTTTGTTTGTTTGTGGTTTTTAGGTGACGTGGATGTTGTGGAAGAAAAATCGCACTTTACCACAGAGAGTGCCCACGTACTCATCGGAGAGATAATGGTCTGCAATCGAGATCTAGATTACATAAAGCAAAACATCAATGATGTTCAACAAAAATTGAAGAACATCATTGATGTTTTAGGAAAAATATGAAAACGCACCAAGTAATTAACACACATTTGTGCCAGCTTCTGAACACATTTGCAACTTAAAAACTGTGTGAAATTTGGAACATGCACACATTGTGTCCACATGTGCTAGCTCCCACCATGGTGGATGAATGGCAACGTTTTTTTGGGGGTGCAAACACTTTACGAACTACGAAAGTGGTTGTGGTGAAGGGGTTGCACCCCCAAAAAACGTCCATTCATCCCCATGATGGAAAATGGCACTTTTGAAGCTTCTAGGCATGTGTTTTCCCATCTAATGACCATTTTCAGACCCAAATTGTGTGCATGTTCCAAATTTACACTTTTCGGGGGTGACCCCCCCATGTGATGAAGGCAAGATCAAACACACTTTGAACATATAGTCATGTCTGATCTTGTCTTCACTTTACAAAGTTGAACTTTCCAAGTTCCTAGGTTCTGTTTTGCTCCATGCCTGGTTTTACCAATTGCGGAATGTTTGTAAACAATGTTGTAAATAACCAAGATGTTGTCAGTTTTGGCATGAAGATTGTAAACGCACTTGTGCATGTTTTCCTAGTAAACTTTTATTTTTCTAAATGTGTGGCTTCCTTATTTAAAAAACACAATGCATTATGTATGTAAAATGAAAAGGATATGGGGGGCAATGGGTGTTATTTACTAAAGGCAAATCCACTTTGCACTCCAATTTTCTTTCCCTGGGAACTTTTTCAATGCACTTGTAGAGCATAGCGGATTTGACTTATGTAAATGACACCCACAGTGCTTTGTACGAAAACACGGAGCACAGCATTTTGGAGAATACACACATGTCAGACCTGGTGATGAAAAGGAGTATTTTGGGTGTCAGTTATGCAGTACAAACCTTCTCTAGACCAAAGATTAGGTAGCAAACACACAACATGAGAATAATCTTTTTGGGAAGAAGAGACTGTTACCTCCTTTTGCCCAGAAAGTGCATTCCCACTGTCGAAGGCAAATGGAAAAAATGTCAAAGTAAAATAAACTAAAAAGAACACTGAAATGACAAGAAATCATAGGTTGGTTAAAATATCAGATTTATTAAAAAATGCCTCTCACACATCGTCAGGCAGAGCAATGGCCCCCCTACCCACAAAGTACTCCATATATTGGTCCCGGACCACACGGGCATTTAGAGGGGGCAAGCCTGGACGTGCCACTCGAAGGGCTGTGAGTTCCGCATTTGGAGGGCCCTCCACATCTGGGCCAACGGGCACCACATAGTTCCTGTTATGTCTTTTGAGGAAGTTGTGCAATATGCAACAGGCAAGAACTATGTGGTTCAGTTTGTATTCCGCCAAGTTAAATGCCATCAGGAACAGGCGGAAGCGGCTGGCCAGGATGCCAAAAGCGTTCTCCACAACTCTTCTGGCTCTGGACAGCCTGTAGTTGAAGACCCTCTGGTCCGGGGTGAGGGTCCTCATCGGGAACGGCCTCATCACATGGGGAGTCAACGCAAACGCTTCATCTGCGACAAAGACGAAGGGGAGTCCTTCGGCATTCTCCTCTGGAGGTGGCAAGCACAGACTGCCACTTTGGAGACGCCAGTAGAACTCCGTGTGCGTAATGGCCCCACCATCCGATATCCGGCCGTTCATCCCCACGTCCACATACATAAACTCGTATGTTGCCGACACCACCGCCAACATCACTACACTATTAAACCCTTTATAATTATAATAGTAGGACCCCGAGTTGGGCGGTGGGACGATGCGGACGTGTTTCCCATCAATTGCCCCTCCGCAGTTAGGAAAGTCCCAACGGCTGGCAAAGTGGGAGGCCACAGTCTGCCATTCCTGTGGCGTGGAAGGGAACTGTGGAGTGAAACAAGAAAAAAAATTAGTCACTTTGCACCTAAACATTGCAAGCAGATTAGACAATCAACATCTTGGAACAAGAGCATTGTATAAAATTGGAGGCTGGAAAGTATTTGCACAGAAAAGTAGAGGCTCCCCT
Organism: Lithobates sylvaticus; assembly: GCA_028564925.1. Lineage (NCBI taxonomy): Eukaryota > Metazoa > Chordata > Amphibia > Anura > Ranidae > Lithobates > Lithobates sylvaticus. The sequence goes on along the minus strand of CM053026.1, from coordinate 661,271,080 downwards.
TCACAGATTACTCACCCCCCCATCAATCCCCCCACTTCTGATGGGACATTGGCAATAACTAGGGTTTTGGGGGGGGTGGGTGGTGGACAGCTAACCCTCTGCACTTCATTGATTGGCAAATGGCTCAATAATGTGGGCTAGTTTGGCCAGACCCTCTGTACTTAACACTATTGGCAGGCCACAGGAAAGATCAAATAACATTTCAAACCCCCCCCCCCCCCCCCCCCCAAAAAAAGGCAGGCACAGTGTGACATTATTAAATTACCAAGCAAGCTAATAGGAGGGAAAGAAGACAAAAAAATAGGAAATGGAATGTATGGAGGCAGCCCCTTGCACTACATGCTTTGCTGAATTCATCCCTAAAGATGCGCACTATAAAGAGGTAGGTATATAGTGTGTATGGACCTTGGGAAAGCCAGCAGATAAAGGATTGGTACCATCTGACAGAGCAGTTGGGGGAGGGGGTTCCTAATGAGTTTGCCCCCCCCCCCCCCACCAAAAGAAAAAAAAAAGGGGGCTCTACATGAAGTAAACCACACAGCAAACATTTGTGCATATTTTAGGGGGTGTTTTGGGGCAAACAATACTATGCAGCAGACAAAAGACATTGCTTACGTGACTAGGCCATAGGTGTCTATTGGGGCAGAAGAGCATGCTGGGGAGGTAAGTGAAGGGAAAAATGCATGAAGGAGAAAAGGGGCACAGCATATTAGAACATATTGCAATCATGGTAATTAGGGAAGGAGGTCAAAAATAGAAGACATTAGCAAACAGAGCATACATAGAAGGGAATAGTAAAGTAGAAATGTTACCTTAATATAGTCCTCCTGCAGGACCTGAATGATGGCAGAACAGGTCTCTGGAATAATGATTCCCAGGGCCTGGGGAGAGATACCTGAAGAGAACTTCAAATCCTGAAGACTTCTCCCTGTCGCCAAGTACCTCAACGTGGCAACAAGCCTCTGCTCCGGAGTAATGGCTTGTCTCATGCAGGTATCCTGCCGGCTGATAAAGGGGGTCAGCAAAGCCAAAAGACGGTGAAAATCGGGGTCCGTCAATCCTGAGAAAGTTCCTGAAATCATCAGGATTATTCTCCCGGATCTCACGAAGCAAAGGCATGTGCGAGAACTGGTCACGCTGAAGCAACCAATTCTTGGTCCACATACTCCTCGTCACTCTGTTCATGGACGGGTCTTGGGTCAAAGCTAAAAGCCCGACACCAATTCCGCGTACAGCACGAACTCGGCGACGAGTACGCACGGGAAACATCGCTCAGAAGGTCACAAAAGGTCGGCTGGTCAGAACGGACAAACAGAAAGCACCGATAAACAGCAAGGCCTGAAAGAACGAAGTGAATACCAGCAACGAGCAGACAATAAGCAGTGCAAATCAAAGCGTCCTATATCAAGATATAGGCCGCAATGACCAACAAATGCGAACTGACTACACGCACTAATAAACAGATACGCACGACAAGCACAAACTGAAGAGCAGTAACGATCTGAGTCAGAAAACTGAGAAGCGCGAATCTTAAGTCACCAAACTTCCACTAACTCTCGATAAACACGGGATCAGCAGAAGGAGCCCAACGGGTGCCTGACGTGGTGATGAACTTCCCTTTTGTAATCTCGTGGACGACGACTTACGTCACGACGTTCTTCCGGACCGGATATTCCGACAACGTAGTCCGACCGTGTGTACGCAACGCCAACATCGGACAAAGTACGTCGGACAAAGTCCGACCGACCTGGTCCGCGGATTGTCCGAGCGTGTGTATGGGGCTTAGCAGGGTGAAATCAGAGTTGGCACCATATGAAGTGATTAGGGTACAATGCTGCCCCAACCTGCCACCCATTGTAGCTCAGGGTTAAATAATCCCCCCGCCCCCCCATTTAATGCTTAAGTTTCATTTCCTTTTTGCCTTCCATGGTTTCTCCCTTCCACCTCATCAACTTGCTAATGACATGTTTAAAATAAAACCTTTCCATTAATATTACATACTTTATTTTAGATCCAGTGATGTCATTGTTGCTCTTTGTTTCTCTTTGCAATACAGGCAGATAATGACTGACTGGAGGGGGCAGCGGGGTGCTGTACATAGCTATCAGAAAACATCATGGCATCCTGCCTCAGTTACTCTCAAGAGTCCTCAGCCCTGCAATGAGCTGGCTCTTGGGAGGAGTTATGAAATAAAATATCAAATGCCTTCCCAGGTGGGGGGTCAGTCTGGAGGGATACGTGTGCCTTTGCAGACAGCATTTGCATGCAGACCACCCTAGGTAGCACCCCCATGTGATGGAGGAAAAGGCTAGATGATGCTGGACCACCTCTAGATGAGAAATAGGGTGGGCGATATCTAACTTTCTGCTTGTTCAAATGCACACTTTGAGAAGCTCTACCCATTTAAAAAGTCCCCAAAGCATGGAATCAAAAGCTCAGTTCTACCAAATGGCAGGTCTCCTACACAAGAAACCGCTAGACCTCTCTCAATGGGCTTCCTCAAGTTATCACGCAGGAGCACTTAACCCTTTCACTGTCACCAATGTATGCCACACATTGGCAGCAGTGGGGTGTTTTGCACACACTCCCAGCTACTACAACAGCCAGGAATGTGTGTAAATGTGCAGTGGTTGAACTATCAGGATAGCAGCAGTCGCACTTGCGACTGGCCCCTGGCATTCTGCCACTGTGGGGGGCCCCCAAGACCTGGCATCTCCCCCTGCACCTCTGGCTGTCAGTTTAGTATGCAGTTGGGGGAGGTGGCGATCGGCAGCTCTATGGTGTCCGCGGTCTTTCCCGAGTTTATACAGTGTAGAGGGAAGGGGCTTTACTCTTCAGTGTACAAGTGAGTCCCTCTGCATTTACAAGCTTGCTGATACATGCCCGGGTCAGAGGCCCCTCCCCTCTCCACTGTATATACTCGGGGAAGAGAACTACTAGCCCCAGGGAGATCTCGCCGCCTGCAGACACCATAGAGCTGTTGATTGCTGCCTCCCACCTCACCCCAGGTGGGGGGTACAGAAATGTGCTGGGGGTTGGAGCTGCACAGCGGAGACCAGCCAGGTAAATGGGAACCTCTGGAAGGGGGGGCTGTCTGGGGACCCTGATGTAAGAGGGGGCCCTCTGGGGACCCTGATGTAAGGAAGGGCTCTTTGGGGACCCTAATGTAAGGAAGGGCTCTCTGGGGACCCTGATGTAAGGGGGGGTGGCTGTCTGGGGCCCCTGATATAAGGGGCGGTGGCTGTCTGGGGACCCTGATGTAAGGGGGGCTCTCTGGGGACCCTGATGTAAGGATGGGCTCTCTGGGGACTGTTATGTAAGGGAGGACTCTCTGGGGACCCTGATGTAAAGGGTAGGCTCTCTGGGGACACTGATGTAAGGGGAGGCTCTCTGGGGACCCTGAGTTAAGGGGCAGCTCTCTGGGGACACTGATGTAAGGGGCGGCTCTCTGGGGACCCTGATGTAAGTAGGGAGGCTCTTTGGGGACCCTGATGTAGGTGGAGGCTCCCTGGGGACCCTGGTTTAATGAGGGGGACTCTGATGTAAGTGGGGGATCTCTGGAGACCCTGGTGTAAGTAGGGAGGCTCTTGGGGACCCTGATGTAGGGGGAGGCTCTCTGCGGTCCCTGATGTAATGAGGGGGGCTCTGGGGACTCTGATGTAAATTGGGGATCTCTGGGGACCCTGGTGTAAGGGGGATCCACACTCAGATATGTAACAATATTATATATATATTACACACATACACACAGACACACATGTATATTATATACATGTGTATGCCCGCCCAAGCATATGACTTTCTTTACTTTACTGCTATGGGCTCTAGCCCGAGATATTTTGTAGGCCTGGCAATGCCCCTGGTGGGGGCCCTTCATGGTTTCTTGCCCTGAGGATTCTAGTTACGCCTCTGTAAATGTGACAGACTGTCAGCTGTCATTTGGAAGTGGTTGGGTGGCTACGCACCCGATCATTTCCATACACCCCAGAAACAATCTGCAGAGTGGGAGTTGCCTGGTAGGTGCAACCAGGAGGGGGAGGGAGATTAGGGAACATCCGTTTACTGATTTCCCTTCCTTCTAAGAACCCCAAGTGACTAGTAAAATGTCACTTCCAAGTCCGACTGTCATTTTCCTTGGTTACTAGATGACCTGCTCTCCATTAGCTTCAATAGGCGACAGGTAAGACACCAGGGGGCTAAAAGTGGACCTGTCACCAAAAGCATCACATTTTTGTATTGTTTTTGCGTTTGTGTGCCCTACACTTAACTTTAGTATATTTTTTACTAAAATGTTGTGCTTGATAAACCATTGCGTTAATATCTTGTAACATAAAGAATTTGAACTACCACTATTTTATTCTCCAGAGTTTCTGGTTTCAGAACATATATAATATATATATAATATATAAATTTTGGGGGGGTTTAAATAATCTTCAACCTGTCAAGGATGTTTGAATGATTAATTCAGTCAGCTTTACTGACCGTTTAATCAATTAATGAAAGACAGTGCCTCCAATGCAAAAATTATTTATAAAATGATTTAGCTGACTACTTAATTATTTCCAAGCTAATTTGCCCAATGCAGAAATTCTTTGTCTAAGCACAATAAAATTAGGTGTAAGTATGGACTGCGAACTATAAAAAAAAATCATTTTACAGAAGTCGTTTTACAAACACCACGAATAACAGTCACTAAGAGTTTGCAGTGATTTTTTTTAATTATACATTGCCATATCGGTACACTACTAGAGCACACCAATATTTAAAAAAATGATTGCAAACAGAAAATGAGTAAAATCATCAAGAAAAATGGAAACTATAGTTACCCTACCAAAAGTGAATGTAGGGAATCGAGAAAAGAGGAAGGCTTTAAAATGGCTGCTGACCAGACTGTCACGTACCTGGTTGAGACCGAGCTGATGAGAGGGCTTTCCCTTACACCTCCTGTCCTGTTTATCCTGAAGGTGGTGACAGGGCATGGAGTGGCATGGGTGCCTGGTTGGAGATTCTGGAAGGAAGGTACTTGCAGCAGGTGCTAAGCAGCAGGCAGACTCATGGACTGGCCAATGTGGATACGTGGCAGCAGGTGCAGGACAGAAGGCAGACTGGTGGACTGACAGGTGCAGGTAAAAAGCAGCAGGTGCGGAACAGCAGGCAGCAACCAAGCTAGTGAGCAGGCATATGCAGGATCTTGGGTGGTCAGGCAGGCAGAAGTCGGTAACGGCCAAGCAGCAGAGCTATAGAATCAGATCAAGAGCAGAGTCAGGGCTAAGCCAAGGTCGGTATCAGGAAAACAGAGAAGGCATCAGAACGGTAGGCAAAAGGCAGAGTCAGGTTACAAGCCAGGTCAGCAACAAGGTATCAGCAACGAGTCAAACAGGCTGGGTATACACAGTGTCAGGGATGCTATACACAGACATCCAATACAGGTGATCAGATCATTGGGCGGCACCAAGGAATCAGGGACAAACGAGTAAATGAAAAAAGTATGTTTATTTAAGATAAGGACACACGTGCAAACCAAACATCAAACCATAAACAAGTAAATAAGACACAGCAAACCCCCAAAACACCTAACTAACTGACTAACTAATATATATACATAAGCAAAGGAAACAAACATGAAATAAACAAGGCAGGGACAAAAGCAAAAGGGGAACAGAAGCCAGGTATAAGGAAGCAGACCGTAAAGGGAGCCGATAACAGGGAACAGGTCTCAAGGACAGGATACACGGAACGGGGTCCAGGACAAGGCAGGAACAAGAGCAGGTTCAGGCAGGGACAAGACTAGCAGAGGGAATTCTGAAGCATTTGATCTTTGGTTCAGGGCGGGTTTATATAGACCAGCAGACCCACAACAGGTATGCTTGATAGCTGGTTAGTAATCCAGGCAGGGAGACACCCACTGGTGGCCACCAGAATTACACCCTTTGGTGCTGAGCGTAACAGTACCACCAGCAGGTGGAACCAGTAATGACACCGTTCCTGACACACAGGAACAAACATAAAATCAGGTCACAGACGGTAGAAGCTGACAACCAGTTAGGGCATGTCTAGTTGTCACTCAAGAATTATTATGCGCAAGTGCACATCTCGGTGCACGTCTTTGTGCATGACTGTGCATACGATGTCCCCCCGACAAAGACCCTTAAAGATGGCTGCCAAACAATGAGAGGAGGATATCTTTCTAAAACAGTGTCTAGCTTAGCTGGAAGATGTAAGTCCCCAGTTTTCTGATGACGGCTGTGATGATGTGAACTTGAATCCCTGGATATGATGGGCGTGCGATCTCTTCTCAATGATTTGAGTTCTAAGATTGTGAATGTCCATTAAAGTCTCTCCTGTCTACTTGAGTTTGCTATTTATTCATTGAAAATGATACAATTCAGAAAGTCGCCCAAAGGTGTGGTCTTTTTTCTCATTGGTGGCTCAGTTTATTGATTAACATTCTGCTTATATAAGCAATAATTGACTTGACCACTAGAGGGCACTCTGGGACTAGAAATGTCTATCTTCGGGTTATCAGGGAAAGCTTGCATCTAATCTTTATAGGATAAATTAATTATTATTCTTTAAAGATTTAACTATGTTATTTAATTTAAAAGGTATAAAATGCCTTTGATATGACGATTTTTTATTTTTGATGTTTACTCTTTTGGTGTAGCAGCATCTAAATGGAAACTTTTACTACAGAGAGGTGTAATTTCATAATTAAATATTAATGGTATACATAAAAATAATTTGTATACTTTAAGCCACTACTTGGGTATGCCTAAATTATGAAGCGCACACATTTCAAACAATAATCATAATGAATACACCAAACCAAAACCTTGATGAGATTATAGCTGAGTACTTTTTAAATAATATGATGTTTTCTCAAGTTCATATCTTTCAGTATATTATTGTATTGGATATATATGAATATTGAAACAAGGCTCGACTATTTAAATGCAAAATACCCCTGGAGATGGTGACAGACAGGAGATGCTGAGCCCAAAGCAGCATGGGTTGCCAACTGTATGGTAGTCAGATGGATATGCAGTAGTAATGCCTCTTCAGGTGGAAGCTGGCACTAGAAGCAGCTGCTCCAGGATGACGTGCTGGGAAGTGCTGACAGCTCATAGCAGGCAGGATGAGGCAGGAGAGGTGGTGAGGAACGGAAGACAAGGTCTGAGCACAGTGGTCCAGCAGAGGAGTAGACAGGAGCGTGGTTGGAGGCAGGCCAGAGTCATACACAGGAGGTAATCAGGAACAAGTTTGTGGAACAAGCTGAGGTCAGAGCCAGGAGAGAAGCAAGGGAAACACAAAACAGATCCAATCTCCTCTTGTAGCAAGACTTCAGACATTTCCTTTTGTTAGTTGAGTTCTGTGTATCTTCTCGGTTTGTTAATTGTTTTGTCCACAAGTAACACAATGCATAGACGTTTCCCTATACAAGTGGTCCTTTTTCATCCAGTTGGTCAAATAAAATGTTTTGGTTTATAAACATAGACCAGTTTCAGAGTAATAAAATGTCCTTCTCCTGGGCTTCATTGTTCAGAGGTGGGTTTCATTTTTACCACAAATTATTCTGTACACAAATAACACACCAACACCCCCCCCCCCCCTTTCACACAGCAAACAAGAATAAGCTGATGCTGTCAATCATCTGGAGTTCCCTCCCCTGTCATCATTTTTCTCATGGTGTCAGGGAAACTCATCACAAGTAATTCATGCTAATAGCAGAGGAACGGGGCAGTGGACAGAAATGACACACCACTTTAAACAGGTGTGCAAAGAAATTATCAAAAAATTGCAAAAATGGCTCTGGAAGTGAAAGAACCAAAACAAACAACAGCTCTCTTAACCACTCTAGTGGTATTCCCGAGTGTGTGTTTTCATTACCAAAAGCGGTAACCCCGAGCCACACTCGGGATTACATCGCAGGATCCATGCAAAGTTAAATACCTTGACCCCAGGATCCTGCGATGTCCTCCCGCTGTGTGTACGAGCTGTGTCCTCCACTCGATCTATCACAGTACCGGGCTCCATTCCCTGTGAGCGTCACGATGCACAGGGACTGAGCCCAGCGCCAAATTTAAAAAGTGAAAAACATACAGTACACTGTAATCTTACAGATTACATTACTGTATCAAATTATTTCACATCCCTTTAGTCCCTAGTGCTTTGTCCAGTACCCTGCCTGCAGTTTTATATTATATATTCTGTTCTTGCTGCCTGTAAACTTGAGCAGTTTTAGAACAGCTAGAAAACAGCGATAATAAATTGGAATCACTTGCAGAACTGAGTGATAGTGATTTGTGGGGATATTAGTCACCAAACACCAAAAGTAACGACAGTGACAATTCTGCAACTGAGCAAATTTCTGTGTTTTTGATTTAATTACATTATTGAATACATTTCATTATTATTATTATTATATTCGTATTTGTTATTATTATTTATAGTTATTTATTATATTATAATTTATGATTTTGTGTTTCAACCTTTATCATACTCGGGATGTCTACTAGACTTGTTTGGACAGATTTAAGTGAGTTATTCCTAAGAACTACAGACCTACAATATAAAATGCCAAATTGCCATGCAAAACAATGTACTGCTTTCAGCATCAAAAATCTGACATAATCATACCGCCAGGGAGGTTAATCTGTGCTAAGGCTGCAATTTTTTTTTGTATGTTGGTGTGAGTAAGTTTTAACTGCTTGCAGTTCTTAGTACCTGGTTTTATGCTATATCTATTAGAGTACAGTACAAGTTCTCTAGAAATCTCCATTTGCATGTTACGTTGTAGAATCAATTCTCAATACATAATTTTATTCTATAACTTTAAAAACTTATGTTGACTTCTGGTTAAATATATTTGTGGTAAATATTAGCATTTGCTATTTGAATTATGGCAGACTGGTTTCACTTTTTTTTTTTAATATGATTTTTATTAAATTTCTAGAAAGGGCAATGCCCAAATATTAAAAACAAGGAATCAGGATAAACCCGCCACAATCCAGATTCCAACCGCCGCGCCACGGAAAACAGAGAAAGGTGAAATTAACACTAAAGCAGCCACTTAAAAAGATATGTGTAGAGATGGGTATTCCAGGTGATAATCAAAATTAAAGCCTGAAAAAGTAGCGCTAGAGAATAACTAAATGTGCATAATTGACAAATGAATAGCAATCATAAAAAAACAAAATACATCAATCCACGTGATAAGTGAAAGTGATACAAAATGAGTAATACAAAATATGGTGTAAAGTGAAATATATAGAGATATATAAAATTATATATATAAATCGTGAAAAAGTACACAAAATAATGTTCCAGCAATGGGTAAGAAAAAGTGATCCAAATATTGAATAAAAGAAAAAAGTGAACAGTCCTTCTGACGTGACCGTGAATCTTCTCAAATCAATATATAAACAATCCTCTTGCCATCCTTGCCGTGGTGGTTTGAAACACGAAATCATAAATTATAATATAATAAATAACTAAATAATTATAACAAATAATAATAATACAAACTATTCAATAATGTAATCAAAAACACAGAAATTTGCTCAGTTGCAGAATTGCAGCTGTCATTACTTTCAGTGTTTGATGACGGATTTCCCCACAAATCACTATCGCTCAATTCTGCAAGTGATTCTAATTTATTATCGCTGTTTTCTAGCTGGTCTAAAATTGCTTTTGATGTAAAGGGACGGTTTTGGTTGCTATGGACACTCTCCAGTTTCCAGGCAGAAAGAACAGTATTTATAATATAAAACTGCATGCAGGGTACTGGACAAACCACTAGGGACAAAAGGGATGTGAAATAAACTGATACAGTAATGTAATCTGTAAGATTACAGTGTACTGTATATGTATTGTGTTTTTTACTTTTTGAATTTGGCGCCGTTCTCCATTCCCGTGCGTCTCGCAGAAAAAAAAGGAGCTCGGCTCTGTGATAGATCGAGCAGAGGATGGCTCGCACACAGATCAGGGAGGACATTGCAGGATCCTGGGGACAAGGTAAGTTTGCTGTACCTGAATCCTGCGATGCAATCCCGAGGCTGTGGCTCAGGGTTACCGCTTTTGGTGCTAAAAATTCACCCTGAGCCACACTCGGGAATACCGTCAGGGAGGTTAAAGGAGATAGGGCTGCCCAATCTTCTTTTCCATTTTACCTTAAATAATAACAGGCACTTAGAAAAGGAAAGAGGGAAATAGAATAAGAATGGCTAGAGAAAGGGGAAAAAAGGGGGGAGGGGGAAGGTAAGGGGTGGGGGATGAGGAGATTGGTACAGCTGTGGCTCAGGTCGGTAAAGTCTGTTAGCTATGTAAAGCTATTGAAAGGCTCATGTCCCGAAGATGCATTTCCCCTCATCTGAGAGTGTAAACATATTCTAGAGACTCCAAGCTTTCGTGTAAATCTCATGCTCATTTTGTGCTGTCAGAATCAAATCCTCCATCCTATTTATATCCTCCACCTTCTTCAGCCAATTCGCAGTGGTTGGTTGATATTGTTGTTTCCAGAGCAGAGGGATACAGGATTTAGCAGCGTTTAGCAAGTGGCGTAGAGTTTACTTTTTATAGGTTTTAGCGGGAATAGTTGATATGTGTAACAGATAGAATGCCGGTTAATTAGGAATCTTGAATTCCGTTAATTTTTGAGAGACAGTACGGATAGCCGTCCAGAAATCCATCAGTTTAGGGCAGGCCCAGAAGATGTGTAAAATCGTCCCTCTGTCCCCCTGGCATCGCCAGCAACGGTCTGCCATGTCAGGAAAGATGGTATGTGTTAGACTGGGTGTTAGGTATCATCTCATTAGTATTTAAAAATGTGTTTCCTGTATTTTGTGCGTAATGATGATTTAAGGGAGAATCTGATCGCATCAAAAGTACGGTGAAGATCTGTTTACCCCCTTGCCAGGCAAGGTAGATGTGGTTGTTGCGAAGGGGTGTTCCGAAGAGGTGTTAAGAAGTGCATATGTTTTAGAGAGGACCTGGGGTAGAGGGGGTCAGTTCTGGAACAATATTCCTCGAAAGCGGTCAGCTGATACGTAAAGTTCTGGGGGTTGGGGACAGAGTGTAGGAAATGATGTAGTTGCGCTGCATTCCAGAATTGAAGTTGAAAGGGGCCTGAGGAGTCCATTACCTCCGGTATTGAGGGCCACCTCCCCTTAACCACAAACCTAGAAGCATGCTCACAGTTTGAATTTCGTAGGGTTTTGAATTATGTGGGTGAGAGTCCTTGGGGAAAGTGGTGGTGTCCCAGGATCGGGGATAATGGTGATTCCTTTGTCGTTAGAGAAGCTAGTAAAGTGGCTTAGGAGCATTGCCGCAGTGTGTTTCCTATGAGTGGGTGAGACTTTTGCTCTTGAGGTAGGGAGTCATAGCACCATAGTGTGCTTTTCAGGGGAATAGTAGTTTGACTCTGTTCTATCTGTACCCAAAGTTTGGACACAGAGTGGCGCCACCAATCAATGACCCTACCAAGGTGAGTTGCTTGGTAGTACTTACGAATATCAGGTAATGCTAGGTCACCAAATTGTTTCGGGAGGAATAATTGAGTGAGGAGGATGCAAGTTTTTTTTTTTGTGCCCAGACAAAGCAGGTGAACAGAGCTTGGACCTGTTTAAAATAAGAGGGGGTACCCTAACAGGTAGAGCTTGGAGAAGATATAGGTATTTTGGTAAAAAAAAATTTTTAAAAGGTTACACCTACCAAACCATGAGTGCAAACCTTTATACTATTTGTCTACTATCGCACGGGTCCTAGTTAGTAGTAGTGGGTAGTTGTGTTCATATATACGGGAGAGGTCGGACAGGATGTATGTACCTAGGTATTTCAATGTGGACTTCGTCCATTTGAAACAGAAATTAGATTGTAGAGTTGGAAGGGTATGTGTGGGTAGTTCCACTCCCATTGCTTCTGATTTTGGAAGTTGGAAAGTGTTCCGTAGATATCAAATTCTCTAAGGAGGTTCGGCAGCGATATCGTCGGGTTCGTTAATGTCGGCGTAGGCGGAGATTTTATGTTGGGTGCCACTGACTGATAAGCCCCGTATATCTGGGTTTAATCTGATTGTAGATAAAAATGGTTCTAAGGAAAGGGCAAATAGGAGAGGGGATAAAGGGTATCCCTGTCTCGTCCCATTCTTTATGGGGAAGGGGTCAGAGAGGACTCAGTTCGCCTTCACTAGGGCTGTCGGGTTGGAGTAGATCTTGGCTATCCAACCAAGCATCATCCCCCGCAGGCCAATATGGCGAAGCACAGAAAACATGAAGGACCAATTCCACCGGTCGAATGCCTTCTCTGCATCGGTGTTCAAAAAAACGAGAATAAAGGGAGGATCCCCTATGGGTTGGACTTTAACGGCGTGAAATTTGTAACCCCAAATAAACCCCAAATAAAGTTAAAAATTATTGAAAATAGAAAAAACGTTTATTACAAGAGATGCAGAACATCCAAAAAATAAAGAATTTCACATATATAACAATATAAAAAACACCTGGAAACTGTTACAGCAAAACTTGGTACAGTACAAGCTAAAAATGTGTTTTATGTCAAGTTCTCACACTGACGCGTTTCGGATATAAATGCTTTACTCCTTCCTCAAAGGTGAGACTATAACATCATTCCTATTATGTATAGAAAAATATCAGATCAGGTGATATGTCAGAAATGCAAATCTTTATATAATGATTACATCTTGAATCCAAAAGATCCATACAATTGCACATAAAGAATGTAAAGAAAAAAACTCACATTGAGAGTACACCAAGTAGGGGGACGTTCCAGTGCAATTTAAAAGAAACGGCTGGGAGGAGGAGCTTCTTCACTTTTATAGCCTCAAAAGAGGTCGGTTGGATATCAGTGATGTGCAGATGCCTAGTCAGCTAAATGGAGCTCAATGGTTGCTCCAGAGGCTGGGTAGAATGCATCTGTCCCCGCAAGGGGGGAGTGATCGTTGGGGGGGCGCTTGTAGAGCACACTGGGGTCGGAAAATGTAAAGAGAGAACCCTACAAGATAAAACATATATGTATGTATCAAATCAATAGGTAATTACCTTTATGATGTTAGAAAGCATGAAAAAAAGGCGTATAAAGACGCTAATTTGTACCTGTTGGTGGCTCTTAACTTGTTACGCCCTGATTTAAATGTCTCCAAATTTGGAGAGTGTCGACCGATGGCTCTAAAAAGAGATTGTCAAAAAGGCGTTGATATAATGGATAGATGAGCAGATGCTCCCCCCACAAAGATTAATGCATCCTTATGTTCTAGTATTAAATAATTTTTAGTATTGCATGTAACAATATGTATCTATGGGGCAGATAAATCTCCCGTTTTCTAAGGGGGAGTGATGGCCACAATGAAAAAAGGTTTACATGGAGCATGGAGGGGAATCAAATACATGGCCCATATACCACTCTATCTAAGTAGCAAGAGCAGAAATACAGACAGGGGGTCCATAATTAGTAGTAACTCTGGACTAATTATAGTGCAGAGAGGGGGGGGCGCAAAAAGAGAGAAAATCAAAATAAAGGGAATTGATTACCTTAGGTAGACAGAACGCTGTTTGCCTCCTCCTCAGTCTGACTGTTGCAGATTCTGAGTGGGGCAGACAGCGTATATAAGTATGGGCTCGAGCCCTGCAGTCAGCTGTACCGAGTACAGCTGATTACTGCAGGGTATGGAGACTGACGAGTCTCTCTAGGTCCGGCCCCCCGAGTGCTGCGCGCGCACCCGGGTCCCGCGCACCAATGGATGGTTACGCAGCGTGACCCGGGCACGCCCACAGCTCCCGCCGGCACGCTCTGCTTCACCGGCGAACAGCGCATGCTCGCCGGGTGAAGCAATATGGAGTCCCAGCGTCAAATGACGCTGGGAACTCCTACATTGCCGTCACGTCCATGGAAAGTGGGCGCGACGGCTGGGCGTGCCGGGCGGCCTACTGGGCGTCCCCTATAGTTGCAGCGATCAGTCATCATTTTCCCCCCTCGAGTATGATATACTCTTGTGTGTCCCTTGTCTAGCCTACACTTTTCTCATGAAGGAGATTCAGTACTTTGCCAACTTGATCGAGGTGAATTAGTTCCCTGAGGTGTTGAGCCAGTCGGGTAAGCAAGATCTTGGTAAACAACTTAAGGTCTACATTCAGGAGTGATATGGGTCTGTAACTACCACAGGATGTGGGGTCTTTCCTTTTCTTGTGGATTACAGAGATGTGGGCACTTAGGGTATCCCTAGGAAAATTTGTGTCAGAACCAGCCGCGTTGAAAAGTGTAACCATATGTGGGCCTAGTATCACAAGGAGTGTCTTGTAATACTGTATAGTACACCCATCAGGGCCCGGGGCTTTCCCCGGTCTCATTGCCCCTATGGCTTGTTGAAGTTCCTTCAAAGTTATTGGGGAGTCTAATTCTTCCCGAATTACAGGTGGAAGGGAGGGAAGTTATAAGGACGCAATATAGTCCTCCATACTAGCTTGAGGTGGCCGTTTATTAGGTAGGTTGTAGGGATGGGAATAAAAATCTTTAAATTCCCACGTGATTTGTGTAGGAAGGACCACCTTTTGACCTCTAGAGGTCATGATTTGGGGGATATACGTGGACAATTTAAGTTCCCTGACCATTTTTGCCAACAGTTTCCTGCATTTATCTCCTGATTCATAGCATGTTTTATGGCAAAACTGTAAAGCTGCCTTAGCCTTGTAATGTAGTAGATCAGTGATCTGTTTGCGCAATAGCGCAAGTTCACTCTCTGAAGTGGGGGAGGGGGCGTTTTTGTAAATAGATTCGGCAGTGGACAGTTTGTTAAGTAGCCGAGAAAGTTGTTCATTGCGTTCCCGCTTAATACGTGATCCATGGTTAATCAGAACCCCTCTAAGGACTGTTTTACGAGCTTCCCAGAAATAGCCCGGGTCACAGTTGGTTGATTGTTCGTTTGGAAATAAAAATTAAAAATTTAATTTAATTTAGTAATCAATCCTAGTGTAAATTTTGTGTAGGGTAGAATAAAATGTGTAATCGCGTTCCCCTGAGTGCTGTAGTCACCACACATCGATCAATTGGGCTCTATGGAAATATTTAGCGATTCATTTCAGGAGGCCCGGTGGGATGCATGAGAGGCCCGAAGAGGTGTCCACTGAGGGGAGTAGGGGGGCATTAAAGTCCCCGGCCAGGATCAATTGTCCTTCTGTAAATTCTAGAAGCTCTTCTAAGATGCGATTAAGGAAGGTGTCTTGGCGTTCATTGGGGGCATATACAGTTGCTAAGGTTATTTGAAGGTAACCTAGGAGTCCCCTAAGGAAGACATAGCGTCCCGCAGGGTCTATAGAATCCTGGCATGCACAGGGAAGTTTACTGGAAAACAATATGGTGACCCCCTCTTGACTTGTCCGTCGAGTTAGAAACTATTTTGGAGGATTGGAAGTTTGCCATTTTTAAAGTGAGTCTCTTGTATGAAAGCAACATCTGTGTGGGATCGCTTTAAATCATTTAGTAGCATGTGTCTTTTCTCGTGTGTGTTGAGACCTTTTGCGTTAAGTTACATCACTTTAATGCTGTCCATCGTCATATCGGGGGGGGGGGGGGTAGGGATGGTTAAGGGGGGAGGAGGGGAATGGTGAGGGAGGGAAGGAAAAAAGAAGAGTTCGGTGAGAAAAGAGAGGAAGTCAGTTAAAGGGTTGAGAATGAGAACTATTCAAAGCAGGGCCTAATACCCTGAAGAAACAAAATTCTCTCTTTTTCCAGCATATAACTCCCAGGAGGAGAACAAAAGCCCCCCCAGGAGGATATGCTAGCCTACGTGGGAGAGAGGTTAGTCAGGGCCGAAGAGAACCTGACCCTCCCACCCGCCCCAGCAAAAAATATAACAGTGTAACGGTTAATGATACCCCTGATAGTCAAATTGCGTAGAGGGATCCACAGCGACCTTAAGATAAGTCACGACCCTGGAGAGGCAACTACACGCGAGAAAGGGCACTTCAGGGGAGTGCGCGACTATGAAAGAGGATCCTCTTTTTCCAGGATCTTTGCTATGCGCTTCGAGAACCTTCGAGGTAAGACTGCGCTATATTAAAATTCCACTCAACTTATGCTAAATTGTATGCTATAAATGTTTGCATGCACAGGGGGATACTAACGGATAGCGTTATTATCCCCCTGTGCATGCAAACATTTAGAGCATACAATTTAGTATAAGTTGAGTTGAGTGGAATCTTAATATAGCGCGTTCTTACCTTGAAGGCTCTCAACGCGCATAGCAAAGATCCTGGAAAAAGAGGGCCCAGGGACCAGAAGCAGTACAGAGCGGCAGACGGGTAGAAAAGAGACTACGCAGGAAACGCCTGCGTGAAAAGCCAAGTCTTCAGTAACCCATGGAAGACAAAATAAAGAGAGTTGCGACCACCACGCCGGATCTTCTTGGGCACCGAGATGTAGAGGAGATCTCTGCCGGTAGATCTGAGTGATTTTTTTTTAATTTTCAACATAACAAAATAACCAAAACAATACTGCCGTGTACAAAGTATACATATATGCATCACTTGTCGTGTCATGAGATAAGCAGAATAGTCACAATAACTTTGACCAACATAAGCACATAGTTCCAAAAACATTACATCACTTGGTCCTGTACCTAGAGTCCCTGGGTATGTCAGCCATTCGGCCCGTCCTGACTGTGCAGTTTGGCAGGGATAATTCCGCAGCTAGAGGTACCTCCCTGGGTCAGGGGGGCGATATGATTCAGAGGGACGAGGTGCCAGGGAAGTATGCCATTACAGTGGCCTCCGTATCGGTGGCATCTGGGCCTGCATACAGACTAGGAATGCGAGGGATATACTTGTTTGGTGACCTGCGTCGCTTCCACTCGTGGCAATCGGAGCTTTTTCATTATCCTATTGTGAAGGCCCGGGAAGCGACAACGTTTATGGTCGACACTCTTTACTGAAGCGTTGAGTGTGCAAGACCATTGCCTACAGTACAGAAGGATATTAGATGCAGAGTAGAGTAAGATAGTATGGGAGGACATGGGTGGAGGAAGTAAAAGTAAAAAGAAAGAAGAGGGGGGGAGAGGTGAGAATGGGTAGTGAAGGTTGGGAAGAAGGGGGGGGGGGGATACAGGAAGGACTGGGGGAGGCACCGTTTCAGAGTCTACCGAGGAGGGGGCGGGGTCACCACCAACTACCCTCCTCAGGGTGTACCAAGCTATTTACGTGCCGTCTTGCCCTATGGGGGGTTACCTTGAATCAGGTCTTGGCAGCCTTGTGTCTGACGATAATCAAGCCAGGGTGACCAGATTGCAGAATATGTATCGATCCTATCATGGGCCGTGCTAATCAGCTCCTCCATCATCGCTATCTGGTTCATCCTGGTTACCCATTCTTTTAATGACGGGGGAGATTTGGACCTCCAGTGCACAGGGATACACAACCTAGCCGCATTGATCATATGCAGTGCGATTGACTTTTGATATTTCCTGCGCGGAATTTTGGATATGTGCAGAAGGTATTGGGCCGGGGAGAATTCTAACGGTAGGGAGGAGACTTCCAATATAATTGCATGAATTTTACGCCAGTACGGTAGGATTAGCGGGCAGGACCACCAGATGTGGAGGAGCGAGCCTAGGTCACTCTCACATCTCCAGCACCGGTCGGAGACAGTCTGTATGTATTTGTGGATAATTTCCGGAGTCCTGTACCATCTTGATTTAATTTTGAACCCATTTTCCTGCGTGTGGGTATTCATGGAACCTTTGTGGATATAGAGGTGGACTCGGTCCCACGTCTTACTATCAATCTCTATGCCCAGCTCCGACTCCCAGTAAGTATGGTCTGACTCTAGAGAGGCATACGGTGCTCCGAACATTGAGGCATATATCCCCGAGATCAAGTGGTTCTGGGGTGCGGAGCTAGAGCACAGAGATTCCAGCAATGTGGGGGTTCTGGCAAAGTTCTCTCTGTTGGAGGCGTTATCTAAGAAATGTTTTAGCTGCAGATAAGCCCAAAATGGGAATGATTTCGTAGTCGAGCACGCCGCTAGTTCCCCCTGCCTGAGGAACCTACCCCTGGAGAAAAAGTGTTTGGCCAACATCTCTGTGTGTGGCCATTCCGCTTGGAGGAATCTACTCTCCAATCCCGGAGGGAAGGCTGGGTTGCCTTTCACAGGGGTAATCGGGCAGACTTGCGAGGAAAGTGCATGGGCTTTGCATGCCCTGTCAAATTCGCCCAGAGTCGCCCCTATCAGCGGGTGGGACTGAGCTTCCTGTGTCACGTGTGCTTTCGGTAGCCATGGAGAGTACCGCAAATCAGCACCCGCAATCAGCTTTTCCAAAAGCACCCAACTTTTACACTTAACATGTAATTTCCAATCAACTACCCGGCTTAG
This sequence comes from Lithobates sylvaticus, assembly GCA_028564925.1. Taxonomy (NCBI): domain Eukaryota; kingdom Metazoa; phylum Chordata; class Amphibia; order Anura; family Ranidae; genus Lithobates; species Lithobates sylvaticus. Next base: position 661,252,705 of record CM053026.1, on the reverse strand, counting down.
ATGGACCGCCCAGTAGTATCTCTGTAGGTCTGGGAGCCCAATCCCTCCCCCCGATTTCGGGAGAACCAATTTAGCCCACCCTATGCGAGCTGCCTTGGCCCCCCAGATAAAGTGTCTGCACATGCGTTTATATATAGTAAAGAAAGAGGGCGGGAGGCGTATCGGGATTGTCTGTAGTTTATACAATAGACGGGGCAGCACCGTCATTTTTAATATAGAGGCCCGACCGAACCAGGAGATAGTAGGGGTATCCCACTTTAGCAAATCTTGTTGAATGAGCTTCAGTTCTTTGAGGAAATTACTGTCATAGAGGTCTTTGAGCTTACTCGGAAGTTGGATTCCCAGATAGGTTATCGCATCTGATTTCCAAGTAAATGGGAAGTTATCCTGGCAGCTTTTGACCGTTGTGGGGGGTAAGGATACGTTCAGAGCGTACGACTTTGAAAAATTTATTTTCAGGTTTGAAATATTCCTGAAATGCTCTAGCACTGGCATTAAGTTGGGCAGGGACGTCAGCGGAGACGAGAGAAAGAGCAGAATGTCATCCGCAAATGCGGCAATCTTGTACTCCCTCTGGTGCACCTCTATTCCCTTTATGTCTGGGTGCGCTCTAATGCATCTGAGGAGGGGTTCCAGCGTGAGAATGTACAGCAGGGGGGACAGGGGACATCCCTGTCTGGTCCCATTATGGATGGGGAAGGCGTCCGACAGGTGGCCGTTGACCCGGACTCTGGCTCCGGGTCCGGTATACAGCGCCTTGATCAGCGCTCGCATTCTGCTTCCTAGGCCCAGGGTTTCCAGGACCGCTTCCATATAGTCCCAGGCCACTCTGTCGAACGCCTTCTCCGCGTCCATAGCAAGAAAACACCCCTCTTTTCCCGTGGACGTGAGCCAATGATGCAAATTGAGGGCCTTGGTGGTGTTGTCCCTGGCCTCACGTCCAGGGACAAAACCTACCTGGTCCAGTCCCACCCACGCCGGCACATAGAAAGATAGTCGCGTGGCCAGGATTTTAGCGAACAATTTAACATCAACATTTAGGAGCGATATGGGTCGGTAGTTTGCTACGTCAGTCGGGTCTTTGTTGTCTTTGGGAATAACTGTGATGTAAGCCTCAAGTAGGCTGTTAGACTTAGCTGGTGTGTGCGCCAACGTGTTGAAGGCTTTCAAAAATCGGGGTGCTAGGATTTCCGCAAAGCTTTTATAGTACTGTACGGAAAAGCCGTCAGGGCCCGGACTCTTGCCCGGTTTCATGGCTTTCAATGCCCTCTCCCATTCCTCCATAGAAAGCGGTTCCTCCAGCGCCTGCCAGTCAGTGGTGGACAATGGTCGGGGGCTATACTTGTGCAGAAAGTCTCTCATGAGCTCCCGTCTGGTCTCTGTCGGGATGGGCCTACCTTCATTATGCTCTATATCGTAAAGGTTGCTATAGAATGTACTGAATTGCTTAGCAATATCCTCATTTTTAGAGTGGGCCACACCTAGGGGATCTACGATATGGTGGACTGTGTTCGCTAGGGTACGTCTCTGAGTGAATCTGGCTAGCAGTCTGCCGGGTTTGTTACCCTGTTCATAGAAAAGCTTCTGGGATAGAACATGTCTCCTCCGAGCCCGTTTAGAAAGTTCCTCTAGTAGTGCCACCCTAGTTTCTGCTAATTCCCAGGCTACACCAATTGCCAGAGAGCGTTTATGTTGGGCTTCTAGAAGGGTTATTTTGTCAGTCAAATCTTTCAACAGGGCCTGGTGTGCCTTCTTTCTCCTCGCCGCAATAGCTAACAGCTTGCCCCTGATGACACATTTATGTGCTTCCCACTGGGTCATAGGGGACACATCCGGGGTGTCGTTCTGTTGGAAGTATTCTGTCATGGATTCTGTAATGCTCGTCAAATCTCCTAAGTCCGTAAGAATAGAGGCGTCCAGTCTCCAGGTCCTGGTCTTTGTCTCCCGCTGCGGGAACTGTAAGGTCAGGGTCACTGGGTGATGGTCCGAGATATACATGTTCTCTATCGTGGCGTCTTGCAGGTAGGACAAGTCCGTCTGGGAAATGAACAGGTAGTCAAGCCTAGAGTATCTGTTGTGCGGGGGTGAGAAAAACGTAAAGTCTTTCTCCTGGGGGTGAAGCGTTCTCCAAGAGTCATGCAGTGTAAGGGATGACAGCGCAATCTTGGCTTGACGCAGGGCTGCAAAGGGTATGGATAAGGTACCCAAAGAAGTGTCTAGGAGCGGGTTAAGAGTCATGTTGATGTCCCCCCCTAGGATCAAAAGGCCCGTTTTGAACAGGGTTAGTCGGGATAGGGTCTCTTTTAGAAAGGACACCTGTCTGGTGTTTGGGCAGTAGATGTTAGCAAATGTGATCGGCTTGTCTTTCCAAGTCCCTTTCAGGAATATATACCTGCCCTCTGGGTCAAGGACTTGGTCTGTGAGCTGGAATGTGAATGACTTTGCCATTACCACCGAGACCCCTTTGGTTTTGGAGTCGGGGCAGGTCGCATGAAACACCACTGGGTATCTGCTATTGGTTAGGCGGGGGACGGAGCTTGATTTAAAATGCGTTTCTTGAAGAAACATTACCTGGGCTCTAAGGCGATGTGCCTCGTCCAAGACACTGCTCCGTTTCTCCGGTGTGTTAAGACCCTTTGCATTCAGGGAGTATACTTTGAGGGACAGGGGCATGGTTGTTTGCTTTACTGAGGACATGGTTACTAAGATATCCTTGTTTGTCTGTGCCTCCCCCAATCCGTCCGGGGGCGTTGGGGCTTGCGTTCGGGGGGGGGGGGGGGGGGGGGGAGCTGGGTTTGGGAAGGGAGGTGGTATAAGATGTAGGCAGAAGGAGCAGAGGGGCGGTGAGATGCCCCGAAAGAAAGGAAAAAGGGAGAGAGGGACAAACGAGAGGGAGAAGATGAGAGCGAGCTTCCACTGAATAGGGGCAAATAATATAAGTGTCACCCCTAAAGGTGTCACCAGGTATTTACCGGAGGTAGAGACAGACCAGCTGGTCTACCTGGAGGGGTTCCTAGTAAGATACAGGAACAGGGTAGGGGCCTGCCGGCTGAGTTCAAGGTGGGTACCTGCCTCCTTGTGGTGGGAGTGTAACCTTACACCGAAACTTAGGAAATATCTATTGTCAGCCATCCAGGAATCCAGGCTTAAATGCCTGCATGAACGTGTAAAACCTGTGCTCAATTGTGTGGGGAGAGCCTAAAGCAACTCTCCCTAGGCCGCGATGGGGAGTCTCCTCAGCCCACCACCCCTTTACTGACTAACATATCACAAGGGGAGATAAAGCTGTACATGTATCTAACGAAACCTTTGTTATACATCATATAAACATTAAACGTAAAACACATCAAGTTATAACCAGATACAGCCCTCAAGCCCGGCAACTAAGGCACTGCTAGGTTGGTTATGGCTGATATACCTTCTCGCGTAACAATACGCCCGGGAGCAACGCCTTGGGCAGGTGGGAGTCCCGGCACCCTGCAGCGCCCTTAAGGTGGCACCACCGGGGGCCGGTCCCCCCAGCACCCAAGCCGCCGCCCCAACCAAGGCCCTCCCGCAACCCAGATACCAGGAGGGTCAACATCGAGGGGATGTCCCCTCCCGTCGATCCCGGGACCTCGTCTTCCCACGCCCCACTGCTACCGCGGGGCATTAGTAAGAGGAAGCTCGTCTAAAGGCTTTGTTTCCTTTAAGTAGCAGGTTAAAGCCAAGAACAAGGTAAGATATCCCACTCTGCCAAAAGTACTATAAAACATTAAGCTGAGACATTTCCCTCAGTCATTCTATCCCTTATGCATAGACACCACTTTGTAAGAGGGGGGGGGGGGGGGGGGGCACCCACCAGTCCCTGGACCACATATGTTTACCCCCAGGTCAGAGAATATTTACTCCCCACGTCTCCAATGAAGCAATATGGAGGCGCGGGGAGTCGCCGCGGGGGACCGTGTAGGGACGGACCGCTGTGGAGAGACCAACTGCTGGTGCCCCGTCCCAATCAGACAGCTGTGGTCGTGTACTCTTGCATCTGCGATGCGCCCACAGATAAACCTAGCATGTCCCTTCATACAGTGCCCATAGGTAGACCAGCTAGGTGACCATTACTTGGTCGGATATCCGACAAAGATAACACAAAAAGAGGCAAAAAAGAGTACCTGTATACCAAGGGTGTGCCAGAAAAATAATAAAGACAAAAAAGGAAACAAAAAAAAGAAAAAGATGCAGGGCTTCAGGGACCAAAAGGTGGGGGTGGGAAGCTGGTGCCTCTTCCCGTGTGGCTGTAGAGACGTGGTCCACCTCTTGCTTCTGCAGGTAGGTTCCTGCCCGGTGTAGGGTCTGTTGAAAAGCCACTTGAGGTCACCTGTCTCCTTATTCAGCAAGGATTCACTTCTGCGGGGGTTTGGGGGTGCCCTCACCACTTGTAGCAATGAGTGACGTCCAGCACAGTTTGCAGGTAGCAATGTGGGGCCCCAAATGACTGCCTCTGTGGGCAAGCGTAAGGTAGGTTACTACCAGTAGGTGGTTTCCCGCAAACCGCAGGAAGCATGTCGTGGGTTGTGCAAAGGGATAGATGCCTTCCGTGTCTTCAGCTTGAACCTCTCAGTTGTGCTGTATCAGTGATCGGTTTTGCGTCGCGCATAAGATGGCGATGCTCGTGGGCTTTCATCTGTCTCCATGTCGCCCCTGCGTCTTGGCGAGGAGTCGGCCGAGGGCCTACACCTGCGTTGTCTGCTCCTCTGGGATCTCGGAGTCTCGCCCGGCTGTGTGGGAATCCAGGGCTCTTGCTGCAAGAATGCTCCGTACCATTCAGGTACGTGAACCATTGGGATACCTAGGGTCTCGCAGAACGGCCTCAGGTCTGCTGGCGTTCTCAGTTGGGCCGTGCGGTTGCCATTTGTCGCCTGCAGGCAAAATGGAAACTTCCATCTGTAGGGGATGTGTCTGTCTCTCAGTGCCTGCAATAAGGGCCGGAGGTCTCTTCTATGCTGCAGTGTTATGGCGGAGAGATCCTGAAACAGTTGGATACGTGCCCCCTCGTTCTCTAGATTGCCATGATTGCGGGCCAGGCGCAGTATTTCTTCTTTCTGTGTAAAGCTGACTAGGCAGCATACTGCGTCTCTGGGTGGGTCAGTGTCTCTCCCTCTGGGCCGCAGGGCTCTATGGCAGCGTTCCATCTCCACTGGGGAGTCAGGTGGTCTGCCCAGGAGGGTGTTAAAGATAGCCCAGATTGCCGCTTGGAGCTGGGGGCCTTCTACAGTTTCGGGGATCCCCCTGACCCGCAAGTTACGCCTGCGCCCCCTATTATCAAGGTCCTCCATGTGCCTGTGCATGTCCATAAGGTGCTGGCTATGTACGTTAATGACTTGTTGTACCTGATGCAATGCCGCCCCGTGTGTCATGGCCGCCGCCTCCACGTGTTCCACTCTTGCTGCGACCGCTTTCATGTCACTTCTTAGGTCTGAGATGGCTGCTGTTAGTGTGTTCTTGATGTCAGCAGCCACACTCTGCAGGTCCGCCAGGCATAGGAAGGGCGATGAGTGTGTGGGGGAAGCGCCTGTCTGTGATAGCAGCGGTGCGGGCGCCGCCGCGCCTCCTGTATAACTACAGTCCCCGGCTTGCGATGCGGCCTGTGGCTCCGTCTGGCAGGTCCGGAACATGGCCGGAATATTCCTGCTAAGTTGTGTCGCGGGGTCCATCTGCGAGCGGGTGGCCGAGTGACTCCTAGCCGTCATCTTGTGGGGCCGACTGGAGGTTTTAGGCTGCTGCTAGGGCTTCTTTGTCTCCCTGGATGGCGGAGCTCTCTCTCTAAGCGGCCATCTCGCTCCGGTGCTAGGCCACGCCCCGATGACAGTTTTTCTGTCCGAGATATCCAGATATTTAATCAGCCCCCTCAGGAGTTTTAGCTGCCAGTGACATGCACTGACAACCTTTTTTACCTGAGGAGCCAGAATTAAACCTGAATCTAGGACGAATACCAGATCACGGACCTGGTCGGCCGCCTCTGGAGCAGGAGCAAATGAGGGAGGCCAAGGTGGAATATCTGGGGGGGGGGTGGCCAGATCACTGAAGATGATCACCTCAGTTTTTCCCCCATTAAGTTTCAGAAAGTTGACAGACATCCATGTATTGATGGCCTCCAAACAACTGGCAAGGGCTGCATCAGCATAAGTATGACAGCATATTAGTATGACGGCATTTATCTGCATTAGAACATCTGAGGAAGGGATGTCTCCTCCCGCACCGCATGTGATCACCTAAACTCCTGGCAACAGGACAGTGAGCAGGTAATCCGCAGGGTGTCCAAGGTGGGCAGTAACCTCAAAGGAGGAGACACCGTTTCCTCTATTCTCTTGGGATGGTGTTAACATCCCTTCAGCTCAGGAGTTCCCCGGTAGTCCATTCTCTTACAGGGCGAGTATGCGCTAGACCCGTCTCCTCCGGTGTAGTTCCGGGAGAGAGGGGGGTGTGCACCTCCCCAATCCTTTCCTCAGGAGAGTTTCTACACTCAACACCCTACCCCGCGTAGGAAAAAAAACACATGTCAAGGTATATTTCAAATTTCACTTTGCATTAAGCGATGTGTAAGACAGTGTGGTATACCTGGAGATCAGAGTTCTATATCGAGAGGCTCTGACGGATTGGCAGATGAAAAATTGAGGCATGATAAACCTCCAGGGCAGTTACATGAGGTGAGGGGGAGTTGAGGTGCAGTCTCCGGCAGTCACATTGAGTTGTGGAGTCCTGCTTGTGCGGGGGCTAGTCCCCAGTGTGTAGTTGGGGGCCTCAGGAAAGATCTCAGCAGCATAGAATGTCTTGTGTGAGGGGGAGGTGACCGTGAAGGGAGACTTTGCTATGATCCTGCAAAAATGGCCAGTGCATGGGCCAGGGTAAAGTTCCAGTTTGATGGTATCAGGGGAGTAAAGTGATTACTGGGTCAGATGCAATTCCAATGAGTTTGGTCAAAAGTGCACTTAGTGGGGGTAACGTTTATAGGATGATGTAAGTGCATTTATGACTCATGTGGTTCCTCCGGAGATGGCACTCTTGGACGGCGGCGGCTTCTCTGCGGCCTAGGTTGGTAGTTACCTCCTGACCCTGGAATTGTTCGGGCATCTGGAAGATCTCAGGCGGAAGGCTGGACAATTTGGGACCATAATTGGATCAGCTCCCAGGAAGGCAAAGAGAGCTGGCAAAGAGTCCAGTGTTTGGAGGGTGAAAGAGCGTTGATCCTTGCGAAAGGTAAACGATAGGGGGAAACATCGGTACGTGGCATCCATCCTTCTGGCGAGGTCCAGGAATGGTTGGAGCATGGCTAGGCGCTGCAGTGTGGCTCTGGAGAGATCTGTGTGGATTTTAACAGTGGCCCCATCAAATTCCGAGTCCCCTGCTTCCCAAGCCTTGCATATGATGTACTCCTTGTGGATGTATTGATGCAGTCTACAAATCACATCATGGGGCCTCGTGGGATCGTTTGGTCTGGGGCCCAATGCTCTATGGATCTGGCCTGGTTCCACCCGGTCTGGTAGACTAATACCTGCTATGCCCCTAAAGATAGCAATGGAAGTGTCGGCCAGATATTCGGCTCCAGTGGCCTCGGGTAAGCCCCGGAGCCGCAGGTTGTTTCTAGCGGCTCTGGACTTCCATGTCTTCTAGGTGCAGTTGCAGGTTCAGCATCGCCTTTGCTTGCGTGTTCTGAAGCTCTTCCAGCGTAGACATCCGGTGGTCTAGTGTGGAAAGCGAGGTTTCCCCTTTCGCAAGCCTGGTAGAGACGCCTGCACTTCAGATTTCACCTCCCTCAGTTCGTGTCTGTGGGCTGCCTCCACTTTCCCGATGAGGACTTCAATGTGGGCTTTAGTGGCAGAAGAGAATGCAGCTCAGTGTCAGCCCAATACTTCAGGGACGGGGAATGCGACGGCCTCTCAGGGTCAGATCGGAAGGCTGACGGGATGTCGGGACATGGATTTGAGCCTGAATACACCGCAGGTGAAGCAGGTAAGTCGCGGGAGGTATGGCTCCCCACAAGATCAACACGTGCATCTGCCATCTCTAGCTCCAGGGAGTTCAGCTGGGTGAGTTGGTAGAAACGTTGAATTTCACTCGCTGATGGAGCCGGAGGAGAGGGTTTTGTAGATTTATTGTTCCTCTTTGCCATTTTCTTCCTTGAGGAGTGCATAATTTGTAATATCAAGCTGAAAAAAGTCAGGGTGTATAGGAGACGGTCAGGAGCTCAGCAAACACAAGTCTCTAGCCAGCCATATCTAGACCACGCCCCCTCACTTCTTTAATTGCACAGACCGTATTTACTAGGGCTACCCCATGCTCCAAGACCTTCTTAGATACAGAAGCTCCTTGCTTGCCATAGAAAATTTGTATATGTGTTCCTAATCTGCAAACTAATTTCTAATGACTTCACTGCGTAACACTTACAAAATAAAAAAATATATATACGATTGTGAAAAATGGGAGGAAAGCTGCTGTCTTACGGAAGCGTTGCCATCATTTCCACTAATCCTAGCCTGAGTGTTGTATGTAATTATCAGCCTGTTCAATTATTAACCTAATGCTTATTAACTGCATGGCACTGCTTCTTATTTTACACTTAATAGAAGTGATTCTCAGCTATCATTATATAAATGGGGCAGGATTTTCACTCCTTGCTTTTATGCTGAGTTTAGATGGGTATATTATCATGTATAACCACTTGTGTTTTTAATGATCTTATTAAAAGAACTACAGCTAGTTTACATGTCAGAGCCCCTAAAACTGAGAAAACTGAGACACAATTGTCTTCAGTTAATATTCAGTGAAGGAAATTGCTCTGCCATTAGAATCTACAAAGTTTTCTTAAACACTGCTGTTCTTTAAAGTACTTGTAAACTCTCACTGACAACCCTTAGGTGATAGACAAAGATGAAACAAATCCTCTGCAAATCCTCTTGCATAAGTCTTACCTGTTTATTTGCCACCCCCTCTTCTCCACACCGTCCACTGCCCTACTTACATGTCCACTGCTCTACTGACACTGTCCATTGCCCTACTGACACGGTCCACTGCTCTACTGACACGGTCCACGGCTCTACTGACACGGTGCACTGCTCTACTGACATGACCCACTGTTCTACTGACACGACCCACTGCTCTACTGACACAACCCACTGCTCTACTGACGCAGCCCACTGCTCTACTGACGCAGCCTACTTCTCTACTGACACAGCCTACTGCTCTACTGACACAGCCCACTGCTCTACTGACACCATCCAATGCCCTACTGACATGTCCACTGCCCTACTGAGATTGTCTACACACCGTCCACCGCCCTACTGACATGTCCACTGCTCTACTGACACTGTCCACTGCTCTACTGACACCATACACTGCCCTACTGACACTGTCCATTGCTCTACTGACACCGTCCTCTGCCCTACTGACACGGTCCACTGCCTTACTGACACCGTCCTCTGTGGTCCAATGCTCCAATGACACTGTCCACTGCTCTACTGACATGGTCCACTGCTTTACTGACATGGTCCACTGCTCTACTAACACTGTCCACTAACGTTCTGACACTGTCCACTGCCATACTGACACCAACCACTGCCCTACTGATTTGCCCACTGTAAAAAAAAAACAGAAGCAGAGATGCTTCTCAGTGTAGACTGTATGACATTTAATTTTAGACAAAGCAAAAAAACACACATTTGAGCAAATAAAAACAAGCACATCAGAAACATTCTGCAAAGGCGAGACTCACCGTTGCAGGATGTTTCTGATGTGCCTGTTTTTATTCACTCAAATGTGAGTGTTTGTTTTAATTTGTCTTAACTAAATGTTATACAGTCTACACCAGGGGTCTCAAACTGGTGGCCCTCCAGCTGTTGCGGAACTACAATTCCCATGAGGCATTGCAAGGCTGACAGTTACAGGCATGGCAGAGGCATGATGGGACTTGTAGTTCCACAACATCTGGAGGGCCGCTAGTTTGAGACCCCTGCTCTACACTAAGAAGGCGCCTCTGCTTCTGTCCTTTTTTAATACGTTTCTGAAATGTGCTTCTGCTTCCCGGAAGAGGCTTGCCCTGAGTATTGGACTGTCCACCATCTTTTTAGGATCTCATCTTTGGATGGATCATCCCCTATGACTTTCACCACCTGCCCACTGTTATACGTAGCCCATCTATAGACTGATGGTTCCAAGCAATTATTGATTACAATTTGCGACAAACCATCCCCTTGTTTATATGCCCACTGCCTTACAGACATGCCAACTGCCCTACTGACACAGTCCACTGCCCTTCTGACAAAGTACACTGCCCTACTGACATGCCCATTACACTACTGAGACTGTCTACACACCCTCTGCTGCCCTACTGAAACTCTCCACTGCCCTACTGAGTACTGACACGTCTACTGCTCTACTGACGACATCCACTGCCCTACTGATGTCATCCACTGCTCTACTGACACCATCCACTACCCTTTTGACAAAGTCCACTGCCCTACTGACACCGCCCACTGCCGTTCTGACGCCAACCTCTGCCCTACTGACATGTCCACTTTATTGACTCTACTTCGTTTTTCATTTCAGAGGTTTACAACCACTTTAGAGTTGACTTAGCATCAGGTACATTTTTTCATGTTAAACGCACCCCCCTTCACACAGCACACAGGAACAGAAATCAGGCTGTCAATCAGCTGGAGTTCCCTCCCCTGTCACCATGTTTCTGTTAGTGTCAGGAAAACTCATCAGAAGTAATTTATGTTGATAGCAGAGGAACGGGTCAGTGGACAGAAATGACAATCTTATCTACCGCTGTTCAAACTGGACAGTTTATACAGCAATTCTAATCTTCAGAAGACATGGGGTGGGGATCTTATGTCACACATATACAGCATAGAACATTGAACTGAGTGTATTCTGAGACCTGAGTGGAGGGAATAGACAGAAGCACAGAAATGTGCTTCTGCTTCCCGGAAGAGGCTTGCCCTGAGTATTGGACTGTCCACCATCTTTTTAGGATCTCATCTTTGGATGGATCATCCCCTATGACTTTCACCACCTGCCCACTGTTATACGTAGCCCATCTATAGACTGATGGTTCCAAGCAATTATTGATTACAATTTGCGACAAACCATCCCCTTGTTTATATGCCCACTGCCTTACAGACATGCCAACTGCCCTACTGACACAGTCCACTGCCCTTCTGACAAAGTACACTGCCCTACTGACATGCCCATTACACTACTGAGACTGTCTACACACCCTCTGCTGCCCTACTGAAACTCTCCACTGCCCTACTGAGTACTGACACGTCTACTGCTCTACTGACGACATCTACTGCCCTACTGATGTCATCCACTGCTCTACTGACACCATCCACTACCCTTTTGACAAAGTCCACTGCCCTACTGACACCGCCCACTGCCGTTCTGACGCCAACCTCTGCCCTACTGACATGTCCACTTTATTGACTCTACTTCGTTTTTCATTTCAGAGGTTTACAACCACTTTAGAGTTGACTTAGCATCAGGTACATTTTTTCATGTTAAACGCACCCCCCTTCACACAGCACACAGGAACAGAAATCAGGCTGTCAATCAGCTGGAGTTCCCTCCCCTGTCACCATGTTTCTGTTAGTGTCAGGAAAACTCATCAGAAGTAATTTATGTTGATAGCAGAGGAACGGGTCAGTGGACAGAAATGACAATCTTATCTACCGCTGTTCAAACTGGACAGTTTATACAGCAATTCTAATCTTCAGAAGACATGGGGTGGGGATCTTATGTCACACATATACAGCATAGAACATTGAACTGAGTGTATTCTGAGACCTGAGTGGAGGGAATAGACACCCCACCTCTTACATAGTTTTGTAGGGTAACATGCACAGCTGTGGCTGTCAATTACAGTCTGGAGCCCCCTCCTCCCATCCCTCTGGATCCCTTGGAGTTTGCATAACTGTCAGAGGCATAGAAAGGAGACAGCAGACAGAAATTATACTAAGTGCTTTGGATTGAGGCAAGTACATGCTATAGAGGGAAAAAGAGAGGCTGGGTACACACGTGAAACACGTCTGCTGAACATTGTGGATCCCTCGTGAGACATGTTTTTAATCTCTTGATTCTACAATAAACAACAACGTTTTTTCATTACTGGATGTGCCGCTTTCTCTCTTCGTTTGTATGGACATGCTATAGAGGGATTTGCTCCTTTCATTTTTCATTTCAGGGGTTTATAACCACTTTAAAGCACTCAGGCCTGGCAACTTTCACTCAAGCATTAAGTACTAAATTGTGCAGGGTCAATCAGAGCATTTGTGTGTGTGTGTGTGTGCTGCATACCTAGAAGTCACCATTTTCTTCAGTTAGAAAGCAGAACAGATGGTGGAAGTTGTCAGAAATACTAAAAATAAGTCATTACGCCGAAAGGATGCCTGTTATGCAGTGGGTTAGTTGGTTTATAATTTTATTTTTTACTTTCATTATTATTTTATGCTTTTAGTTTATACATTCGGATGTGGCAGTTTTACTTTAAGTGCTTATAAAAAGTGTGATTTTGTCTAGTCTAAAGTACATCTGCCTACTGACCCTGAAAGTCAGTGCACATGTAGTACACTTTATGGATTTTGTGAGCTTGTTAATGTGATATGCTTGATAGGCAGCTTGAATTAATAATACAACAAGCTTCTGAGGGACGGGTAGGAAGATTACCATACAATTATATACAACTCAGTTGCTCAGTAAATGAGCAATGGCATAAATAACATCCCAGAACCTGTTAAATTACTTGTTCAGTTCAGACATTTCCTAGCATTACAAAACAAGTGACAGCTGTTTTAACCATTTCACAGTTTACATGGAGAGGATTTTATAAACATTAGAGCCATAAGATTCAATAGGAACAATGTGCATTTTTCCTGCAGTGAGACAAACATACTTCTTTAACTGCTTCTTTTGTTAAAGTGCTTGAAAAGGCAGAAGGTATTTTACTTTAAAGGAGAAGTACAGTCAAAGCTGGTTTGGCTGTACTTCTCCTATGAATCACATGAGTACAGTTCGCTCTGCACTCCTGTGACCTGTTTTCAGCAGACAGCAGGCTAAAGCCCGCTGTTGGCTGACCTTACAGAGCCGGCCCAGACTCGGGAAAAAGATCACGACCATATGGACAGGATCCACCCACATGCCTGGACCAGTGTCTTGTCGAATACTGTCCCCCATCGGATAGTGTCCGCCCTATACTGCGCTTGCGCAGTACGGAGGACAAAGGAGATGCCAAAAGTTTCTGAAGGTGAACAGGAACAGTTGATCATCAGCTCTACATGGCGCCTGCGCACTGAGTCCAGGTTCAAGCCCCACCATCCTAGTGGACGTAGAGTTAGAATAAAAATATGCCAAGCAAAGCGAGGCCGCGCCCAAAGCGTCGCGAGCAAAGCGATCCTGCAAAGGGCCCTGTTACAGAGCGGTGACTATTAAGTGCGCAGGCGCCTTATACAGCTGATGGTCAGCTGTTCAACTTCGAAGACTTTGGGCGTCTCCTTGTCCTCCGTACTGCGCAAGCGCTGCACCTGCACAGTACAGGGCGGACACTATGCGATGGGGGGACCGTTCTAGTCAGAACACCGGCACCCGGCGAGCCGCTGAAAGCCTGAGCCAGCCACTCCTGCCCCCTCCATAGCCCAGCGCTCCAGTGAGCACAGGGGGGGCAGAGCAGAGAGCTGGTGACTGACAGTCACTGTTTTTTTGCTCAGGGAGCTGTGAGAACCGAGCGATTGGCAGTGTTTGATCACTCTTTTCCCAGGGTTAGAGCTGGCGTCAGACTAATGCTTCATCCACCTAGGTAGGTATGATTCCCAAGAAAAAACTAAAAACCCCATACTTCTCTTTTAAAGTGGTGTTCCACCCAAAAAAAAATAAAAAATCATGAATGTGCCTAAAAAAAAAAAAAAATTTGGAAATTTTTACTCACCTCTAATTGGCTATTGCTAGGGGGTCCCTTGTAGTCTGCCTCCTTCAGTGCCTGGGCTCTTGACGTCACTTCCCCTCGGTGCAGGAAGGGCTCAGCTCTGCCCCCTCCCTCTTGCCAATCATCTGGGACACGTGACAGGTCCCAGATGATTGTGCGGCCAATTATGCCGCTTGCACATGCATAGTGGGTGCCCGGCTGTGAAGCCACAGCTGAGCGCCCACAGTTATAATGCCAGCGCCGCCAAACAGAGGAGGGGAGACGAGTGGAGCTTTGATCCCCCGCATCGCTGGACCGTGGGAAAGGTAAGTGTCCGATTATTAAAAGTCAGCAACTGCAGTATTTGTAGCTGCTGACTTTTCATTTTTTTTTTTATAATGGGAACACCACCTTAAGGGTGGCTTCACATTGCCCCAGTGTAGTCCCACGGCATTTTGGGCAAAGCGCAGCTAACCTGCGGGTTAGCTGCGCTTTCACATAGTTGTCTATGATGTCCTGGGGTTTTGATGTGGTTTCATAAAAAGCACATTCAAAGCATTTTGCTGTGCTTTCTGAAACCACACTAAAACCATAGGACTTCATAGAAGTCAATGAAAAAAATGCAGTTTAGCTGTGCTTTAGCTTTAGTTTGAAGCCACCCTAATGCATTCTTAAGGGTAAAATCTTCCATGTCTAACTCCCCTCAGCTGACCCTAATTACTTATCTGAAACTGATCTTAATCCAGAGCTGTGCCCAAGAGAAGTGGTTCTTTCCTCTCTCTCTCCTCCTCCTCGCTGGGCATGGAGGCAGCATTGGCTCCTTCTGCTGTCAATCACAGGTGGGGAGGAGAAAGCAGGGAAGGGCCAAGTCATGCTTTGTGTGTAATCGAGTGCTCTCATAGTTAGCGGCTGTTTGCTATAGGGGCACCTGGAAGGGGGGAGGAAACAGGAGCACCGGCGGAGGGCTCCGACCCCCAAAAGAGGCGGATTGGAACTGCTTTGTGCAAAACCATTGTACATAGCAGGCAAGTATGATGTGTTTGTTATTGAAAAAAAAAATACCTTTACAATCACTTCAAATCCCTTCCCTATGCTCTGCAATACTAGTTTAAACAAAGCAGTATGTTGTCCATTAAAGACTGAATAAAACGTTTTTAAGATCATTGGAAACGATAAGATGACTTACTGCATGCATGTTGACAAGATTTACTAAACAGGTACACAGGTGTGTTGTGCTTATCTAAAGTAAAATTATGTTGGATTCAACATCTGTCTTATTGCCTGTGAATGGTTCCAATGCAGCAGATGAGGTATGTCAATGCATAAAGCAGCATTTGAAACAGAAAATTTTCATAACATTAAAGATCATGTAGGCAAGAGATACATCCCAGTATACAGAGACTAGAGCTGCATAATTAATTGTTAAAAAATAGTCATTCTACTTACAGGAGCGTTTTCAAGATGAATTAGCAAAGTCTGTTTCAATGTGTCAGTCAATATCCTATCTCCTATAGGATGTGTGTAGAGGAGAATTGTATGTATTGTTCCAAGGCAGCATTCTGATACTATTAAGAATCGGTTTATCATCCAAAATACTTGAAAGGTAGTTTATTCATCAATGAGAAAAATTGGAATTTTTTTTTTTACTCACCTCTAAATGGCTGTTGCTAGGGGTCCCTCATAGTCTGCCTCCTTCAGTGCCTGGGCTGGTGACATCACTTCCCCTCGGTGCAGGAAGGGCTCAGCTCCGCCCCCCTCACCTCTGTCAATCATCTGGGACACGTGACAGGTCTCAGATGATTGCGCGGCCACCCACGGCGCACGGCGCCGCTCGCGCATGCGCAGTGGGTGCCCGGCTGTGAAGCCACAGCCGGGCGCCCACAGTCACAATGCCGGCGCCACCCAACGAAGGGGAGGACGAGCTGGGATTAGATCCCCCACATCGCTGGACCCTGGGACAGGTAAGTGTCCAATTATTAAAAGCCAGCAGCTGCAGTATTTGTAGCTGCTGACTTTAAATTTTTTTTTTTTTAATGGGCACACCACTTTAAAGTCTAAATCTTTCTCTGACACTTCTTTAAGTTAAAATCAATATTTTTTGCTAGAAAATTACTTGGAACCCTCAAACATTATATATATTTTAGCAGAGACCCTAGGGAATAAAATGGCAATTGCTGCAATATTTTATGTCACACTGTATTTGCCCAGCGGTCTTTCAAACGCAATTTTTTGTGAAAAAATACACTTCAGTGAATAAAAAAAAAAAAATGAAAAGCCGCGAGAATCGTGAGAGAATTGTGATCTATCTTCTAAGCAAAAAAATTGTGATTCTCATTTTAGCCAGAATCATGCAGCTCTAACAGAGATAGTAAATAAGTTCAGTACAATGCAAAGTGATCAATCTGGAAAAAAGAGATTCAAGACAATGTAGAGCAGGGGTGCCCAACCGGTGGCCAACGGGCCACATGTGACCCACAGAGCCTTCTGTTGTGGCCGATCGGCTCTCCCAGTCAGCGTGAACCACAGCGTGACTGACACACAGCACCTCCGATCCTATTTTGTAGAAGCTATAACTTTTGCGCAAACCAATCAATATATGCTTATTGCGATTTTTTTTACCAAAAAGATGTAGAAGAATATATATTGGCCTAAACTGATGAAGAATTTTGTTTTGTGGATATTTATTATAGCAAAAAGTAAAAAAACATTCAGATAAGTAATTAGGGTCAGCTGAGGGGAGTTAGACATGGAAGATTTTACCCTTAACCTCCCTGGCGGTATGATTCTGGCTGGAATTTAGTGCTGAAAGCGGTACAATTATTTTGCATGGAAATTTGGCGTTTTTTTATTGTAGGCCTGCAATTCTTATGAATAACTCACTTAAATCTGTCCGAACCAGAGTCTAGTAGACATCCCGGGTATGATAAAGTTTGAAACACAAAATAATAAATTATAATATAATAAAAATATATATAAAAATGATTCAATAATGTAATCAAATCAAAAACACTGAAATTTGCTCAGTTGCAGAATAGTCGCTGTCATTAAATTTATTGTTTGATGATAAATTGTGATTTTATTTTTTTATCGGTGTTTTCTAGCTGTCTAAAACCACTTTTGACATAAAGGGACACTTTTTGGTTGCTATGGACAATCTCCAGTTTCCAGGCAGAAAAAAAAAATCTTTTTATTATATAAAATGACATGCAGGGCACTGGGCAGACCACTAGGGACAAAGGGGATGTGTATTTTTTGTATACAGTACTGTAATCTGTAAGATTACAGTATTGTATATGTGTTGTGTTTTTAAACTTTTTTGAATTTGGCGCCGATCTCCGCTCCCGTGCGTCGTAACGTCACAGGGAACAGAGATCGGCGGCACCCGGCACTGTGTGAATCGAGCGAGCGGACGGCTCGCTCACACAGCGGGGAGACATCGCAGGATCCAGGGGAAAAGGTAAGTAACTTCCCCCTGCATCCCGCAACGCAAGCCCGAGTCTGGCTCGGGGTTACCGCTCCCAGCACAAAAAGCTGACCCCGAGCCAGACTCGGGGTTACCGCCAAGGAGGTTAAGAATGCATTAGGGTGGCTTCAAACTAAAGCTAAAGCACAGCTAAACTGCATTTTTTGTGCAGGTTGACTACTCTTTTCCATTGACTTCTATGAAGTCCTATGGTTTTAGTGTGGTTTCAGAAAGCACAGCAAAATGCTTTGAATGTGCTTTTTATGAAACCACATCAAAACCCCAGGACATCATAGACAACTATGTGAAAGCGCAGCTAACCCGCAGCTTAGCTGCGCTTTGCCCAAAATGCTGTGGGACTACACTGGGGCAATGTGAAGCCACCCTTAAGGTGGTGTTCCCATTATAAAAAAAAATGAAAAGTCAGCAGCTACAAATACTGCAGTTGCTGACTTTTAATAATCGGACACTTACCTTTCCCAAGGTCCAGCGATGCGGGGGATCAAAGCCCCACTCGTCTCCCCCCCTCTGTTTGGCGGCGCCGGCATTGTAACTGTGGGCGTTCAGCTGTGGCTTCACAGCCGGGCACCCACTATGCATGTGCAAGCGGCATAATTAGCCGCACAATCATCTGGGACCTGTCACGTGTCCCAGATGATTGGCAAGAGGGAGGGGGCAGAGCTGAGCCCTTCCTGCACCGAGGGGAAGTGACGTCAAGAGCCCAGGCACTGAAGGAGGCAGACTACAAGGGACCCCCTAGCAATAGCCAATTAGAGGTGAGTAAAAATTTCCAAATTTTTTTTTTTTTTTTAGGCACATTCATGATTTTTTCTTTTTTTTGGGTGGAACACCACTTCAAAAGAGAAGTATGGGGTTTTTAGTTTTTTCTTGGGAATCATACTTACCTAGGTGGATTGAAGCATTAGTCTGACGCCAGCTCTAACCCTGGGAAAAGAGTGATCAAACACTGCCAATCGCTCGGTTCTCACAGCTCCCTGAGCAAAAAAACAGTGACTGTCAGTCACCGGCTCTCTGCTCTGCCCCCCTGTGCTCACTGGAGCGCTGGGCTATGGAGGGGGCAGGAGTGGCTGGCTCAGGCTTTCAGCGGCTCGCCGGGTGCCGGTGTTCTGACTAGAACGGTCCCCCCATCGCATAGTGTCCGCCCTGTACTGTGCAGGTGCAGCGCTTGCGCAGTACGGAGGACAAGGAGACGCCCAAAGTCTCCGAAGTTGAACAACTGACCATCAGCTGTACAAGGCGCCTGCGCACTTAATAGTCACCGCTCTGTAACAGGGCCCTTTGCAGGATCGCTTTGCTCGCGACGCTTTGGGCGCGGCCTCGCTTTGCTTGGCATATTTTTATTCTAACTCTATGTCCACTTGGATGGTGGGGCTTGAACCTGGACTCAGTGCGCAGGCGCCGTGTAGAGCTGATTATTAACTGTTCCTGTTCACCTTCAGAGACTTTTGGCGTCTCCTTTGTCCTCCGTACTGCGCAAGCGCAGTATAGGGCGGACACTATCCGATGGGGGACAGTATTCGACAAGACACCGGTCCAGGCATGTGGGTGGATCCTGTCCATATGGTCGTGATATTTCCCGAGTCTGGCCCGGCTCTGTGAGGTCAGCCAACAGCGGGCTTTAGCCTGCTGTCTGCTGAAAACAGGTCACAGGAGTGCAGAACGAACTGTACTCATGTGATTCATAGGAGAAGTACAGCCAAACCAGCTTTGACTGTACTTCTCCTTTAAAGTAAAATACCTTCTGCCTTTTCAAGCACTTTAACAAAAGAAGCTATTAGTATGTTTGTCTCACTGCAGGAAAAATGCACATTGTTCCTATTGAATCTTATGGCTCTAATGTTTATAAAATCCAATCCATGTAAACTGTGAAATGGTTAAAACAGCTGTCACTTGTTTTGTAATGCTAGGAAATGTCTGAACTGAACAAGTAATTTAACAGGTTCTGGGATGTTATTTATGCCATTGCTCATTTACTGAGCAACTGAGTTGTATATAATTGTATGGTAATCTTCCTACCCGTCCCTCAGAAGCTTGTTGTATTATTAATTCAAGCTGCCTATCAAGCATATCACATTAACAAGCTCACAAAATCCATAAAGTGTACTACATGTGCACTGACTTTCAGGGTCAGTAGGCAGATGTACTTTAGACTAGACAAAATCACACTTTTTATAAGCACTTAAAGTAAAACTGCCACATCCGAATGTATAAACTAAAAGCATAAAATAATAATGAAAGTAAAAAATAAAATTATAAACCAACTAACCCACTGCATAACAGGCATCCTTTCGGCGTAATGACTTATTTTTAGTATTTCTGACAACTTCCACCATCTGTTTTGCTTTCTAACTGAAGAAAATGGTGACTTCTAGGTATGCAGCACACACACACACACAAATGCTCTGATTGACCCTGCACAATTTAGTACTTAATGCTTGAGTGAAAGTTGCCAGGCCTGAGTGCTTTAAAGTGGTTATAAACCCCTGAAATGAAAAATGAAAGGAGCAAATCCCTCTATAGCATGTCCATACAAACGAAGAGAGAAAGCGGCACATCCAGTAATGAAAAAACGTTGTTGTTTATTGTAGAATCAAGAGATTAAAAACATGTCTCACGAGGGATCCACAATGTTCAGCAGACGTGTTTCACGTGTGTACCCAGCCTCTCTTTTTCCCTCTATAGCATGTACTTGCCTCAATCCAAAGCACTTAGTATAATTTCTGTCTGCTGTCTCCTTTCTATGCCTCTGACAGTTATGCAAACTCCAAGGGATCCAGAGGGATGGGAGGAGGGGGCTCCAGACTGTAATTGACAGCCACATCTGTGCATGTTACCCTACAAAACTATGTAAGAGGTGGGGTGTCTATTCCCTCCACTCAGGTCTCAGAATACACTCAGTTCAATGTTCTATGCTGTATATGTGTGACATAAGATCCCCACCCCATGTCTTCTGAAGATTAGAATTGCTGTATAAACTGTCCAGTTTGAACAGCGGTAGATAAGATTGTCATTTCTGTCCACTGACCCGTTCCTCTGCTATCAACATAAATTACTTCTGATGAGTTTTCCTGACACTAACAGAAACATGGTGACAGGGGAGGGAACTCCAGCTGATTGACAGCCTGATTTCTGTTCCTGTGTGCTGTGTGAAGGGGGTTGCGTTTAACATGAAAAAATGTACCTGATGCTAAGTCAACTCTAAAGTGGTTGTAAACCTCTGAAATGAAAAACGAAGTAGAGTCAATAAAGTGGACATGTCAGTAGGGCAGAGGTTGGCGTCAGAACGGCAGTGGGCGGTGTCAGTAGGGCAGTGGACTTTGTCAAAAGGGTAGTGGATGGTGTCAGTAGAGCAGTGGATGACATCAGTAGGGCAGTGGATGTCGTCAGTAGAGCAGTAGACGTGTCAGTACTCAGTAGGGCAGTGGAGAGTTTCAGTAGGGCAGCAGAGGGTGTGTAGACAGTCTCAGTAGTGTAATGGGCATGTCAGTAGGGCAGTGTACTTTGTCAGAAGGGCAGTGGACTGTGTCAGTAGGGCAGTTGGCATGTCTGTAAGGCAGTGGGCATATAAACAAGGGGATGGTTTGTCGCAAATTGTAATCAATAATTGCTTGGAACCATCAGTCTATAGATGGGCTACGTATAACAGTGGGCAGGTGGTGAAAGTCATAGGGGATGATCCATCCAAAGATGAGATCCTAAAAAGATGGTGGACAGTCCAATACTCAGGGCAAGCCTCTTCCGGGAAGCAGAAGCACATTTCAGAAACGTATTAAAAAAGGACAGAAGCAGAGGCGCCTTCTTAGTGTAGACCAGGGGTCTCAAACTAGCGGCCCTCCAGATGTTGTGGAACTACAAGTCCCATCATGCCTCTGCCATGCCTGTAACTGTCAGCCTTGCAATGCCTCATGGGAATTGTAGTTCCGCAACAGCTGGAGTGCCACCAGTTTGAGACCCCTGGTGTAGACTGTATAACATTTAGTTAAGACAAATTAAAACAAACACTCACATTTGAGTGAATAAAAACAGGCACATCAGAAACATCCTGCAACGGTGAGTCTCACCTTTGCAGAATGTTTCTGATATGCTTGTTTTTATTTGCTCAAATGTGTGTTTTTTTGCTTTGTCTTAAATTAAATGTCATACAGTCTACACTGAGAAGCATCTCTGCTTCTGTTTTTTTTTTACAGTGGGCAAATCAGTAGGGCAGTGGTTGGTGTCAGTATGGCAGTGGACAGTGTCAGAACGTTAGTGGACAGTGTTAGTAGAGCAGTGGACCATGTCAGTAAAGCAGTGGACCATGTCAGTAGAGCAGTGGACAGTGTCATTGGAGCATTGGACCACAGAGGACGGTGTCAGTAAGGCAGTGGACCGTGTCAGTAGGGCAGAGGACGGTGTCAGTAGGGCAGTGTATGGTGTCAGTAGAGCAGTGGACAGTGTCAGTAGAGCAGTGGACATGTCAGTAGGGCGGTGGACGGTGTGTAGACAATCTCAGTAGGGCAGTGGACATGTCAGTAGGGCATTGGATGGTGTCAGTAGAGCAGTGAGCTGTGTCAGTAGAGCAGTAGGCTGTGTCAGTAGAGCAGTAGGCTGTGTCAGTAGAGAAGTAGGCTGCGTCAGTAGAGCAGTGGGCTGCGTCAGTAGAGCAGTGGGTCGTGTCAGTAGAGCAGTGGGTCGTGTCAGTAGAACAGTGGGTCATGTCAGTAGAGCAGTGCACCGTGTCAGTAGAGCCGTGGACCGTGTCAGTAGAGCAGTGGACCGTGTCAGTAGGGCAATGGACAGTGTCAGTAGAGCAGTGGACATGTAAGTAGGGCAGTGGACGGTGTGGAGAAGAGGGGGTGGCAAATAAACAGGTAAGACTTATGCAAGAGGATTTGCAGAGGATTTGTTTCATCTTTGTCTATCACCTAAGGGTTGTCAGTGAGAGTTTACAAGTACTTTAAAGAACAGCAGTGTTTAAGAAAACTTTGTAGATTCTAATGGCAGAGCAATTTCCTTCACTGAATATTAACTGAAGACAATTATGTCTCAGTTTTCTCAGTTTTAGGGGCTCTGACATGTAAACTAGCTGTAGTTCTTTTAATAAGATCATTAAAAACACAAGTGGTTATACATGATAATATACCCATCTAAACTCAGCATAAAAGCAAGGAGTGAAAATCCTGCCCCATTTATATAATGATAGCTGAGAATCACTTCTATTAAGTGTAAAATAAGAAGCAGTGCCATGCAGTTAATAAGCATTAGGTTAATAATTGAACAGGCTGATAATTACATACAACACTCAGGCTAGGATTAGTGGAAAGGATGGCAACGCTTCCGTAAGACAGCAGCTTTCCTCCCATTTTTCACAATCGTATATATATTTTTTTATTTTGTAAGTGTTACGCAGTGAAGTCATTAGAAATTAGTTTGCAGATTAGGAACACATATACAAATTTTCTATGGCAAGCAAGGAGCTTCTGTATCTAAGAAGGTCTTGGAGCATGGGGTAGCCCTAGTAAATACGGTCTGTGCAATTAAAGAAGTGAGGGGGCGTGGTCTAGATATGGCTGGCTAGAGACTTGTGTTTGCTGAGCTCCTGACCGTCTCCTATACACCCTGACTTTTTTCAGCTTGATATTACAAATTATGCACTCCTCAAGGAAGAAAATGGCAAAGAGGAACAATAAATCTACAAAACCCTCTCCTCCGGCTCCATCAGCGAGTGAAATTCAACGTTTTTACCAACTCACCCAGCTGAACTCCCTGGAGCTAGAGATGGCAGATGCACGTGTTGATCTTGTGGGGAGCCATACCTCCCGCGACTTACCTGCTTCACCTGCGGTGTATTCAGGCTCAAATCCATGTCCCGACATCCCGTCAGCCTTCCGATCTGACCCTGAGAGGCCGTCGCATTCCCCGTCCCTGAAGTATTGGGCTGACACTGAGCTGCATTCTCTTCTGCCCACTAAAGCCCACATTGAAGTCCTCATCGGGAAAGTGGAGGCAGCCCACAGACACGAACTGAGGGAGGTGAAATCTGAAGTGCAGGCGTCTCTACCAGGCTTGCGAAAGGGGAAACCTCGCTTTCCACACTAGACCACCGGATGTCTACGCTGGAAGAGCTTCAGAACACGCAAGCAAAGGCGATGCTGAACCTGCAACTGCACCTAGAAGACATGGAAGTCCAGAGCCGCTAGAAACAACCTGCGGCTCCGGGGCTTACCCGAGGCCACTGGAGCCGAATATCTGGCCGACACTCCCATTGCTATCTTTAGGGGCATAGCAGGTATTAGTCTACCAGACCGGGTGGAACCAGGCCAGATCCATAGAGCATTGGGCCCCAGACCAAACGATCCCACGAGGCCCCATGATGTGATTTGTAGACTGCATCAATACATCCACAAGGAGTACATCATATGCAAGGCTTGGGAAGCAGGGGACTCGGAATTTGATGGGGCCACTGTTAAAATCCACACAGATCTCTCCAGAGCCACACTGCAGCGCCTAGCCATGCTCCAACCATTCCTGGACCTCGCCAGAAGGATGGATGCCACGTACCGATGTTTCCCCCTATCGTTTACCTTTCGCAAGGATCAACGCTCTTTCACCCTCCAAACACTGGACTCTTTGCCAGCTCTCTTTGCCTTCCTGGGAGCTGATCCAATTATGGTCCCAAATTGTCCAGCCTTCCGCCTGAGATCTTCCAGATGCCCGAACAATTCCAGGGTCAGGAGGTAACTACCAACCTAGGCCGCAGAGAAGCCTCCGCCGTCCAAGAGCACCATCTCCGGAGGAACCACATGAGTCATAAATGCACCTACATCATCCTATAAACGTTACCCCCACTAAGTGCACTTTTGACCAAACTCATTGGAATTGCATCTGACCCAGTAATCACTTTACTCCCCTGATACCATCAAACTGGAACTTTACCCTGGCCCATGCACTGGCCATTTTTGCAGGATCATAGCAAAGTCTCCCTTCACGGTCACCTCCCCCTCACACAAGACATTCTATGCTGCTGAGATCTTTCCTGGGGCCCCCAACTACACACTGGGGACTAGCCCCCGCACAAGCAGGACTCCACAACTCAATGTGACTGCCGGAGACTGCACCTCAACTCCCCCTCACCTCATGTAACTGCCCTGGAGGTTTATCATGCCTCAATTTTTCATCTGGCAATCCGTCAGAGCCTCTCGATATAGAACTCTGATCTCCAGGTATACCACACTGTCTTACACATCGCTTAATGCAAAGTGAAATTTGAAATATACCTTGACATGTGTTTTTTTTCCTACGCGGGGTAGGGTGTTGAGTGTAGAAACTCTCCTGAGGAAAGGATTGGGGAGGTGCACACCCCCCTCTCTCCCGGAACTACACCGGAGGAGACGGGTCTAGCGCATACTCGCCCTGTAAGAGAATGGACTACCGGGGAACTCCTGAGCTGAAGGGATGTTAACACCATCCCAAGAGAATAGAGGAAACGGTGTCTCCTCCTTTGAGGTTACTGCCCACCTTGGACACCCTGCGGATTACCTGCTCACTGTCCTGTTGCCAGGAGTTTAGGTGATCACATGCGGTGCGGGAGGAGACATCCCTTCCTCAGATGTTCTAATGCAGATAAATGCCGTCATACTAATATGCTGTCATACTTATGCTGATGCAGCCCTTGCCAGTTGTTTGGAGGCCATCAATACATGGATGTCTGTCAACTTTCTGAAACTTAATGGGGGAAAAACTGAGGTGATCATCTTCAGTGATCTGGCCACCCCCCCCAGATATTCCACCTTGGCCTCCCTCATTTGCTCCTGCTCCAGAGGCGGCCGACCAGGTCCGTGATCTGGTATTCGTCCTAGATTCAGGTTTAACTCTGGCTCCTCAGGTAAAAAAGGTTGTCAGTGCATGTCACCGGCAGCTAAAACTCCTGAGGGGGCTGATTAAATATCTGGATATCTCGGACAGAAAAACTGTCATCTGTGCCACGATAGGTAGCTACCTAGACTACTGCAACTCTCTTTATTTGGGATTGCCAAAGATGCTAGTGCAGAAGCTTCAACTTATTCAAAATTCTGTGGCTAGGCTGCTCATGGATGTCCCGTTCCTCTGCGCCTTGCATTGGCTGTTTAAGATTATGAGAGGCCTGGCCCCAAGCTATCTCTGCTCTCGTTTTCATAAACAAACTCTTGTCAAATCACTCAGATCTACCGGCAGAGATCTCCTCTACATCTCGGTGCCCAAGAAGATCCGGCGTGGTGGTCGGGCCTTCTCCCACCAGGGTGCCGTACTATGGAACAGCCTCCCTGTCGAGCTCCAGGAGGCCTTCACTATTCCGGTCTTCCATGGGTTACTGAAGACTTGGCTTTTCACGCAGGCGTTTCCTGCGTAGTCTCTCTCTTCTACCCGTCTGCCGCTCTGTACTGCTTCTGGTCCCTGGGCCCTCTTTTTCCAGGATCTTTGCTATGCGCGTCGAGAGCCTTCAAGGTAAGAACGCGCTATATTAAGATTCCACTCAACTCAACTTATACTAAATTGTATGCTCTAAATGTTTGCATGCACAGGGGGATAATAATGTTATCCGTTAGTATCCCCCTGTGCATGCAAACATTTATAGCATACAATTTAGCATAAGTTGAGTGGAATTTTAATATAGCGCAGTCTTACCTCGAAGGTTCTCGAAGCGCATAGCAAAGATCCTGGAAAAAGAGGATCCTCTTTCATAGTCGCGCACTCCCCTGAAGTGCCCTTTCTCGCGTGTAGTTGCCTCTCCAGGGTCGTGACTTATCTTAAGGTCGCTGTGGATCCCTCTACGCAATTTGACTATCAGGGGTATCATTAACCGTTACACTGTTATATTTTTTGCTGGGGCGGGTGGGAGGGTCAGGTTCTCTTCTCTTTGGCCCTGACTAACCTCTCTCCCACGTAGGCTAGCATATCCTCCTGGGGGGGCTTTTGTTCTCCTCCTGGGAGTTATATGCTGGAAAAAGAGAGAATTTTGTTTCTTCAGGGTATTAGGCCCTGCTTTGAATAGTTCTCATTCTCAACCCTTTAACTGACTTCCTCTCTTTTCTCACCGAACTCTTCTTTTTTCCTTCCCTCCCTCACCATTCCCCTCCTCCCCCCTTAACCATCCCTACCCCCCCCCCCCCGATATGACGATGGACAGCATTAAAGTGATGTAACGCAAAAGGTCTCAACACACACGAGAAAAGACACATGCTACTAAATGATTTAAAGCGATCCCACACAGATGTTGCTTTCATACAAGAGACTCACTTTAAAAATGGCAAACTTCCAATCCTCCAAAATAGTTTCTAACCCGACGGACAAGTCAAGAGGGGTCACCATATTGTTGTCCAGTAAACTTCCCTGTGCATGCCAGGATTCTATAGACCCTGCGGGACGCTATGTCTTCCTTAGGGGACTCCTAGGTTACCTTCAAATAACCTTAGCAACTGTATATGCCCCCAACGAACGCCAAGACACCTTCCTTAATCGCATCTTAGAAGAGCTTCTAGAATTTACAGAAGGACAATTGATCCTGGCCGGGGACTTTAATGCCCCCCTACTCCCCTCAGTGGACACCTCTTCGGGCCTCTCATGCATCCCACCGGGCCTCCTGAAATGAATCGCTAAATATTTCCATAGAGCCCAATTGATCGATGTGTGGTGACTACAGCACTCAGGGGAACGCGATTACACATTTTATTCTACCCTACACAAAATTTACACTAGGATTGATTACTAAATTAAATAAAATTTTTAATTTTTATTTCCAAACGAACAATCAACCAGACTGTGACCCGGGCTATTTCTGGGAAGCTCGTAAAACAGTCCTTAAGCCCCATACACACGGTCGGACTTTTTCATCAATTTGGTCCGATCGGACAAGGTTGTTGAAAAATCAGACCGTGTGTATGCACCATCGGACAGTGTTCGTCGGTTTGTCCGTCGGACAAAGTCTTATCTCCTGCTGGAAAGATTTCCCTTCAACCCGGTCCGATCACACCAAATCCGAGCGTGTGTACGCTTGTCCGACCGGACAAAGTGCTACGCATGCTCAGATCACATTACAAGACCAAAGCTATTGGCTACTAGCCTCTACGTAGTCCCGTCGTAGGCAACAAACGTCACCACGTTCAGAATGATCGGATTTTCCGACAACTTTGTCCGATCGTGTGTACGCAAAACCAACATCAGACAAAGTATGACGGACATGGTCCGACGGACCTGGTCCACGGATTGTCCGCGCGTGTGTGTATGGGGCTTTAGAGGGGTTCTGATTAACCATGGATCACGTATTAAGCGGGAACGCAATGAACAACTTTCTCGGCTACTTAACAAACTGTCCACTGCCGAATCTATTTACAAAAACGCCCCCTCCCCCACTTCAGAGAGTGAACTTGCGCTATTGCGCAAACAGATCACTGATCTACTACATTACAAGGCTAAGGCAGCTTTACAGTTTTGCCATAAAACATGCTATGAATCAGGAGATAAATGCAGGAAACTGTTGGCAAAAATGGTCAGGGAACTTAAATTGTCCACGTATATCCCCCAAATCATGACCTCTAGAGGTCAAAAGGTGGTCCTTCCTACACAAATCACGTGGGAATTTAAAGATTTTTATTCCCATCCCTACAACCTACCTAATAAACGGCCACCTCAAGCTAGTATGGAGGACTATATTGCGTCCTTATAACTTCCCTCCCTTCCACCTGTAATTTGGGAAGAATTAGACTCCCCAATAACTTTGAAGGAACTTCAACAAGCCATAGGGGCAATGAGACCGGGGAAAGCCCCGGGCCCTGATGGGTGTACTATACAGTATTACAAGACACTCCTTGTGATACTAGGCCCACATATGGTTACACTTTTCAACGCGGCTGGTTCTGACACAAATTTTCCTAGGGATACCCTAAGTGCCCACATCTCTGTAATCCACAAGAAAAGGAAAGACCCCACATCCTGTGGTAGTTACAGACCCATATCACTCCTGAATGTAGACCTTAAGTTGTTTACCAAGATCTTGCTTACCCGACTGGCTCAACACCTCAGGGAACTAATTCACCTCGATCAAGTTGGCAAAGTACTGAATCTCCTTCATGTTACAAAATCCACAAACACCCCATGCGTTTTTTTGAACACCGATGCAGAGAAGGCATTCGACCGGTGGAATTGGTCCTTCATGTTTTCTGTGCTTCGCCATATTGGCCTGCGGGGGATGATGCTTGGTTGGATAGCCAAGATCTACTCCAACCCGACAGCCCTAGTGAAGGCGAACTGAGTCCTCTCTGACCCCTTCCCCATAAAGAATGGGACGAGACAGGGATACCCTTTATCCCCTCTCCTATTTGCCCTTTCCTTAGAACCATTTTTATCTACAATCAGATTAAACCCAGATATACTGGGCTTATCAGTCAGTGGCACCCAACATAAAATCTCCGCCTACGCCGACATTAACGAACCCGACGATATCGCTGCCGAACCTCCTTAGAGAATTTGATATCTACGGAACACTTTCCAACTTCCAAAATCAGAAGCAATGGGAGTGGAGCTACCCACACATACCCTTCCAACTCTACAATCTAATTTCTGTTTCAAATGGACGAAGTCCACATTGAAATACCTAGGTACATACATCCTGTCCGACCTCTCCCGTATATATGAACACAACTACCCACTACTACTAACTAGGACCCGTGCGATAGTAGACAAATAGTATAAAGGTTTGCACTCATGGTTTGGTAGGTGTAACCTTTTAAAAAAATTTTTTTACCAAAATACCTATATCTTCTCCAAGCTCTACCTGTTAGGGTACCCCCTCTTATTTTAAACAGGTCCAAGCTCTGTTCACCTGCTTTGTCTGGGCACAAAAAAAAAAACTTGCATCCTCCTCACTCAATTATTCCTCCCGAAACAATTTGGTGACCTAGCATTACCTGATATTCGTAAGTACTACCAAGCAACTCACCTTGGTAGGGTCATTGATTGGTGGCGCCACTCTGTGTCCAAACTTTGGGTACAGATAGAACAGAGTCAAACTACTATTCCCCTGAAAAGCACACTATGGTGCTACGACTCCCTACCTCAAGAGCAAAAGTCTCACCCACTCATAGGAAACACACTGCGGCAATGCTCCTAAGCCACTTTACTAGCTTCTCTAACGACAAAGGAATCACCATTATCCCCGATCCTGGGACACCACCACTTTCCCCAAGGACTCTCACCCACATAATTCAAAACCCTACGAAATTCAAACTGTGAGCATGCTTCTAGGTTTGTGGTTAAGGGGAGGTGGCCCTCAATACCGGAGGTAATGGACTCCTCAGGCCCCTTTCAACTTCAATTCTGGAATGCAGCGCAACTACATCATTTCCTACACTCTGTCCCCAACCCCCAGAACTTTACGTATCAGCTGACCGCTTTCGAGGAATATTGTTCCAGAACTGACCCCCTCTACCCCAGGTCCTCTCTAAAACATATGCACTTCTTAACACCTCTTCGGAACACCCCTTCGCAACAACCACATCTACCTTGCCTGGCAAGGGGGTAAACAGATCTTCACCGTACTTTTGATGCGATCAGATTCTCCCTTAAATCATCATTACGCACAAAATACAGGAAACACATTTTTAAATACTAACGAGATGATACCTAACACCCAGTCTAATACATACCATCTTTCCTGACATGGCAGACCGTTGCTGGCGATGCCAGGGGGACAGAGGGACGATTTTACACATCTTCTGGGCCTGCCCTAAACTGATGGATTTCTGGACGGCTATCCGTACTGTCTCTCAAAAATTAACGGAATTCAAGATTCCTAATTAACCGGCATTCTATCTGTTACACATATCAACTATTCCCGCTAGAACCTATAAAAAGTAAACTCTACGCCACTTGCTAAACGCTGCTAAATCCTGTATCCCTCTGCTCTGGAAACAACAATATCAACCAACCACTGCGAATTGGCTGAAGAAGGTGGAGGATATAAATAGGATGGAGGATTTGATTCTGACAGCACAAAATGAGCATGAGATTTACACGAAAGCTTGGAGTCTCTAGAATATGTTTACACTCTCAGATGAGGGGAAATGCATCTTCGGGACATGAGCCTTTCAATAGCTTTACATAGCTAACAGACTTTACCGACCTGAGCCACAGCTGTACCAATCTCCTCATCCCCCACCCCTTACCTTCCCCCTCCCCCCTTTTTTCCCCTTTCTCTAGCCATTCTTATTCTATTTCCCTCTTTCCTTTTCTAAGTGCCTGTTATTATTTAAGGTAAAATGGAAAAGAAGATTGGGCAGCCCTATCTCCTTTAACCTCCCTGACGGTATTCCCGAGTGTGGCTCAGGGTGAATTTTTAGCACCAAAAGCGGTAACCCCGAGCCACAGCCTCGGGATTGCATCGCAGGATTCAGGTACAGCAAACTTACCTTGTCCCCAGGATCCTGCAATGTCCTCCCTGATCTGTGTGCGAGCCATCCTCTGCTCGATCTATCACAGAGCCGAGCTCCTTTTTTTTCTGCGAGACGCACGGGAATGGAGAACGGCGCCAAATTCAAAAAGTAAAAAACACAATACATATACAGTACACTGTAATCTTACAGATTACATTACTGTATCAGTTTATTTCACATCCCTTTTGTCCCTAGTGGTTTGTCCAGTACCCTGCATGCAGTTTTATATTATAAATACTGTTCTTACTGCCTGGAAACTGGAGAGTGTCCATAGCAACCAAAACCGTCCCTTTACATCAAAAGCAATTTAAGACCAGCTAGAAAACAGCGATAATAAATTAGAATCACTTGCAGAATTGAGCGATAGTGATTTGTGGGGAAATCCGTCATCAAACACTGAAAGTAATGACAGCTGCAATTCTGCAACTGAGCAAATTTCTGTGTTTTTGATTACATTATTGAATAGTTTGTATTATTATTATATTATTTATTTGTTATAATTATTTAGTTATTTATTATATTATAATTTATGATTTCGTGTTTCAAACTTTATCATACCCGGGATGTCTACTAGACTCTTGTTTGGACAGATTTAAGGGAGTTATTCTTAAGAATTTCAGGCCTACAATATAAAACGCCAAATTTTCATGCAAAATAATTGTACCGCTTTCAGCATCAAAAATCTGAAATAATCATACCGCCAGGGAGGTTAATAGCAATTATACTTCAGTCACCGATAATACAGGAGACGTGATTGTACGAGATAACCACAAATTTTATCTAAAGTCTTTTCAGTATATGTAATAATTGTCTGTTGTACATCCCAATTCATTGTGATATGCTGATATGTGGCTGAGACCTCATCTGTTAGAATGTTATTGCTGTAATATTTGGGCATTGGAGAATAACTAAATGTGCATAATTGACAAATGAATAGCAATCATAAAAAACAAAAATACATCAATCCACGTGATAAGTGAAAGTGATACAAAATGAGTACTACAAAATATGGTGTAAAGTGAAATATATAGAGATATATAAAATTATATATATAAATCGTGAAAAAGTACACAAAATAATGTTCCAGCAATGGGTAAGAAAAAGTGATCCAAATATTGAATAAAAGAAAAAAGTGAACAGTCCTTCTGACGTGACCGTGAATCTTCTCAAATCAATATATAAACAATCTTCTTGCCATCCACCACGGCAAGGATGGCAAGAGGATTGTTTATATATTGATTTGAGAAGATTCACGGTCACGTCAGAAGGACTGTTCACTTTTTTCTTTTATTCAATATTTGGATCACTTTTTCTTACCCATTGCTGGAACATTATTTTGTGTACTTTTTCACGATTTATATATATAATTTTATATATCTCTATATATTTCACTTTACACCATATTTTGTATTACTCATTTTGTATCACTTTCACTTATCACGTGGATTGATGTATTTTTGTTTTTTATGATTGCTATTCATTTGTCAATTATGCACATTTAGTTATTCTCTAGCGCTACTTTTTCAGGCTTTAATTTTGATTATCACCTGGAATACCCATCTCTACACATATCTTTTTAAGTGGCTGCTTTAGTGTTAATTTCACCTTTCTCTGTTTTCCGTGGCGCGGCGGTTGGAATCTGGATTGTGGCGGGTTTATCCTGATTCCTTGTTTTTAATATTTGGGCATTGCCCTTTCTAGAAATTTAATAAAAATCATATTAAAAAAAAAAGTGAAACCAGTCTGCCATAATTCAAATAGCAAATGCTAATATTTACCACAAATATATTTAACCAGAAGTCAACATAAGTTTTTAAAGTTATAGAATAAAATTATGTATTGAGAATTGATTCTACAACGTAACATGCAAATGGAGATTTCTAGAGAACTTGTACTGTACTCTAATAGATATAGCATAAAACCAGGTACTAAGAACTGCAAGCAGTTAAAACTTACTGACACCAACATACAAAAAAAAATTGCAGCCTTAGCACAGATTAACCTCCCTGGCGGTATGATTATGTCAGATTTTTGATGCTGAAAGCAGTACATTGTTTTGCATGGCAATTTGGCATTTTATATTGTAGGTCTGTAGTTCTTAGGAATAACTCACTTAAATCTGTCCAAACAAGTCTAGTAGACATCCCGAGTATGATAAAGGTTGAAACACAAAATCATAAATTATAATATAATAAATAACTATAAATAATAATAACAAATACGAATATAATAATAATAATAATGAAATGTATTCAATAATGTAATTAAATCAAAAACACAGAAATTTGCTCAGTTGCAGAATTGTCACTGTCGTTACTTTTGGTGTTTGGTGACTAATATCCCCACAAATCACTATCACTCAGTTCTGCAAGTGATTCCAATTTATTATCGCTGTTTTCTAGCTGTTCTAAAACCGCTCAAGTTTACAGGCAGCAAGAACAGAATATATAATATAAAACTGCAGGCAGGGTACTGGACAAAGCACTAGGGACTAAAGGGATGTGAAATAATTTGATACAGTAATGTAATCTGTAAGATTACAGTGTACTGTATGTTTTTCACTTTTTAAATTTGGCGCTGGGCTCAGTCCCTGTGGATCGTGACGCTCACAGGGAATGGAGCCCGGTACCGTGATAGATCGAGTGGAGGACACAGCTCGTACACACAGCGGGAGGACATCGCAGGATCCTGGGGCCAAGGTATTTAACTTTGCATGGATCCTGCGATGTAATCCCGAGTGTGGCTCGGGGTTACCGCTTTTGGTAATGAAAACACACACTCGGGAATACCACTAGAGTGGTTAAGAGAGCTGTTGTTTGTTTTGGTTCTTTCACTTCCAGAGCCATTTTTGCAATTTTTTGATAATTTCTTTGCACGCCTGTTTAAAGTGGTGTGTCATTTCTGTCCACTGCCCCGTTCCTCTGCTATTAGCATGAATTACTTGTGATGAGTTTCCCTGACACCATGAGAAAAATGATGACAGGGGAGGGAACTCCAGATGATTGACAGCATCAGCTTATTCTTGTTTGCTGTGTGAAGGGGGGGGGGGGGTGTGTTATTTGTGTACAGAATAATTTGTGGTAAAAATGAAACCCACCTCTGAACAATGAAGCCCAGGAGAAGGACATTTTATTACTCTGAAACTGGTCTATGTTTATAAACCAAAACATTTTATTTGACCAACTGGATGAAAAAGGACCACTTGTATAGGGAAACGTCTATGCATTGTGTTACTTGTGGACAAAACAATTAACAAACCGAGAAGATACACAGAACTCAACTAACAAAAGGAAATGTCTGAAGTCTTGCTACAAGAGGAGATTGGATCTGTTTTGTGTTTCCCTTGCTTCTCTCCTGGCTCTGACCTCAGCTTGTTCCACAAACTTGTTCCTGATTACCTCCTGTGTATGACTCTGGCCTGCCTCCAACCACGCTCCTGTCTACTCCTCTGCTGGACCACTGTGCTCAGACCTTGTCTTCCGTTCCTCACCACCTCTCCTGCCTCATCCTGCCTGCTATGAGCTGTCAGCACTTCCCAGCACGTCATCCTGGAGCAGCTGCTTCTAGTGCCAGCTTCCACCTGAAGAGGCATTACTACTGCATATCCATCTGACTACCATACAGTTGGCAACCCATGCTGCTTTGGGCTCAGCATCTCCTGTCACCATCTCCAGGGGTATTTTGCATTTAAATAGTCGAGCCTTGTTTCAATATTCATATATATCCAATACAATAATATACTGAAAGATATGAACTTGAGAAAACATCATATTATTTAAAAAGTACTCAGCTATAATCTCATCAAGGTTTTGGTTTGGTGTATTCATTATGATTATTGTTTGAAATGTGTGCGCTTCATAATTTAGGCATACCCAAGTAGTGGCTTAAAGTATACAAATTATTTTTATGTATACCATTAATATTTAATTATGAAATTACACCTTTCTGTAGTAAAAGTTTCCATTTAGATGCTGCTACACCAAAAGAGTAAACATCAAAAATAAAAAATCGTCATATCAAAGGCATTTTATACCTTTTAAATTAAATAACATAGTTAAATCTTTAAAGAATAATAATTAATTTATCCTATAAAGATTAGATGCAAGCTTTCCCTGATAACCCGAAGATAGACATTTCTAGTCCCAGAGTGCCCTCTAGTGGGCAAGTCAATTATTGCTTATATAAGCAGAATGTTAATCAATAAACTGAGCCACCAATGAGAAAAAAGACCACACCTTTGGGCGACTTTCTGAATTGTATCATTTTCAATGAATAAATAGCAAACTCAAGTAGACAGGAGAGACTTTAATGGACATTCACAATCTTAGAACTCAAATCATTGAGAAGAGATCGCACGCCCATCATATCCAGGGATTCAAGTTCACATCATCACAGCCGTCATCAGAAAACTGGGGACTTACATCTTCCAGCTAAGCTAGACACTGTTTTAGAAAGATAAACTACTCTCATTGTTTGGCAGCCATCTTTAAGGGTCTTTGTCGGGGGGACATCGTATGCACAGTCATGCACAAAGACGTGCACCGAGATGTGCACTTGCGCATAATAATTCTTGAGTGAGAACTAGACATGCCCTAACTGGTTGTCAGATTCTACCGTCTGTGACCTGATTTTATGTTTGTTCCTGTGTGTCAGGAACGGTGTCATTACTGGTTCCACCTGCTGGTGGTACTGTTACGCTCAGCACCAAAGGGTGTAATTCTGGTGGCCACCAGCGGGTGTCTCCCTGCCTGGACTACTAACCAGCTATCAAGCATACCTGTTGTGGGTCTGCTGGTCTATATAAACCCGCCCTGAACCAAAGATCAAATGCTTCAGAATTCCCTCTGCTAGTCTTGTCCCTGCCTGAACCTGCTCTTGTTCCTGCCTTGTCCTGGACCCCGTTCCGTGTATCCTGTCCTTGAGACCTGTTCCCTGTTATCGGCTCCCTTTACGGTCTGCTTCCTTATACCTGGCTTCTGTTCCCCTTTTGCTTTTGTCCCTGCCTTGTTTATTTCATGTTTGTTTCCTTTGCTTATGTATATAAATTAGTTAGTCAGTTAGTTAGGTGTTTTGGGGTTTGCTGTGTCTTATTTACTTGTTTATGGTTTGATGTTTGGTTTGCACGTGTGTCCTTATCTTAAATAAACATACTTTTTTCATTTACTCGTTTGTCCCTGATTCCTTGGTGCCGCCCAATGATCTGATCACCTGTATTGGATGTCTGTGTATAGCATCCCTGACACTGTGCATACCCAGCCTGTTTGACTCGTTGCTGATACCTTGTTGCTGACCTGGCTTGTAACCTGACTCTGCCTTTTGCCTACCGTTCTGATGCCTTCTCTGTTTTCCTGATACCGACCTTGGCTTAGCCCTGACTCTGCTCTTGATCTGATTCTATAGCTCTGCTGCTTGGCCGTTACCGACTTCTGCCTGCCTGACCACCCAAGATCCTGCATATGCCTGCTCACTAGCTTGGTTGCTGCCTGCTGTGCCGCACCTGCTGCTTTTTACCTGCACCTGTCAGTCCACCAGTCTGCCTTCTGTCCTGCACCTGCTGCCACGTATCCACATTGGCGAGTACATGAGTCTGCCTGCTGCTTAGCACCTGCTGCAAGTACCTTCCTTCCAGAATCTCCAACCAGGCACCCATGCCACTCCATGCCCTGTCACCACCTTCAGGATAAACAGGACAGGAGGTGTAAGGGAAAGCCCTCTCATCAGCTCGGTCTCAACCAGGTACGTGACAGTCTGGTCAGCAGCCATTTTAAAGCCTTCCTCTTTTCTCGATTCCCTACATTCACTTTTGGTAGGGTAACTATAGTTTCCATTTTTCTTGATGATTTTACTCATTTTCTGTTTGCAATCATTTTTTAAATATTGGTGTGCTCTAGTAGTGTACCGATATGGCAATGTATAATTAAAAAAAATCACTGCAAACTCTTAGTGACTGTTATTCATGGTGTTTGTAAAACGACTTCTGTAAAATGATTTTTTTTTATAGTTCGCAGTCCATACTTACACCTAATTTTATTGTGCTTAGACAAAGAATTTCTGCATTGGGCAAATTAGCTTGGAAATAATTAAGTAGTCAGCTAAATCATTTTATAAATAATTTTTGCATTGGAGGCACTGTCTTTCATTAATTGATTAAACGGTCAGTAAAGCTGACTGAATTAATCATTCAAACATCCTTGACAGGTTGAAGATTATTTAAACCCCCCAAAATATTATATATGTTCTGAAACCAGAAACTCTGGAGAATAAAATAGTGGTAGTTCAAATTCTTTATGTTACAAGATATTAACGCAATGGTTTATCAAGCACAACATTTTAGTAAAAAATATACTAAAGTTAAGTGTAGGGCACACAAACGCAAAAACAATACAAAAATGTGATGCTTTTGGTGACAGGTCCACTTTTAGCCCCCTGGTGTCTTACCTGTCGCCTATTGAAGCTAATGGAGAGCAGGTCATCTAGTAACCAAGGAAAATGACAGTCGGACTTGGAAGTGACATTTTACTAGTCACTTGGGGTTCTTAGAAGGAAGGGAAATCAGTAAACGGATGTTCCCTAATCTCCCTCCCCCTCCTGGTTGCACCTACCAGGCAACTCCCACTCTGCAGATTGTTTCTGGGGTGTATGGAAATGATCGGGTGCGTAGCCACCCAACCACTTCCAAATGACAGCTGACAGTCTGTCACATTTACAGAGGCGTAACTAGAATCCTCAGGGCAAGAAACCATGAAGGGCCCCCACCAGGGGCAATGCCAGGCCTACAAAATATCTCGGGCTAGAGCCCATAGCAGTAAAGTAAAGAAAGTCATATGCTTGGGCGGGCATACACATGTATATAATATACATGTGTGTCTGTGTGTAATATATATATAATATTGTTACATATCTGAGTGTGGATCCCCCTTACACCAGGGTCCCCAGAGATCCCCAATTTACATCAGAGTCCCCAGAGCCCCCCTCATTACATCAGGGACCGCAGAGAGCCTCCCCCTACATCAGGGTCCCCAAGAGCCTCCCTACTTACACCAGGGTCTCCAGAGATCCCCCACTTACATCAGAGTCCCCCTCATTAAACCAGGGTCCCCAGGGAGCCTCCACCTACATCAGGGTCCCCAAAGAGCCTCCCTACTTACATCAGGGTCCCCAGAGAGCCGCCCCTTACATCAGTGTCCCCAGAGAGCTGCCCCTTAACTCAGGGTCCCCAGAGAGCCTCCCCTTACACAGTGTCCCCAGAGAGCCTACCCTTTACATCAGGGTCCCCAGAGGGCCCCCTCTTACATCGGGGTCCCCAGACAGCCCCCCCTTCCAGAGGTTCCCATTTACCTGGCTGGAGAAAAAAGACAAGGAGAGGGGCGCCTCTGAATATGTATCATATAGACATTTATTAATAAAAACAATATCCACTCACATCTAGGTAAGAAGTGTTGCATCCAGGTAGATCTCAGTAGATGGAGGGCTGGTGGAACTGCAAGTCACAGAAGTTTTTCCCAGGAGGCTGTCATCCTTCTCAAGTCCTGAAGAAAGGAGGATGGGTGCAGCAAATGGAGTAGGTGTCCTTGCGATGGTCCTCCAGTGGGGTGGTAGTGTCAATCCAGGGGGGAGGGAGGGTCCGATGGATATCGCTCCTTTCAGTGTATTGCAAGTGGGGTCCAGGTGGTACAGGGGGAGTGTAGGCAAAATTTCCACAAGAAAGTCTCTATGGCAGTTTAATGAATGCAAAGGGGAAAAGGGGAAAAGAGGTGGTTGGTGTGGAGACGTTCTGCGCCCTGTAGCCTGCTGTGTGGTTTGTGCAGCCCAGTTCTATGACAGGATGGTGTGTCAGGCACGGCCGTGTCTCAGGTGCGGGAACGAGGCTTGCACCGCAAACAGTGCTAGGCGCCGGGGCGTGACGTCATATCTGTGCGACGCGTTTCCGAGCTTACAGCGCTATCGATGGTCTGAGTAGCGGCGCTCCTTTCTCAAGCAGGGGGAGTGTGGGGGCAAGGATGGGGGCTGATTTTATTGGATCGGGAGGGGTTTGGCCGAGGGGCGGAGTGCAATTGTATTAAAGGAAAGACAAAAGGAGGAGAGAAGAGGAAAACGGAGGAGAGAGCTGGGGAAAAAAAGAGAGAAAAAAAGAGAAAAGGCAAAAGACAAAGAAAAAAAAAAAAAAAGAAAGGAAAATATGACAGTAAAAAAAAAATATATATATATATAAGTGTGGCATTGAGGGAAAAAATAAATAAATAATAAGAATAAAATAAAAGAAAATAATGAAATAAAATAAAAAAAAAATAAAAGATGAATATGGAAAAATAAATAAAAGATAAAGAAAAGAGAAATAAAATAAAAAAATAAAATATAAAATAAAAATAAAAAAATAAAATTAAATATAAAAAAAAAAAAAATAAAAATATGTGTGGAGACAATGATAGACTGGCTGAAAGGTAATTGACAATGAAGTGGAGGAGGGGGGAATTAAGTGTGAGCAGTATATAGCGTGGATGGGGAATTGGCCGAAAACGTAACACGGGACTATTAGTAAAATAAGGTTGGGACAAGAGATATGGTATTGCTGCACAAAAGAGCAACGGGGGCGGGGAGGAAAAAAAGAGAAAGGGAGGGGAGGGGGGGGGGGGAAACGCAGGGCAAAAGTGTGTGTATGGAGAGCTAATGTACAAAGAAGGGTATGTAACAATGAATATGACATTTAAAGTAGTAAGGTAGGGTGGCAAATAGGTACTATGTTGACGGTATATAGCAGGTTAAATAGAACTATAGTGCCATAAATAAAGGGGCCAAGACTATGTGGTAAAACTGGTGTGGAAGGGGATAGATAAATTACATGGAGGAGACATGAAATTTAGGATATAAAATATATATATTATAGGTGAACTAAATTTTGGGGAGGATGGGTATGGAGATAGATGACAAATGCCATCTGTCATCAGGTGAGGAGGAGATATAATACCGCAGGTGTACACTCGGGATAAAAACGTCGAAATATGTATATATGGACTGACGCAAGTGTATGCGTACATAGGTAGATGAAGGTGGTGAGGGCCGTATATCTGTAGGGTGCACACACAAACATCTATATGTGCACACATGGGTAAAATATGTATGAATACGTGGATATATAAACGCATAAATACATAGATAGATAAATAAATACATAGTTATACAGACTTATAAATATATAAACTAATAAATTAGTACATATACAGGTACATAAATATAAGAGACCATATAAAACCATATAAAACCATATTAAAGACATATTAAAGACCCAGGTGTGGAATATTATAGTTTATTAGTCCATATATACATATTTCGACGTTTTTATCCCGAGTGTACACCTGCGGTATTATATCTCCTCCTCACCTGATGACAGATGGCATTTGTCATCTATCTCCATACCCATCCTCCCCAAAATTTAGTTCACCTATAATATATATATTTTATATCCTAAATTTCATGTCTCCTCCATGTAATTTATCTATCCCCTTCCACACCAGTTTTACCACATAGTCTTGGCCCCTTTATTTATAGCACTATAGTACTATTTAACCTGTTCTATACCGTCAACATAGTACCTATTTGCCACCCTACCTTACTACTTTAAATGTCATATTCATTGTTACATACCCTTCTGTGTACATTAGCTCTCCATACACACACTTTTGCCCTGCGTTTCCCCCCCCCCCCCCCCCCCCCCACCCCTCCCTTTCTTTTTTTTCCTCCCCGCCCCCGTTGCTCTTTTGTGCAGCAATACCATATCTCTTGTCCCAACGTTATTTTACTAATAGTCCCGTGTTACGTTTTCGGCCAATTCCCCATCCACGCTATATACTGCTCACACTTAATTCCCCCCTCCTCCACTTCATTGTCAATTACCATTCAGCCAGTCTATCATTGTCTCCACACATATTTTTATTTTTTTATTTTTATATTTATATAATTCTATTTTTATTTTTATTTTATATTATTTTATTTTATTTTATTTTCTTTATTTTTTATTTATTTTTCCATATTCATCTTTATTTTATTTTTATTTTATTTTATTTCATTATTATTATCTTTATTTTATTTTATTTCATTTTATTTTTTCCCTCAATGCCACTCTTATATATATATATATATATTTTTTACTGTCATATTTTCCTTTCTTTTTTCTTTTTTTTCTTTTTCTTTGTCTTTTGCCTTTTCTCTCTTTTTTTCCCCAGCTCTCTCCTCCGTTTTCCTCTTCTCTCCTCCTTTTGTCTTTCCTTTAATACAATTGCACTCCGCCCCTCGGCCAAACCCCTCCCGATCCAATAAAATCAGCCCCCATCCTTGCCCCCACACTCCCCCTGCTTGAGAAAGGAGCGCCGCTACTCAGACCATCGATAGCGCTGTAAGCTCGGAAACGCGTCGCACAGATATGACGTCACGCCCCGGCGCCTAGCACTGTTTGCGGTGCAAGCCTCGTTCCCGCACCTGAGACACGGCCGTGCCTGACACACCATCCTGTCATAGAACTGGGCTGCACAAACCACACAGCAGGCTACAGGGCGCAGAACGTCTCCACACCAACCACCTCTTTTCCCCTTTTCCCCTTTGCATTCATTAAACTGCCATAGAGACTTTCTTGTGGAAATTTTGCCTACACTCCCCCTGTACCACCTGGACCCCACTTGCAATACACTGAAAGGAGCGATATCCATCGGACCCTCCCTCCCCCCTGGATTGACGCTACCACCCCACTGGAGGACCATCGCAAGGACACCTACTCCATTTGCTGCACCCATCCTCCTTTCTTCAGGACTTGAGAAGGATGACAGCCTCCTGGGAAAAACTTCTGTGACTTGCAGTTCCACCAGCCCTCCATCTACTGAGATCTACCTGGATGCAACACTTCTTACCTAGATGTGAGTGGATATTGTTTTTATTAATAAATGTCTATATGATACATATTCAGAGGCGCCCCTCTCCTTGTCTTTTTTCTCCAGCTTTTATTGGACCTGGCTTCAGGCCTCTTCGGTGGCAGCCCTGACAACTACATATGCCTTGCTGTGTATACCATATATACACATTCAGCCGCAAAAACCCCCTCCCCTCCCCCCCCGAACCCCCTCCCCTTTCCCCCCCGAATTCCTTTCCCCCCCCCCCGGCCCCCCCCTTGTTTTTTTCCTGGACTATTGGGAACCTCTGCATAATAACGAGGTACTGTGACTTTGCGCCTTGGGGGCCCCCCACAGTGGCAGAATGCCAGGGGCCAGTCGCAAGTGCGACTGCTGCTATCCTGATAGTTCAACCACTGCACATTTACACACATTCCTGGCTGTTGTAGTAGCTGGGAGTGTGTGCAAAACACCCCACTGCTGCCAATGTGTGGCATACATTGGTGACAGTGAAAGGGTTAAGTGCTCCTGCGTGATAACTTGAGGAAGCCCATTGAGAGAGGTCTAGCGGTTTCTTGTGTAGGAGACCTGCCATTTGTTAGAACTGAGCTTTTGATTCCATGCTTTGGGGACTTTTTAAATGGGTAGAGCTTCTCAAAGTGTGCATTTGAACAAGCAGAAAGTTAGATATCGCCCACCCTATTTCTCATCTAGAGGTGGTCCAGCATCATCTAGCCTTTTCCTCCATCACATGGGGGTGCTACCTAGGGTGGTCTGCATGCAAATGCTGTCTGCAAAGGCACACGTATCCCTCCAGACTGACCCCCCACCTGGGAAGGCATTTGATATTTTATTTCATAACTCCTCCCAAGAGCCAGCTCATTGCAGGGCTGAGGACTCTTGAGAGTAACTGAGGCAGGATGCCATGCTGTTTTCTGATAGCTATGTACAGCACCCCGCTGCCCCCTCCAGTCAGTCATTATCTGCCTGTATTGCAAAGAGAAGCAAAGAGCAACAATGACATCACTGGATCTAAAATAAAGTATGTAATATTAATGGAAAGGTTTTATTTTAAACATGTCATTAGCAAGTTGATGAGGTGGAAGGGAGAAACCATGGAAGGCAAAAAGGAAATTAAACTTTAGCATTAAATGGGGGGGCGGGGGGATTATTTAACCCTGAGCTACAATGGGTGGCAGGTTGGGGCAGCATTGTACCCTAATCACTTCATATGGTGCCAACTCTGATTTCACCCTGTTAGGAGAACATTTGCTAAGGTCATTGGACACTTTGATGTTTGTTAATCATTAAGCTGATTGCCGAGCTTTGTAGCCCACCAAAACTTTGCCGATTTATAAAGACATTATTCTGTTTTACTCTTACTGTTTAGTAGATTATTTAAAGTGTATGTATATCATAAATTTTTTTATTTTATTTTATTTATTTTTGCAGTTTGTGTCCTGTTGGAGAGATTTTCCTTATTTTCTTGTCCTGGAGTCACACCAGAAAGTGAGAGGATGTCTCTCCAAAGTTTTGGGGCCTTGCAGAGTCCCTTTCACAATCTACAATGCAACACAAAGCATGCTGTTCTCTTTATTGCACATACATAATATACTAGGAATTCTGTAAATACCGGTACCCAATGTCTCATTACAGTGATTTGGAGGAATTGTCAGCCAGCTGCAGAAAATGAATGTCAAGATGAAAATTAGAGTCATACAGCGAAGCTTTGTACCCTGAGTCAGTTTAGATGTAAAATGTTCTTTTTTTGACCCAAGTCTAGAAACTGTTTTGTACAGCATTGCTGTATTTTTGACAGATTAGCGAAAAAATAAAATGGAGGATACAGCGATTGCAAGATCTTCCTATGGTTTAAAATAATCTGACAGTAATTAGTTCTTACCCAATTAGCACCTATACTTATTACATATTCATACTACAAGATGCATATGTGTGATCATTTTTTTTTTCTGTGTTTATATACAAAGAAATAAAGCAAATATAACAAAAGAAAAGGCACTTGGTAGACTTTCCCAGGGGTATCTAAGGAAAGCAATCCACCACAAAGAAACAGGAAGATAAAGGGGACTGGTGGGTAAAGTAAGTAAGAACATTTTCATGTTGCCCAATGCAGTGTTTTGCAGATGGTGGTCTGTCATCTACCAGCATCACAGTTTGCTGTATGTTATCACTGTAAATAGGAACATTTTCCAATACCATGAGTCGAGACTTTCACAAAGAGGTGGATAATGGGGAGGTTTATCTTCATTATCTTAGCACATGGTAATACATTTGGGAGTTCAGCAAATATACATGAGTATTTTAAGAGCTATTGTAATGTAACAATTGACAAAAATGTATAATACATTCCCTTGAAAAACACTTTAAGTGCCAGTTCACACCGTAGAAAACTCAGTCCCGATGCATTCAAGGTGCTTTTCTGCATGTGTGTT
The DNA here is from genome assembly GCA_028564925.1 of Lithobates sylvaticus. Classification (NCBI taxonomy): domain Eukaryota; kingdom Metazoa; phylum Chordata; class Amphibia; order Anura; family Ranidae; genus Lithobates; species Lithobates sylvaticus. The sequence continues at coordinate 661,208,510 of CM053026.1, read as the reverse complement.
TTTGATGCGTTTTTGGGGCGCTTTTGATGCAGTCCAGTGCCCCCCCTCTTTTTTCTTAACCTTAAATAAAGACAAGTGTGTTACAGTGTGTTTTTGATGCATTTAGGTGTGTTCCGGTGTGCTCCAGTGTGTTTTTGATGCGTTTTACAGCATTCCAGTACAGTCCAGTGCAGAAAAAATGCAGCATGTTCTACTTTTTTTTTCTGGAACTGTAACACACTGGAACTGCAAGCACTGGTGTGAACTATGCCATTGAAAACCATATAACCTACTTTCCATGCGTTTTTGATGCAGAAAAAAAACGCACTGGACTGCATGTGGTGTGAACTGGCCCTAAAGCTTAAGTTTAGTTCCTTTTTTAAAATCAGGAATGGTACTTACATGATGGAGAAGTGTCCTTCTTCTGCTGGCTGCTCTCTTAATTTAAATCTTCAATCATGTGCCCCACCCCCATACTATCCCAGCAGTAATCGTCCCATGCTGTTTGGGTTAAAAAAAAAGCTGCTGCACCTGTCAAAGGTACTCATCAAGAGTGCCGCTTCCTCCATTCACTGAAGCTGTACTATAGCTTCCTGCAATGAAAAGTGCTCCCTCCTTCCCTGCAGCCTTCTGGGACACATCACAGGTCCCAGAAGACTGTGGGACCATTCACAAAATGTAGAGCGGCTCGCAAATGCGCAGTGGGAAATCGGCTATAAAGCTACAAGGCTTCACTAACAGTTTCCCTTAGTTAAAGGCGAAGTACAGCCAAATTATGGCTGTACTTCTCCTGTGGATTACTGGAGTGCACTTAGTTCTGCACTTCTGTGACCTGTTTTCAGCAGACAGCTGGCTGAAGCCCCCCCCCATCGTCTGACTTCAGAGCCAGTCCAGACTCAGGAAAGATTGTGACAATAAAGTCAGGATCCACCCACAAGCCTGGACCGGTACCTGGCTCAGGCTCTCAGTGAGCCGCTAAGAGCCTGAGCTGGCTGCTTCCACCCCCTTCACAGCCCAGTGCTCCAGTGAGCGAGTGGGGGGCAGACCAGAGAGCTGGTGACTGACGCCGGCGTTCTGCTCAGGGAGTCCTGATTGGTGGTGTTTGATCGCTTGGTTCTCAGTCTTAGAGCTGGTGGGGGACAGATGCAGCATTCTGAACGCCCCCCCCCCCCCACTTCTCTTTTAAGATGCCAGCGCCTTGACCCAAAGCCAATTGAAGAGTTGGCTTGGGTGAGAATGGTGCTAGATCCTTGGAGAGGTAAGTGTCCTTATATTAAATGTCAGCAGCTACAGTATTTGTTGATTTTTTTTGGGGGGGGGGGGGGGTGCTTTTTTAAATAAAAAAAAAAGATGCCTCTATTCATTCCACCCAATCCACCCAACATGTAATGGGCTGCACAAGATATATGTTCTGATATCCAACATTTAAGCACAGGGTGGGTCATGGTCACCTGAAGGGGGTGTGAGCAGAAGACCAGAGATCCCATCTGAACAGATGACCTTGAGGTCTAATGTTACCAAATTGCCCACATCTTTGCAAAAACATCCAGTTTACTTTTACAGATTACCAACCATTTTTCAGAGACCAGCCTTTCAGTTACTTTCTTGATCCAGTCCTATCTACTAGGGACCCAAGCCTGTTTGATAATAAAAGGAAAACGGAACACCATTTTAAAGAGAGGTAAAGAATCCACTGGCTCGCCTGTTTGGTGTGGTTGTGCCTTTAGTAATTAGCATAAAGAAATTGAGATAGTGAAACCACACTATCAAAAGAAGAGCACCATTAACCAAGCAGTTTGATTCAAATAATTTATTTGACAAACTTCCTGTATAAGACACCTTTATACTATAGAAGACATAGAAACATATAACATGTACAAAAACATTGTTAAAAAGACAATCCGGATTATCAACCCACATGCTGGAAATTCTATGATAAAGATAAATATCTAAATATCAAAAGTACTGCTTCTCTGCCTTTTGGCTAAGATCAAGTGTAGTATCTGTTCTTATCAGTCATCCTGAGGAGGCGCCGTGGTCACTCCTAAGTGAGTGGGGGACCGCCGCAAATCTGATGGTGTAATTGCACCTGAAAGGGCGGTTTCAGCAGGGGTCAGCATCTGGTCATCCATGCTGGTGACAGTGGGGCCTGAGTCCGAGCCGTCCGGAAGGGTGCTCCTGGTGAGGATGGGTACTGCATCTTGGGTCTGACCCAGAGGGTCGGGTCCCTGGCCTTCTGGCCTAGATTGGGGTAGCTCTAGCTCCGGACAGTTTTTCGGGAGGGAATGCCAATGGAGTATGTGCCCCTGGAGTGGCAGTCCAGGGGTGCCGTAAAATCACTGTGATTTATGGCACCAAGGTCACAGCACCATTCCTTTAACAGCACGCTTTTTTAGCACCTGCCTCTTGGGCCAGGCCTTTTGGCTAGGACCAGAGGAATTTTTTTTATTCCTGGCCGGAGGGCCTGGTCATTGTCTTGCACAATGGCCACCTTTTTCACTCTTCCTCTCCACTTATTCCTCCCCCACTTTATTTAATTTATTTCCTTTGTTTGTCACGTTTTTGTATTTTTTTGTTTGTACACGATTTAGCACGCGTGATGAGTAGGGTCACAGGTCCCAGGGCCTGTCCTGAAAATCTGGGGAGGGGGTGGACATGGCCTTCTGGCTTAGTTCGCCCTCTCTCATAGTGTTGGGGTCTCCTTTCGGGGGAGCCCCAACTAGTATTTGGGTGGGTCTGTTTCGGCAGACCTTCCAGAGAACAGGGTCTGACTGGTTTCGGCCAGGAAGACCAAGTTTTACATGTGCTTGTCCCTGTCAGGAGCCTAACGCCCCGGGGGATTCAGGACTAGGTCCTCTGATTTTAGAGGACTTGTGTACCCGTTGCACTTTTTTGTGTCACTCTTTATGTGTGTGCATATTTTTTATGCACCGGGTGAGTTTTTGAGTGTGCTTTGCACGCCATCGGCTTTCAATAAAAAAAACTTGAATCAAAGACCACTCTGATCTGATCTGGCTTGCAAGGATGGTACATTCCAAAGACCTCCTCTGTAACTCAAAACATGCAACCTGTAGAATTTTTTGGAGATTTTTAAGGGTAAGGCCGCGTACACACGAGCGTGTGTACGCCGCATAAAAGTTTGACACCATTCCACAAGCGGGCAAAATTTTGAAGCATGACATGTTGGGTATGAATTTACTCGGCGTAACATTATCTTTCACAATATAAAAAAAAAATTGGGCTAACTTCACTGTTGCCTTATTTTTTAATTCAAAAAAGTGTATTTTTTTCCAAAAAACTGCGCTTGTAAGACCTCTGCATGAATACGATGTGACAGAAAGTATTGCAACAACCACCATTTTATACTCTAGGTTGTTAGGAAAAAAATGTATAATGTTTGGGGGTTCTAAGTAATTTTCTAGCAAAAAATAATGTTTTTAACTAAACAACATATCTCAAAAAGAGAGGGGTGCCTTAAAGTCCTTAAAGTGGGGTGCCCCCTAAAAAAAAAAAAAAAAATTAAAAGTCAGCAGCTACAAATACTGCAGCTGCTTACTTTTAATAATCGGACACTTACCTGTCCCAGGGTCCAACGATGCAGGGGAGCAAAGCCCCCCCTCGTTCCCCGATCCGCTCGCGGCGCCAGCATTCTTACCGTGATACGCCGTGCAGTCATCTGGGACACGTGACAGATGACTGACCGGCGTCTGGGGGCAAGTGATGTCAGTGCCCGGGCACTGAAGGTGGCAGACTACGAGGGACCCCCTAGCAACAGGCATTTAGAGGTGAGTAAAAACATTTTTTTTTTCAAATTTTTTTATTTATTTTTATGATTTTTAAGCTATTTTTTTTTTTGGTAGAAACACCACTTTAAGTGGTTAAAAAACAAAACCTAACATACACTGAAACAGAAAAAAAATCAACCATCATCTAAATAATAAAGATAACTGTATCAACATGAAAAATAATTCCATGTTCCTAATACTCAGTTATTCAAGTCAAGTCATGCTTACAAGGAAATGCTTGATGTGGCCAAGCAGTTTGGCTTATCTAGCATTAGTGTACAAAACACGTCAGCAAGAAAGCAAGCACTTCATTGAAGATACCATGTTTATTTCTAAGTACTACTTTGATCTAATGGAACATTAGTCAGAAATAATAGCATATAGAAGTGGTCAAATGCCATAGATTTATGGGAAAGGTATGAAAAGAATTTTAAAATAAGCATACAAATAAAGTCATAGCATATAGAGATGGGTTACTTGTAATTTATATGTTTATTATATCAGCAAAGTATATAAAGTAAACAAATTACACCCAAATATTTTTTTCACATGTGGCAAAATGCAGGCATTTTATGTGGTATGGAATTATCATTAATAATGCTATTACTGGCCCAACATTGCAGACTTTATTTGTGTTACAAATACTTGACTTGAGTACATTTAATACAAATATTCTTCAGATGTATGGGTTTTCATGCCTATAGCACCTACATTGTCTAACCAGATAGACCATATTAACATAAAACATTCCTTTAAAACAGTGGTCATCAACCCTGTCCGTTTTTTTTTTGTTTTTCGTTTTTTTTTTTCGTTATTTTCGTTTTCGTACGAATGAACGAATCGTTCAAATCAAACGAATCCGAATAATGGATCGTTCGAATTGTACGAATCCGATTAACGAATCATTCGAATCGAACGAATCCGAAAAACAACGAAAATCCGAAAAAAACTAATTAGAAACAACGAATGTACGAATGAAAAAAATCCGAAAAACGAAAACAGGAACAACGAAAATGAACGAAAAAATTCGTACATTCGTAACTTTTGTTTTTTTTTCGAATCGTAATTTTCTGTGTCTCTTACAATGGCGTTGCTTAACGTGCTTCGAATGGATTTCGATTCGTAACTTTTTTTTTTCGATTCGTAAATTATCAAAATGTAATAATAGCATACACATTTACATAAAATTATGAATTATGCTCCGATTACGAATCTACGAATGTTACGAATGTACGAATAAATACGAATGCGTCCGAATTTCAAATAAACGAATAAACGTAAATTAAACTAACGAAAAAACGTATCAACGAAAAAAATAACTCTTACGAATGTACGAATCGTTACGAATACGAACACCGACGACTTACGAATGTACGAATCGTTACGAATACGAACACCGGCGACTTACGAATTTACGAATCGTTACGAATCAAATGAAAAAAACAAAACGAAAAAAAAAGATTTTTTTTCGGAAACGAAAAAACGAAACGAAAATAAACAAATTTTTTTGTTGTGCACATGTCTACTAACAGGCCAGGTTTTATGTATTACCTTGAGGAGATACAGACTAGAATACTGCAATCACTGAGCAGCAAATTATATCACCTGTGATGTATTTCAGTTATCTTGCAAACCTGGCCTGTTAGTGGGCCCTGAGGACAGGGTTGATGACCACTGCTTTAAAAGAAACCTGTAAGGCTGCTTTCACACTGGGGCGGTTTTCAGGCGGTACAGCGCTAAAAATAGCGCCTGTATACCGCCTGAAAAAACCGGCCCCATTCACTCCAGTGTGAAAGCCGGCCGGCTTTCACACTGGAGCGGTGCGCTAGCAGGACCGCAACAAAAGTCCTGCTAGCAGCATCTTTGGAGCGGTGAAGGAGCGGTGTATTTACCGCTCCTATACCGCTCCTTCCCATTGAAATCAATGGGAAACCGCAGGGATACCGCCCGCAAACCGCCGCTGCAGCGGCGCTTTGCGGAGGTTTTTAACCCTTTTGCGGCCGCTAGCGGGGGTTAAAACCACCCCGCTAGCGGTCGCATACCGCGGGTAAAACGATGGTAAAGCAGCGCTAAATATAGCGCTGCTTTACCGTCGCCGCCCCGCACCGCCCCAGTGTGAAAGCAGCCTAATGAAGAAGTATGTAGGCTGTCATTGCTGACCTCAACTTCTGAACCTTCTGGTTCCCCTACTTTCTCTGGCAATTAGCCATCTATACTGCTTCAAATAACGCTGAATTGCTGAGATTTGACTGGAAAAACAATGATATTATCCTAGCCGCTGTGAAGTTGTTACATCTACAGATGTGTGACATTTGTTTACTAAAACAGAGAAACTAGCTGCCTTGAAAATAAATCAAGACTTCACATCCGCTGTTCATGTCCTTCTTAATTAAGGATTTACTATCTATTGCTGCTTTTTCTGTGAAGTCAAGAATTAACGGTTTGCATTATTTAATTGCAACACTTTTTGGTCAACATTATTTGCGGTTCTACATAACCATCCATTTACTATATTGAGTGAAAATTTGCTGGTTTAAATCCATGACCAATTATAATATACATGATTATAAGGAGACATTCATTTTCTACATACGGAGGCTACCTCCATTAGGACTTGATATAATCAGTGTCTATTCTTTATTTCAATCTTTGGTCATTCATGAGTTGGCCCTGGTAATCAAAGATACCCTTTTGCCTTCAATAGAATTTGGCAATTTTGCTATTTTTGCTCAGTGTGCACTTTGTTTAAAACGGGAATCCCTATAATCTTTTGATATTTAGATATTTATCTTTATCATAGAATTTCTAGCATGTGGGTTGATAATCCGGATTGTCTTTTTAACAATGTTTTTGTACATGTTATATGTTTTATGTCTTCTATAGTATGAAGGTGTCTTATACAGGATGTTTTTCATTGATACAGATTTCAACTAATAAATTAATTGAATCAAACTGCTATCTTCTTTTGATAGTGTGGTTTCACTATCTCAATTTCTTTAAACCCAAGCCTGTTTCCAGCAAAGTGACACCAATCTTCTAGTTGGGGCTAATCTGCATAGTGGGAATATGTAGGAGGAAATGGAGTGGAGAAAAGAGCACATCCATGTCAAGTATCATTTTTTTTTTTTTTTATATCAGTCCAGAAGGTTTAGATCTTGAGAGGAATATATGGAGGAATGTACCCCAATATCCACAATTTTACCAGCAAAAGGCTGAAGCCGAGGGGTATATTAGTGCCAATTTAGTGGGTAAATTGTACTACCTAGATAATATCTTGTACTTTTTTCTTGTTTTTTGGACTCAAGCACAGGCATGACAGACCACATGCTGAAATAAATATGGGGTGGCTTGGGATTTCCCCTATTCCAATTAAATATGTATTATCTTGTCTATTCCTATAGTTAGCTAGTCTATCAAAGCTCTGATAATGTTAATGGTGATGATATAATAACACTGTTAGCTATAGAAATAAACACAATGCTCAAAGAAGTAAAGGTTTAATTTATTTACAAATAAAGTAGAAATACTAACATAATACTAAATGAATAGTACAGAGCATATAAAACAAAAAGAACAGGGGTGATACGATACTGTAAGTCCTTCCTTTTGGGTTCTGTATGATGGCTGGGCTCCAGGAAAAAGAGAAAAGAGACAGACCATTGCTGGCCATTGCCTTTTAAAGCATTCTCAGACACAACCCACACAAACACCCTTTGCCCACACATGTAGCCCTCTGTCCAATGAGAAGCTTTAAGGGGCTGTTCTTTCTAATCACCAGGAAGTACTTTATTCTCTTCCACAAGGGGGGGAAATTAGTCTGTGAACACCTGCCTTGACCCAGGTCAACTTCCAGTACCATCTGTTTCTTTGATGCTGTTGTAAGTCAGGAAATCTGTAATTTCAATTTGCACCTACCCAGGAGGTCTAAGCTGATGCTCCTCTACTCTACCCCCCCCCCCCATACATCACATCAGGAGGCCTATGCAAGAACATCTTTCAGGAGATAAATTCTCCTTTATGACTCCTTGTTACAAACACCCTGCTGGGTAACCTTTCTCTGCTGGCATTCCGGGCTACCCTCAGCAGTATCCAAACGGCTTAGGTTTAACCAGTTTCGGATGGCAAGAAACATCTCTTGTTCCAGGCCGCCGTCATATGACGGCACTAACTTTGCGGCTACTAGGGGGCGCAAGCGCCGCCCGCCACATCGCTGGGGACCTGATGCGTGTGCCCAGCGGCCGCGATGTCCGCCGGGCACCCGGCATTGGCCAGTAACTGAGCAGGACGTGGATCTGTGTGTGTAAACACACAGATCCATCTCCTGTCAGAGGAGAGGAGACCGATGGTGTGTCCCTTGTACATAGGGACACCGATCGGTCCCCTCCCCCAGTCAGTCCCCTCCCCCCACAGTTAGAATCACTCACATAGGGAACATATTAACCCCTTGATCACCCCCTAGTGTTAACCCCTTCCCTGCCAGTCACATTTATATAGTAATCAATGCATTTTTATAGCACGGATCGCTGTATAAATGTGAATGGTCCCAAAAATGTGTCAAAAGTGTCCGATATGTCCGCCACAATATCGCAATCATGATAAAAATCGCACATCGCCGCCATTACTAGTAAAAAAAAAAATAATAATAAAAATGCTATAAATCTATCTCCTATTTTGTAGACGCTATAACTTTTGCGCAAACCAATCAATATACGCTTATTGCAAAAAAAATTTTTACCAAAAATATGTAGAAGAATACGTATTGGCCTAAACTGAGGAAAAAATGTGTTTTAAAAAAAAAAAAATTGTATATATATAGTAAAAAGTAAAAAAGATTGTGTTTTTTCAAACTTGTCCCTCTTCTTTTGTTTATAGCGCAAGAAATAAAAAACGCGATCAAATACCACCAAAGAAAGCTCTATTTGTGGGGAAATTTTATATTTTATTTGGGTACATCGTTGCATGACCATGCAATTGTCATTCAAAATGCTAAAGCGATGAAAGCTGAAAAATGGCTTGGTCAGAAAAGGGGTGTTCATGCCTGGTAGGCAAGTGGTTAATCAGGTTTCAACAGTCCAGACACATCTGGAGGTCGCGGGCCACATCTGAGGGCTCCGCGGACCACTGGTTAGGCACCCCTGCTTTAAAACAAGCCATTACAATGTTTTGCTTATATGGACATCTAAATATGTCATCAAATTAATTCAAATTAGGATTTAAAGCAGAACATTGGGTCACCATAAAAAAACAAACAAAATAAAAAATGTAATCCAGTTATGTATTTGATTAAAAAAAAATCATGATCCATATTTCTTGAATAACTGACTCTATCTTTATACCAGACTTAAATAATTTTGTCCACAAAGGTGGGAGAATAAGCTGCAGCCTATTAGCACTTAATAAACAGTCTGAAGGATGAGAGTGATAAGGCAGCTTATCACTACCTGAGTAGTGTAACTGCAGCAGGAAAAAGGGAGGTCCCTTACCTGGCTGCCTAACTGGGGTGCTGGGATCACAGTGCTGGTAATTAGATAAAGTAGGTTGTCGGTAGAGTTTGTGTCAAAGTGATAAAAACAACATGTAATATCTTTCATATTCTCTGTTACTGAAAAAGAACAAGGAATATATACAACATAAGATGTTTATATATGGAACATCTATATAAATTATGTATATGTAGATAGATTATATCCTTATTATATACCTGAACGACCGCAACATACAGGGATATACAATGTAATACTGACATATAATCACACACATAGGTTGGACTTGATGGACTTGTGTCTTTTTTCAACCTCACCTACTATGTAACTATGAGTGGGTCATCATCCCTTCTGGGAAGAAACTAATACACAAATATTTACAGGGCTAATTGGTAGTGAGTACAAAATAGTCTGAAATTGTTGCACATCATTGTGAATAAAAAGCTGGAGCTCCATGTTTACATAAAATAATACATACTCCAGCCCTCCTAAGGTTCCCACCAGAAAATGTAGCAATGACCCCTGCAGGGGCCGCTGGAAAATAATTACTTACCCATTAGAGGCTGTCTGTCTCCGGTCCCAAAAGCACACGACAAATCCAGCTCAACCCTTTTAAAAGTTTTATTGCAGATCTTGAACAAAATCCTAGAGGACATTTTACTGTAAATTCTTGTTCCAGCAGTATTAGGTCCTATACTAGTAACCACAAAACGATCTTGAAGAAAGAAGAGGCAGACAGTCAATATAGGACCCTATGAGAGCAGCCACAGTCCTTGTCAGCAACTTATGGCATCTCATCCTTAAGTACTTCTGCACTTGGAAAAGGACTCCCACCTCCAGCTAAGCTTCCAACGGGCAAGTTTCCTTCCAGCAAGTCTTACTTGCTGAGGCCTAGCCTTAATGGAAAACACACAGGTCCCCTCCCAGGGGGAAAGCCCTAGGAGAAGAGAGCTGTTATCAGATCCTCCCAAACATTTATATTCTCTCTAGCCATGCCTTCTTGGCCAGCTTCCCAAAATTTGACTAAGGTCACATTCGGTTTCATAATCCAGCGACTGATCCTGAAATATATAAAAAAAATTAGCTGCACTCCAAAACTAAGCTCTTCTTACTTGTTCTTAATGGTTGTCAAAAAACACTTACTATAATCATGTCTCCATCCAAAACCAATGTTGACATGTTTCACCACTGCTGGCTTGCTCACAAGGATTGGGAAGTCAGCAGACTTATCCTTGTGACCAGTGGCGGCTGGTGTTTTTTTTTTAAGGGGGCAGCAAACAACCACCCCAGTCAGTCAGTCATCTGGCCCGGCACTTACCCCATCTAGGTTGTGGGTGGGCAGTGATCCTACGGGCTTCTGTGTCCTCTCCTCCTCTTCTGCATCACGGAAGCTTCTGCTGTGCGTCTACTCCCCCCACCTCTAGGCATCCAATTGGCTCACCTGTCCTTTCAGACAATCAGGTGACGGGTCTCATGACCCGCTTTTCTGATTGGCCGGGAGGAGGATCAGTGTGGCAATAGCGAATATTCATTCACTATTGTCACATAACTGGTTGGGCTCGGAGTGCAGTGCTCTGCTCCCCGAATCCACCCTTTTTCTAAATCAGGGGGCCAGACTCATGGATGGGGGGGTGGTGCCCGTACGCCCAAAATGGACGGGCCACCGCAGCTTGTGAGCAAGTCAGTAGTGGTGAAACATGTCAAGATTGGTTTCGGGTGGAGACATTGTATGCAGTCTTTTTTGAAAATCATTACATACAAATAAAAAGAGCTTAGTTTTGGAGCACGGCTTATATCTTCTATATTTCTAATGAAGAGTGGAGATGGGCTGTGATAGCCGGAACCCAGATTATCCGTGACTAATTAAAGGAGCGAGTCTTGAGTGGAGCATGGATTTGGGTATGTTCCAGCAACTGATCCTGCCACACTCTTTCTAGAATTTTATTCCAAAAGCAGACAGAAGCGATCAGTTGCTAGGTTTGAATTGCAGCTCAGATGGCTACAACAGAGTTATATACTAAAAAAGCATACATAGCTTCAATCCAGCAGGCTTCTGGCCAGATTGATGACGTCAAGGGTACTTCCTCCTCCAGTAGCAGTAGGATAGCAGTTATTTATGCTGCAAACATTGTAACATCAGTAATAACATGGGGTGCCCAAGAGTGTAAAAGCACAGTGAACCCAGAAGGCATGTCCATGACAGCTTGAGCTCACAGGAAGTGGGTTGACTGATACTAGCCATTATTCAACCGTAATATTTAGTGGTGGAAATGGATCACTGTATAGAACATATCCTGGATTAAATGTGAGAATTGCAACAAAAGCTGTTTTTTTATGTCACTTTTAACGGGCTACTTATTTTCCTTACGTTTAAAGGTGGCCCATGTTCCCCTTACAGCACATGTGCCTATATGTACATGTTTGGTAAAGGGTCTTAGATTACACACTTCTTTGACATAATATGATTTCTCTATGTACTTCAAATTAAGGTGTCCTTTTATTAAAGTGCGGTAAAATACCGCTATTCATTTCTCAGGCATTCTCAGGGGAGATCGCTCTCCCCTGAGTGCCTGTTTATGATTGTCTGTAGATCGCTTCTCATGTTGAGTTGAGAAGCGATCTACAAACGCCGGGAACTCCTCAGAAATTCTCCTCACACTGTAATCTCGCGAGATGTAGCGGGATTACAGTCTGAGGCGATTTAAAATACAAAAGTTAAACACTAATTAACACATTATTCCCCTACATATTAATAAAATAATAAAGTTAAATTCCCCCTACACAATATACATTAACCTAATTATTATAAAACATTGTTTTTTATCAATATTTAAATGTCACACATCTGCCTATTTAAATGTGAATGGTGTATAGTAAATTAATGTAATCCACATATGTAATGCAGCTATACACCATTCATATAAATGTAAAATACATTTATAATCATTAAAAAATAATTTTAATAAAGTATACAAGTATAAATATTTATTAATAAATTAAAATAAAATATATTTCATAATTGATAAATCCCTGTATAAGACCCCTTTCACACTGGGGCGGGAGTGGCGTCGGCGGTAAAGCAGCGCTTTATTTAGCGCTGCTTTACTGTCGTTTTAGCGGCGGTTTTCGGCCGCTAGCAGTGCAGTTTTAACCCCCGCTAACGGCAGAAAAAGGGGTAAAACCGCCCGCAAAGCGCTGCTGCAGCGGCGCTTTGCCGGCGATATTGCCGCGCTGTCCCATTGATTTCAATTTGAATTATGAATACACTGCTCCTTCACCGCTCCAAAGATGCTGCTAGCAGGACTTTTTTGACCGTCCTGCTAGCGCACCGCTCCAGTGTGAAAGCCCGCCAGCTTTCACACTGGAGTGAATGGGGCCGGTTTTTTCAGGCGGTGTACAGGCGCTATTTTTAGCGCTGTACCGCCTGAAAACTGCCCCAGTGTGAAAGGGGCCTAAAGTTCTAAAAATAGCGCCTGCAAAGCGCCTTCAAACAGCCGCGGGCTTTCACACTGGAGCGCTTGCAGGATGCTGAAAAATGTCCAAAAATGTGCAAGCCGCATCTTTGGAGCGCTGTAGGAGCTGTGTATTTACCGCTCCTAAAGCGCCTCTTCCCATTGAAAACAATGGGGCAGCGCTCCAAACCCCCCCCTGCAAAGCGCCGCTGCAGTGGCGCTTTGCGGGCGGTTTTAACCCTATTTCAGTCATTAGCGGGATAAAACTGCCCCGCTAGCGTTCGAAAAGCGCCGCTATAACGACGGTAAAGTGCCGCTAAATATAGCGCCGCTTTACCGCCAGCACGCCCAGCGCCTCAGTGTGAAAGTAGCCTAATGGAACATGCCATGGGTAAAACCATATTTCAGGGTTTACAAAATTTTATTTACTAATAAATTAAAAATGATATAAAAATGACATTAATAATAGCATTTAAATGCAGGTAGAATAATATATATATATATATATATATATATATATATATATATATATATATATATATATATATATATAGACATATATATTTATATCTGTCTATATATATATATATATCATAGCATATATATATATATGTGTGTGTGTGTGTTTATTTCAATGTGTATGTGTATATCTATCTATCTATTTATATATATATATATTTATATATAGATAGATAGATAGATAGATAGAGAAATAGAGAAATATCTATATCTATATATATATATATATCTATCTATATATATATATATATACATATATATACACTTTAGATTGCTAACCTGCTAGTTTTGGGGTGTGTAATGGTGGGGAAGATGTGCTCTCACTGTATGGCTGCTCCTGAGTGAAAGAGGGAAGTCAAAAGACTTCCTGCTTTCCCCAGAATACTGAGGCAGCTTCCCGCTTCTCTCTCTGATTCTCCACCTCTGAGATGGTGAATCAGAAAGTGAGAATCCTGTCACAGATCGCCAGTGAGGTGCTGAGATCGCACCTTCATACACTGGCCGTTTCTGTGACAGTCAGTTACAGATTCTCACTGTGCTGAGGTAATCAGTGGAGAACATGTTCTCATCTGATTACCTCAGTTTCATACACTGGTAAAGACCTGAGATCAGCTGTGAGACTTGGGATCGCAGCTGATCTCAGTTTCATAAAAGGACACCTAAGGTTGAATAAATACTACAAACAAACTTTACAATGCTGTATTCCATATAAAGAAGGTTTAAGTGAAATCTTATTTCAACAAAATGAAGTTGATTCTTAATATTCAGCACATAATAAGATATACCTAACTATTTAAAGCATAAAAAAAAAAACATTTGACTGAATATTCCCTACACATTTCTTGATACAGTAATATTTCAGATCGAAAAGGCAGAACCCCTGCATGGGCGAGAGATTATTACATACTGAGAATGAACATTTATTGCTTGCCATGTGTAATTTCTTTATGTCATACTACAGGGATGTTTTAATCCCTCTTAAATCTCAAAAATGCAACATAAGGAAATTGTATTTGCCATGGGAACCAAGCACAGCCAAAAATATTTTACCTAACTCAAGTACAGTCTAACCAAGCAAGTCTATCATTTAAAGTATACACAAGAATCTGGTGCTTTTTTACAGTATAAAATGACAAAATATTGCTAGATAGAAACGATTTATTATTAACTGTTAAGGGTAACAATGATATTTTATACAATTATGATCAGCTATGGTAGTGATCCTGAACAAGCAGAAAAAAAATCCATGAAATGCATTAACTTGTGATTATATAAAGATGTTTCTACCATGTCAGAAAGGGGTGTGTATTTGCCACATCCCTGGTATGTAGAAAGAAAGAAAATACCCCCTAATTGGGATTTTAATGGTAACAACACCACTATGTATCATAAAAGAAAAGTTTATTGGTACATGTAAAATGTATCAATCACACATGTGATGATCTTTTAAAAACATAGCTGAAAAACACATAGTTAGTTCATTGCAAGTATACAAAAATGTATTCTAAATAGTGTTACTCCAATGTCCGAAAACAACTCTTCAGTACCAACGCGTTTCAGGTTCAAGCCTTTCGATCGTTAGATAGGAGAATGTATATTCAAATATCAGCACTGCCAGGGAGGATGGCATCTTGACAGACAAAGCTCACAACAAGACAATACTGGAAGAGGGTGTAGGCAGTGCTGGGACAAGGCCATTTGGTGCCCAGGGCGAAGATGGCACCATTTTTAAGAAAGAATCAATGTTGTTTCAAAACAAGAATATACTTAAAGAAACAGATAGAAACAGAGTTCACTCACACATTCTAATTGTATGTATTTTTATGAGGATCTGCTAGTGCAAGATGGGCTAACCAACTAACCTTAAAGGGGTTGTAAAAACATATTTCAAATAAAAATAACAAACATGTTATACTTACCTGCTCTTTGCAAGGGTTTTATACAGAGCATCCTAGATCCTCCTCTTCTCTGCAACATCCACCACCTTCAATTGAGTGATCCTGTGACGTCACCTCCAATATAAATAAAGTGCTTGCTTACCAGATTGCACAGACCTCCTATTAAGGAAGGTCAGTGACACTTGTGCCTCTAAACCCAGCCAGGGCCTTTAACCGTCCCAGGAACCCCTTGTGGTAAGTGGACCCACCATCCAGGAAACGATATCACAGATAGTCCCCAAAATACAAAAGGCTTGCTAGCCTTACTGTAAAATTCTTTAAAAAAATTCTTTAAGGTATAAAATATTGCTATTACAGCAAAAACATGTAATCGCTTTAGGTTCAAAACAGGCTGGCTGGCTAATCGCAGCTACCTATCCTTTCGGGATTTGAGAAGCGCAATGATGTCAGCACGTCGCTCCATTACCTGACGTCACTGAGCTTCTCAAAACCTAGAACGACAGGTAGCTGCGATTAGACAGCTGGCTTGTTTTGATCCTAATGTGATCACATGTGATAGAAGGTCCATGCAATCTGGTAAGCGAGCACTTTATCGATGGTGGAGGTGACTTTTACAGGATCACTCAAATGAAGATGGAGGATGTTACCAAAGAACCTTTTTATCACATTGGGACTTTGTTTTTATCACTGGTGTTTGTAATATACAGCATGGAGGGAGGGGGGTTAATGTATTGCCATTGGTCACAGATGCATTAACACTAAAGCCCCATACACACGGTCGGACTTTTTCATGGATTCTGTCCGATCGGACAATGTTGTTGAAAAATCAGACCGTGTGTATGCACCATCGGACAGTGTTCGTCGGTTTGTCCGACGGACAAAGTCTTATCTCCTGCTGGAAAGATTTGCCGTCAACCCGGTCCGATCACACCAAACCCGATCGTGTGTACGGTTGTCCGACCGGACAAAGTGCTACGCATGCTCAGATCACATTACAAGACCAAAGCTATTGGCTACTAGCCTCTAAGTAGTCCCGTCGTAGGCAACAAACGTCACCACGTTCAGAATGATCGGATTTTCCGACAACTTTGTCCGACCGTGTGTACGCAAAACCAACATCGGACAAAGTACGACGGACATGATCCGACGGACCTGGTCCGCGGATTGTCCGACCGTGTGTATGGGGCTTAACACTGGTGCCACCAATGCAGCACAAAGGGTTTAATTAACTGCCACTGGTCACTAATGCATCAGTCACCAATGTGGCAACACATTAACCCTCCTCCATGCTGTATATTACAGAAATTAAATACCATTGTAATTAACCTTCCCTCAGCCACCTCCGGCTAGCAACATGGGCGCTTTTAACCCCTTCTTGGGGTTAAAAGTTCCCTGCTAGCGGCTGAAAAGTACCACTTAAATAGTGGTAAAGTGCAGCTAAAACTGGCAGCGCTTTACCACTAATGGACCCGCTACCCCAGTGTGAAAGAAGCTTTATAAAAAAAATTTAAAAAGTCAGTGGCGGCAGTGGACATTGCAAGAACTGCACACGGACCAGTGTCCATGTGGGGACACCTTGCCGACCCCTGTCCATGCTGTATATTACACAATATTACATGCTGTCCATGCTGTATATTACACAATATTACATGCTGTCCATGCTGTATATTACACAATATTACATGCTGTCCATGCTGTATATTACACAAATTAAACAGCAGTGGTCATTAACCTTGCCTCAGCCTCTTCCCCTCCCCCAATCCAGCCATTTATTAATCTGCTCTTCTGCTTACTTTGCACAAGTTCAGTCCGTAGCACACTGTCTCTTACACAATGCTTTCCAGTTTCCACATCTTCTAGCTACCAGCTAGATCCAGGCTCCTCGGCTCCTCAGCTCCTCTAGGTCACAGCACCGGCACAGCTCCCTGCGCTCCTCTGAGTCCTCCCACCTCGCCTCCGGCCGAGAGTGATGTCACGCCGCTGGCAGGGACTATGAGACTCCCCTGTAGGGGGAGTAAACAGTGAAGCTGACAGGGAAGGGAGGTGACAGATGCAGAAGCACACTCGGCGCACATAATTTGTACAGTGCCGCTGGCTATGACACAGGTGTACTTGTACACACTGGCGGCCATGGCAGAACTTCACCTCTGCCCCCCCCTCCTATAGCAAATGGTACCGCCCAGTGCACCTGCCCCTGGGTGTAGGTCACATACTTTTGCTGACTGTGTACTTAAGTACTAAGAAGAGCTGTGCTAAGGCTCATATTATGATACCCATCATATCTATTACATGCTCATGTTTATATTTAGTATACCATCTGTGATTTGTGACCAATCAGTGTGGGGACCTCCGTGGGTCATCCTGTCTTTGGCCTTTGGGGGCAGTGTCGGAGATCTCCACTGACGCCATCCTCTGCAGTGATCCTTGTGATTCCTTCTTGCATAGAACATTGCACCATTATCTTATCCAATTTTGACAAATATTTGAATATATATTCTCCTATCTAATACTCCTGACGAAAAAGTCTTGAACCTGAAACGCGTTGGTTATCGAAGAGTTGTTTTCGAACATTGGAGAGTAACACTATTTAGAATAAATTTTTGTATGCTTGCAATGAATTCACTATGTGTTTTTCTGCTTTGTTTTTAACAGATCATCACATGTGTGATTGATACATTTTACATGTACCAATAAACTTTTCTTTTATGATACATAGTGGTGTTGCCAATTGTGAAAGACTAATATGTAATTATAAGTCTTAATATCTATAATTACAGTGGTCCAACTGATGCCATATAAATTGATTTGACATTTTTAAACCAATCTAATAATTTTCTAATAATACTGTATTTTTGTTTCTACCTAGTGTATGCATGTATGTGTATATATATATATATATATATATATATATATACACACACACACACACACACACACACACACACACACACACATATATATATACACGTCTTTATTTTTTTCAGTGCTATACTTTTATATTTGGTTCACACCACAGAAACGCAGTCCGGATGCATTCCAGGTGCGTTTTATGTGGAGACGACGCCTGAAGTATTTTTTGACATGCAAGTAAAAGGAGCTTATTTTCTGCTTGTTCTCCACAGAAACAAAGTGTTCCATTTCCATTTCTACATGCGCTTTATTGATGCACTTTTGCTGCGACTTCAATTAATTTTCCCCTCTTTTTTTTTTTTTAACAAGGTTTCCTGTTTATTTTTATTTTTTTTCCTGTAATGCACGTTTGATGGATTTAATGGATTTAAATGCTAGTGCTAGTGTTAATTTTAGATGCATTTTGCTGTGTTCCAGTACAGTTCTGTGCAGAAAAAATGCAAGATTTTATACTTTTTTTTTTTGCACTAGAACTGACCTCACTGGTGTGAACTAGGCCCTTGGAACACATATAATCTACTGTCCATGCAATTTTGATGCAGAAAAAAAGCACACTGGACTGCACCTGGTGTGAACTGGCCCTTAAAGAGTAACTCCACTTTAGTTCAGAAAAAAACATACCCCTCCAGGTGATCTATGTACATTGCAAGGATTTTACCAAACTTTGTTGCAGATTCTTAGCTTTTGTTATTCTGGAGATATAGCTGTTTTTCTGTCTGTGTCCAATGAATCTGTATGGGAGTGGTTTTATAATTATCAGTCAGTTACTACACCTGCAGGACTCTAATAAGGAAAGCTGCAGGTTCTGCATCCATTTAGATGTGATTTTCCATTCAGCGTATCTCACCAGGAATGACAGGGGATGCTCAAAATCTGACGTGTATCGTAGTGCAGACTGCTGGGCAAATCAGTAAGCCAATCACACAAGCAGGAAATGACATTCCACACACCATTTGTGTACAGAACGCCTGTAATCCAGAAGGACCATTACTGGTTGGCAACCTTCCTGGGATCAGAGTTACATGTGTAAAATTGCAAAGCTCACCCTCCCTTCACAAGCAAAAGATAAAATATTCTGTTGTGGAACCTTTTAACTTTCTTTCCAGAGGCTGGAAGTATAATATCTCACAAAGTGACTTGGAGCTTGCAGTTGTTTATAGGAATTGCAGTGTTGGGTGAAGCTGCCTAAGCAAAGCGTTCAAACATTTTCTCTGTCTACAGCCACCAGTTATCAGCATGGCTGCATCATATGGTGGTAGAATACATGAGGTCAATGGTGGATGTTGACACCCATAGACCACTCACCAGAGCTTGCCCAGCATGCAATTGAGCTTTTGGACTGTCAGGTAGCCAGTGTCCTCTCAGAACATGCATACATTTAGTGCTGTGGAGAGTTTTGTGAAAGAGAAAAAAAAAACAATTAAGTTAATTAATGGGTGGTAATGTTGAGATGGAAAATTACTGTGAAACCGTTGCCCAGTATATACTGCTCTCAACACAGCAGCGTATACTCATGTGTATGTGTATATATATATATATATATATATATATATATATATATATATATATATATATATATATAATGTGTACATATAATCATACATACACATACATATAAGCAGAAATGCAGAGATGCATGTATACACATGCACATGCACCATTCATGAGCATACATCAAAGGCAAACTGATAAAGTCATAAATTTAACCAGATGGAAGAATCATTCAGCCCTGGTACAGTGTTATAATAAAATATGTTAAAATATTACCATAAAAGTTTAATATATAATCAGGGGGTGATTAGTTATTTATTTTATAAAATATGTAAGGAGGGGGGGGGGAAGAAGAGGAAGGGATAGGGGTGTAGAAATAAGGGAAGGAATAGGGAGGACCATATAACTATCTGGGTTATCTCCAGGCCCTGAAGATGAATACTCACAAGGGCTTTGATCCCGCCACCCCCATAAGAAATGAAGAAGAAATCCTGTGACAATGATAAATAAAGTGATTAAAATTGAATAGGAACAGATGAATAATTAAATGATATAAAAACCACACACATGGCTTCCTATAGTCTAATATAAAATATAAAATTACCGTGGCCTTCGTTGAGGCCTCCAGGAGAGAGCACATCAAGATTAGATATCCAGAAGGTCTCTCTGGCACACAGTTTTTTTAAGTGCTTGGCCTCCGCAAGGAACCTCTGTATTTGTTCAATCACCCACACTTGCAGGCCAGCAGTGGATTTTTTATGAAACTCAGCAAAATGCCGTGGAACACTATGTTTATCCTTGCCCCCTTCTATGTTGACTGAACCTCTGCCTGAGAGGGCAGATGGTGCAGCCAACATATATCAACCCACAGGGGCAAGTGAGTCCATAGACCACGGAGTCTGATGAACAATAGAAGAAGTTGACCAACTGGTAGGTTTTACCCTTAGGCCCCTTTCACACTGGGGCGGGGAGCCGCGGTGACGGTAAAGCAGCGCTATATTTAGCGCTGCTTTACCGTAGTTTTAGCCGCGGTATTCGGCCACTCGTGAATACACCGCTCCTATACCGCTCCAAAGATGCTGCTAGCAGGACTTTTTTGCCGTCCTGCTAGCGCACCGCTCCAGTGTGAAAGCCTGCCGGATTTCACACTGGAGTGAATGGGGCCGGATTTTTTCAGGCGGTATACAGGCGCTATTTTTAGCGCTGTACCGCCTGAAAAACGCCCCAGTGTGAAAGGGGCCTTAGAGCAAAAAGATTTTTTGCCATGTTGGACAAAATTACCAAAATGTTGGACCAGCAATAACTACCATGCGTCTGCTGCAGATGTTGCAGTATAAATATTTGAGGATTCTGCCACCCAAAGTATGCATTTTCTGTACAGCCTAAGCCTCTGCTGCTGTGCTATTACATGAGCCAAATATTGTTATTCATAGGTTCTCTTCAACCAGCAGAAAAAGTATTTATCAAATTATGCCCACTCCCCCACATCCCCATTTCATGATAGGAATCCCTATTTCCTGAACTGCATCCACTCCTATGTTTTTGGTTCTAAGACCTGTAGGAAAATAAATGTATGTTCAACGTACACCTTTTGTTGAATACGTCAGCTTTGGAATTAACAGCACAGTAAAAACAGCCAGCATAAGCCAAGGAATCCTCTTGCTTTTCACGGGTAATATATAGAAAAGGAGGCATATAAAAGCAATATTTTCAGAGGGAAAATGTTCACGCTAATTAAATGCTTCGAAGTGGCATTTCACTTTTGCTGATTCAGTATATTGTAAAGAAAAAAAAAATTAAATTTACATAGTAGATGGACCATGTGGATGAAATTAAATATTGTAGATTCCACTTGATAAAATCAGTTCTGTGCTGCTCTGGTCCTGTTACAAATAAAAAATAAGTAATGTGAGCCACCACTAAATATGAGACCAATGAGATATCTAAACCCAGTACTTATCTTTTGAATCAGCTGCCAGTGTTTCACATGTCTCATAAATCATGCAGGGGTAATCAAATCAAATATACAATACGCTGTGCTATCAAAATATAAATAGTAGAAAATAATGTGCTATAAATCAACAGCAATAAAGTGATATTCGTGCAGTACATAAACAAACATGCAATATTGCAAATAAAGTGACAATGTGCATTCACGTGAGAAATTCTGTAAATATAACGTCAATAAAATAGATAAAAAAGCAATCAGAATCCTTGAGAAAAAAAAAATATTTGTATGTATAAATAAAAAATTTAAATAAAATTAGAATAAGATTTATAGTAAATATATATAGATATATAATAAATATATATTATATATAAAATGAAAAGGGCTGCAATGTGCTGTGCAATATTCAAAATTTCAGTCCATAAGTGCTCCAAATTAATCCATGTGATTCGGTGGATGCTGTGAAACTGATCCAATAATAAGGTGCTGTATTCTCACTCTAGTGCTCCCCATAGGTATTAGCTGCTCACCTTAGAGCGTGTGACCTTGCTGTTAAGCTTGGTCAATGCATGCCTTAGAACCACTTAAAGGTTCAGCAGTGTATCCGGAATCCTGGATTGGTCCCAATTATGCCTCAGTGTATCAATGGAAGGCCACTCGTGCCTTGGTATAATAATAGAGAAAAAAGGACTTCATGGTGTAGTATGCAAAATCATTTATTTATAAAACACAATAAAATCTCACATAGGGTACTCACAATAGCATGGCATGTCAGAGCGCCACTCTAAAACAGCGTGAATTAGCGTGATAAGCCGGCCAATAACGGGGTGGTGTGCTGATCATTCCCGGCAGGTCCTCTGCCTAGCAATCCATCCTGTCCCCTTCCCCAACACGTGTCGATACAAGGGGTTTTCCGTATCTTCCTCTTTTTGCTCCCTGAGGAAGATACGGAAAACCCCTTGTATCAGCACACCACCCCGTTATCGGCAGGCTTATCCCGCTAATTCACGCTGTTTTAGAGTGGCGATCTGACATGCCATGCTATTGTGAGTACCCAGTGTGGGATTTTATTGTGTTTTATAAATAAATGATTTTACATACTACACCATGAAGTCCTCCTCTCTCTATTAATATACCGAGGCACAAGTGGCATTCCATTGATACACTGAGGCATAAGTAAGACCAATCCAGGATTCCGGATACACTGCTGAACCCTTAAGTGGTTCTAAGGCATGCATTGACCAAGCTTAACAGCAAGGTCACACGCTCTAAGGTGAGCAGCTAATACCTAGGGGGAGCACTTGAGTCAGAGTACAGCACCTTATTATTGGATCAGTTTCACAGCATCCACTGAATCGCATGGATTATTTTGGAGCACTTATGGACTGAAATTTTGAATATTGCACAGCACATTGCAGCACTTTTCATTTTATATATAATATATATTTATTATATATCTATATGTATTTACTATCAATCTTATTTTAATTTTATATTTACACCTACATATATATTTTTTTTCTCAAGGATTCTGATTGCTATTTTATCTATTTTATGGATGTTATATTTACAGAATTTCTCACGTGAATGCACATTGTCACTTTATTTGCAATATTGCATGTTTGTTTATGTACTGCACGAATATCACTTTATTGCTTTTGATTTATAGCACATTATTTTCTACTATTTAGATTTATATTTTGATAGCGCAGCGTATTATACAAATAATAGTTGCTATGGAGGTTTTTACAGCAATGACAATTTGCCTCTTCACATGGAAGGTGAAACGCTGGAGGCTAATGAGGGGCTGTTTTATGGTCCAGAATAACCTTTCATAACCTTAAGGAGCTATTTAAAGTACATTACAACCTTATAAACCAGCAAAACTCACCTAAATTTCACCTTTCCCGACAACTCCCAGGCATTTTGCCAAAATAACAAATTGTTGCTGAAATCTGACAATTTTTGCTAAATTCAAAGGAAAGCGATGTTGCCAATTTCAATTATCGTTAGTGTAAAAATGGAATATAGTAGACATATATGAATGGTTGCACCCAAGACAAATGAAGAAACACATAATTATACTTTACCAGCATTGCATAACATGGTTATGATAAATATATTTAATGATACTTTCATTGTCTACTAATAATATCATAATGTTAAAAAAGTGATAGTGTATTGGAATATATTCACTTATCTCTTGCTTTATAATATAGTATGATGTAAATTAATTTTATGAAATGTGAATTAAATGTTTAATTATATGTAAAACCTAATCACTAAAATCTCATAATCTTTAACATGTCAATATAATTTCCATTTAAATAAGTCAAATCTAATTTTTTAAAATCTGCAGCTTTTTTCAAGCCAAACTCTGATGCACAGGCGTGTTGCAGCATCGTCACCATAAGGAAACCCCCCGAGC
Source organism: Lithobates sylvaticus (assembly GCA_028564925.1). Classification (NCBI taxonomy): domain Eukaryota; kingdom Metazoa; phylum Chordata; class Amphibia; order Anura; family Ranidae; genus Lithobates; species Lithobates sylvaticus. Next base: position 661,184,617 of record CM053026.1, on the reverse strand, counting down.
AATGAAAAGCAGTTGCCACTAAAATGGCAATAGGTAGAGGGGGTGATCAGCAGCACTGAAATAAAAACAGATGGGAACAGTAGTCTTAAGAAAGGAAAATGGCAGTTGTTTATGATACGTGCAAGCACAGGGGGAGATTTACTAAGAGTAAGGCCCCTTTCACACTGGGGCGGTTTGCAGGCGCTATTGCGCTAAAAATAGCGCCTGCAAACCGACCCGAAACAGCTGTTGCTGTGTCTTCAGTGTGAAAGCCCGAGGGCTTTCACACTGAAGCGGTGCGCTTGCAGGACGCTGGAAAATGTCCTGCAAGCCGCATCTTTGGCTCGCTATAGGAGCGGTATATTTACCGCTCCTATAGCGCCCGGTCCCATTGAAAACAATAGGGCAGCGCGCCGAACCCGCCCGCAAAACGCCGCTGCAGCGGCGGTTTGCGGGCGGTATTGACCCTTTTTCGGCCGCTCGCGGAGGGTAAAACCACCCCGCTAGCGGCCGAAATGCGCCGCTAAAACGCCGGTAAAGCGGTGCTAAATATAGCGCCGCTTTACCGCCAGCGCCCCCACCGCTCCAGTGTGAAAGTAGCCTTAAGCATGCAATTCCTGATGCAGCTCTGCATAAAAACCAATCAAATCCAGCTTTTAGGCCCCTTTCACACTGGGGCGCTTTTCAGGCGCTTTTCAGGCGCTTTTCAGGCGTTTTTCAGGCGCTTTATTGTTAAAAAAAGCGCCTGTAAAGCGCTTGAAAGAAGCCTCATCTGCAATCCCAATGTGAAAGCCTGAGTGCTTTCACACTGAGATCCCTTTCACACTGGGGCATTTTGGCTACTTTCACACTGGAGCGGTGGGGGCGCTGGCGGTAAAGCGGCGCTATATTTAGCGCCGCTTTACCGGCGTTTTAGCGGCGCATTGCGGCCGCTCGCGGGGTGTTTTTACCCCCCGCGAGCGGCCGAAAAAGGGTCAATACCGCCCGCAAACCGCCGCTGCAGCGGCGTTTTGCGGGCGGGTTCGGCGCGCTCCCCCATTGTTTTCAATGGGACCGGGCGCTATAGGAGCGGTAAATATACCGCTCCTACAGCGAACCAAAGATGCGGCTTGCAGGACATTTTTGAGCGTCCTGCAAGCGCACCGCTTCAGTGTGAAACTTCACTGAAGGAACAGCAACAGCTGTTTCGGGTCGGTTTGCAGGCGGTATTCTTAGCGCAATAATGCCTGCAAACCGCCCCAGTGTGAAAGCAGCCTAAAGCATTAAAAAAAGCGCCTGTAAAGCGCTCGAAAGAAGCCTCATCTGCAATCCCAATGTGAAAGCCCAGGTGCTTTCACACTGAGGCGCTGCGCTGGCAGGGCGTCAAAAAAAGTCCTGCAAGCAGCTTCTTTGCAGCGCCCCTTCCCATTGAAATCAATGGGAAGCCCTAGCAAAAGCCCAAAAAGTGCCTGAAAAACGCCCAAAAAGCGCCTTTGGCAGCAGCGCTTTGTGGGCACTTTTAACCCTTTATTTGGTCACAAGCAGGGGTTAAAAGCGATTGAAAAACACTGGTAAAGCGCTGCTAGTTTAAGCGGCCCTTTACGAGTGTTTTTCGGGCGCTGGCAGTGTGAAAGGGCTCTTAAAGCACTTGGGTTTTCACATTGGGATTGCAGATGAGGCTTCTTTCAAGCGCTTTACAGGTGCTTTTTTTAACGATAAAGCGCCTGAAAAATCCCTGAAAAACGCCCCAGTGTGAAAGGGGCCTTATTGTCAAGAGTAACTCCACTTTTGTTGAGAAAAAATATTCCCCTCTGGGTCATCTATGTACATTAAAAGGATTTTAACAAACTATGTTGTAAAGTCCCACCTTTTGTTATCCTGGAGAAATTGCTGTTTGTTTGTCTGTGTCCATGTGGCAATTAAATCTGTATTGGAGTGGTTTTGCAATTATCAGTCAGCTGCTGCACCTGCAGGGCTCTAAATAAGGAAAATTGATGGGTCTGCATCCCTTTAGACGTGGTTTCCCTTAGGGGGTATTTCACCAAAAATGTATGTTCCAGGAAATGCTCAAAATGGAATTTGTATCTTAGTGCAAAGTGCTGGGAAAATCAGTCAGCTAATCAAACGAGCAAGAAATTACATAACTGGGGGGCATTCTGTAGACCATCTGTGTACAGAACACCTTCAGGTAGCCACATTGCATTGCATTTTACAGAAAACTACAGAGGTACAGATTGAAAAGGAAAGGTCATTTTTAATAACGTTCAATTACAATATGACTTGTATCGCAATTGTATAGGATATATTGTCTTTTTTTATTTGCTTATTTTTTCCCCAAAAAAGCGTAGCTACCCTTTAACCTTTTTGCTGCCAGGTCCGTATACAAGCCTACAGCACTGCTTGCAGCTGGCCAGGTCTGTAAGCTTTATGGACCTGACATTCCTCCTCCAGCTCTAAGCTTTTTTTGACCATGAGCTTAGAGCAAAATTTTCAGCAGACTCTGCTGAACAAACAGATAGCTCTGATTAGTGTCTAACAAGCCAGTGATCAGAGCTATGCACCCTGTGTGTCCAGCAACCCCCCCCCCCCCCCCCCACCGCTGTTGTTCTGCTTTTAACCACTTCAGCCCCAGACCAATTGGCAGCCAAAGGACCAGGCCCCTTTTTTGCGATTCGGCACTGCGTCGCTTTAACTGACAATTGCGCGGTCGTGCGACGTGGCTCCCAAACAAAATTGGCGTCCTTTTTTTCCCACAAATAGAGCTTTCTTTTGGTGGTATTTGATCGCCCCTGCGGTTTTCATTTTTTTGCGCTATAAACAAAAATAGAGTGACAATTTTGAAAAAAATGCAATATTTTTAACTTTTTGCTATAATAAATATCCCCAAAAAATATATAAAAAAACTTTTTTTTTCCTCAGTTTAGGCCGATACGTATTCTTCTACATATTTTTGGTAAAAAAAATCGCAATTAGCGATTATTGATTGGTTTGCGCAAAAGTTATAGCGTTTACAAAATAGGGGATAGTTTTATAGCATTTTTATTAATATTTTTTTTTTTACTAGTAATGGCGGCGATCAGCGATTTTTATTGTGACTGCGACATTATGGCGGACACATCGGACATTTTTGACACATTTTTGGGACCATTGTCATTTATACAGCAATCAATGCTATTTAAATGCATTGATTCCTGTATAAATGACACTGACAGTGAAAGAGTTAACCACTAGGGGGCGGGGAGGGGTTAAGGTCTGTGACGTGTGTGTTTTTTTTACATTAGGGGGCGTGGCTGACGTCATTGATCGGCTTTCCCGATGACAGGGAACAGCCGATCAATAAAAGGCAGTGTAGGAAGCGCGGGGAGAGGTTTGTTTTTACACAGACCTCTCCCCGTTCTTCAGCTCGCGGCGATCGGGTCCGCTGGTCCCGCGGCCATGGTCACGGAGCTCCCGACCATGGTCGCGAGCCTGCTGCCGGTGGCGTGCCCGCGACCCCACGGCTAGGCAATTAAAGGGGACGTATATATACGTGCCTTTGCCTAGCCGTGCCATTCTGAGGACGTATATATACAGGTGGCAGGCGGGAAGTGGTTAAACACCCCCCACTCTTCTGTCCCCTTTCTCCTTTTTTTTTTTTTTCACAATCAAATCCCCTTTCTCTGCCAATTCAGCAATCCTCCTTTGCCAGCACCAATCCCACCACAACCTTGATCCCTTGTGGCTATCCTGGAGCCGCCCACTTCCCTCCTTTCCCACTGGCTTCAGGAGCTGCAGGGCCCCAGTGTGGCTTTAAAAATACTTACATACACCCACCTCGTCTCTCCAACCCCTGCAAAGCCCAATACCAATCCCCCCCACATCTGTCCCACTCCCTACTATGCTGCTGGCTGGCATCCCCCCTCCAGACAGCTGCAGCTGGGGCACACGAGGAAGCTGTCAGGATCAAGACCCGTGGGTGGGCATGGGCTGGTAAGCATATGTTTACCAGCCCCCTTCCTTTCCTTGAATGGACAAAGTGGGTGATCAATACTGATCGCTCCTGTGTCCATTTCTCTCAGAAGTATATAATAGAATGGAAGCTGCGCACAAATTAAATAAAATGTAAAACATATGATATCAAGAGTGACTGTTGATGTGACCATATAAACCAATACAACAAATAATGCAATATTGCAATGTGCAAAAAAATGTTAGATGAAACCCAGCAAGTAACAAAAAACAAAATGCTCATATGGATGAAATAATAAAAAAGTACTAAATAAAAAAAATATATATTAAAGTCCAGTGATGACAGTGACAAACAATTCTATGAATGAATTATCTTCTGTGTGATTAACACAAAACACCACCAAATGAGTGAACCACCACCATGCAGATTATGCGCTTACCAGAAGGCAAGCGAAATAGAGCCTGTAGTATCAACACAGCATCAAGACCTCAGATCACCTCTTGCGAATACACTGAGAGCAAACCAGGGAGTCCCAAATCGATAGACAGTCCAAAGGCAACAATCATGATCTCAGCAAGTAAAGAAATCTCACCATAGTGTAACTCAATTTCAGGAAAACAATTTATTGTACAAAAAAGTAATGCACTTACATTTAAAATCTTTAAAAACGCTTGTATAAAATGAAGTAAGCCGGCCGGCTTGTAGACACTCGTCCTAGACAGCGATGACATCAGCACGCCTCCCTCCCTACCTCAATGGATGGCTTTTTGTTTTTGTTTTTTATCTTAAAGTTTACAGTCACTTTATTTGAACAAGCTCAAGTTAGAAGCTCAGATGCACCAGATTCTGAGTGCTCCAGTTTTAGTAAAGCTCCACCCTATTATCATCTAGTTAGGATTTAGATATATGTTGCACACACCAATGGTAATCATATTATGTAGTAACAATTAAATACATCTAATGTTTGTCTTAAGTGGTACTTCATGTGCACCTCTCTATGCAAAATGTACTTTTTTGTATACTGTAAAGCAGACCCTAAAGTTACTTTATTGCTTAAAAAAACCTGAAAAAATAAAATAAAAATAAAGCCACTCCTGTAAAGAAAGATATGAATATATAACTGTCTAATAGACCATATGGCTGAACTCGATTAAAGATTTAAAGTGGTTGTTAAGCCACTAACTGTTGGTGCTACAATCCCCTCTGTTATAGTAAATGATGTGCCCCAGTGTATGTGGTTTTAAAAAAAAAGGGCTGCTGTATACCTTATTTTATAGCACCGCTCAGCACTCACATGACTGGCCACCTCTGTCAATCTGATAGCTACAGTGGGAGGGGTCGAGAATCCCCCGCTGACATCAGCTGGAAGGAGAGGAGGAGAAAGCAGCCAGTCACGTGAGCGCCGAGCAGCGCTATGAAAAAAGTATACAGCGGCTTATTTTTATAAAACTACATACACTGGAGCACATCATTTAATATAACAGAGGGGATTGTAGAAAGAACACTGAGTTATGATGCCAGCAGGAGGGGAGGGCAGGGAGCGGAGCTGACAGATAGGGAGGGGAGGGTGAGAGAGGACAGAGGAGAGCTGAGGATGATGGAGGCAAGTAAACTGATCACGGTGTCAGAGCTCAGCAGCCATGGTAAACCGTGGTCAGTTTACAGGGGGGGACAGCAGTACCAGCCAGGTATTTTAGGTTATACAGGGGGCCGAATGACACAGCAAAAGCACTGTGCTGTTTTTTATGCTTTAACCGCTTGCCGATATACGTCGGCAGAAGGGCACGTACAGGCAGATTAACGTACCTGTACGTTGCCATTTAAGAAGCGGTTTGCCGCGACCTCCATGAGTGTGATCAATGTCCGTGGGGATACCCACGATCGTCTCACAGAGAGGAAGAACGGGAAATGCTGATGTAAACAAGCATTTCCCCATTCTGCCTAGTGACAGGACACTGATCACAGCTCCCTGTAATCAAGAGCGGTGATCAGTGTTGTGTCACACATAGCCATGCCCCCCCACCAGTTAGAATCACTCTCTAGGACACACTTACCTCCTTCACTGCCCCCTAGTGGTTAACCCCTTCACTGCCAGTCACATTTACACAGTAATCAATGCATTTTTAATTGCAATGTTCGCTGTATAAATGCGAATGGTCCCAAAATCACGCCAAAAGTGTCCGATCTGTCCGCCATAATGTCGCAGTCACGATAAAAATCACTGGTCGCTGCCATTACTAGTAAAAAAAAATTATTAATAAAAATGCCATAAAACTATCCCCTATTTTGTAGACGCTATAACTTTTGCACAAACCAATCAATAAACGCTTATTGCATTTTTTTTTACCAAAAATATGTAGAAAAACCTAAACTGAGTTTGTTTGTAGTGCAAAAAATAAAAAAACCGCAGAGGTGATCAAATACCACCAAAAGAAAGCTCTATTTGTGGGGAAAAAGGACATCAATTTTGTTTTGGGAGCCACGCCGCACGACCATGCAATTGTCAGTTAAAGCGACGCAGTGCCGAATCGCAAAAAGGGCTCAGGTCTTTGGGCAGCCAAATGGTCTGGGACTTAAGTGGTTAAAGGAAAAGGATTCTTTTTTTTTCTTTTTTTTTTAGGGTTACAAACACTTTAAAGGAGAACGCCACTTTCATTTAAAAAATTATAATAGCATGTAAAATAGCTGTGCAGGCCATTTTGTAATGATGTTAAAAATGACCTTTATATTTCAATCCTTAACCACTGTAGTTTTCTATAACTGCTTAAATAATTAAATGCAATATGGCAGCCTGGAGGTGTCCTGCAACTGGAATTTCATTTTTGGTGAAATACTCCTTAAGGGTTAACTACTTTTAAAGAGATGAAGGTACTGCAACTTTCCTCATCAGAATACAGTAAAACCTTGGATTGCGAGCATAATTTGTTTCGGAAACATGCTTGTAATCCAAAGCACTCTTATATCAAAGCAAATTTCCCCATAAGAAATTAAGGAATCTCATAATTCGTTCCACAACCATTTATTCATAAATCCTTCAGTTTATAGTCTAAATAAAAAGATTATATCAATGTGACCAGGTTGTGTAACCATAAAATGTCCATCGACAAATGGCAGCCTCCACAAGGGGATTAGAAGCAAAATCCAGCAGCAACTACAGAGTAAAAAAAGGAAGAGAGGCACCTCTAAGTGTAGCAATATGGCCACATTTAATTAAGGTACATTTAGTCACTCACATGGTTGATGATTAAAACAGGCATCTAAGTATGCAGGCATCCAGGGTAAAGCTGTCCATATAAACCGTTCTCTGCACCACTGGCTACCACCGTTGTCAGTCTGCAATCGTGACCGGGAAGACTATCCTGCAGTAGAGCGATCTGAAAGCGAGGCTTGAAGCACTCGTGGAGCGCAGAGTGGAAGGGATGACATTGATGGCAGTGCAGAGGATGGTCTATGTGGACAACTTTACCCGGATGCCTGCATACTTAGATGTGCCTGTTTTAATCATCAACCATGTGAGTTGCTAAATGTTGTACCTTCATTAAATGTACAAAAAAAAATACAATTGCAACTTGAATTTCAGGATTTCTGGGTAATTCAGGGTTAAAATAGGCCTATAAATCCAAAAGCTGGACAGGCAAGATCCATGTACTAAGGAGGACATAAAAACAGAACAGGGCTCAATTCTAAATTCTGTGCATTAAAGTTCGAAACACTTTAAAAAGATAATGGTAAGAATGCCCTCACAGGCATACAGGAGTGGAGCAGAATGACACAAACCAATGCAGATCTGACAACCCTCCATGGCCAGTGGAGAGGCTGGGGGTAAATAATCCCATCCTAGATCCTTCAGAGAAGAAGAATCTGAGGCATGACCCTGGCTGTGAGACAATGCAGTGTAAACATTACACTGCCCTGATACCTAAGCCACTTTAAAATGGCACTCCAGGACTACATAGCCAAAAGCTGAAAAGGAAAAACCAGTAGCATACAGGTGTTTCTATGCACATGAAGTTGGCAACAGGGTCCAGCAGCACCACTTTGAGATGCTTGCACAGTGTAATGTGTAGTACACTGCCTCACAACAACCAGGGACATGCTGGAGACCCTTGTTTCCTGAAATGGTATGGGGACTGTCCCTGGGAAATAGGGACCAATGTGTCTGCTATGCAGAACAAACAGCCATTAGCAAAAATGCCACCATACATGGGACTTTATAGGTACCAAATTATATTTGTGACTAATTGGAAGGCCGGGTACCGGCCTGAAGTTATGGGAGGAGCCCGGAGGGTATTTAAGCAGCCCAAAGGCCGCCGGTCTTTGTCGGTTTCCTGTGCGGAATATCTGATACGTCAGACATCTAGGACCGACTCGTTCGAGACAAGCGCTGTTGGTGCCGGTTCGTGAGCTCCGTTTTCGTCTGTCCGTCTCCTCTTGTTGCAGTCCCGCGTTCCGTGTTCGTAAGTCGCGTTGTCCCTTCGTGTCGCACTCGTGTCGCCGAGTCGCAGTTCGTACAAAGAGTCTGGTTCGGCTGTCGCAGGTAGGGCTTCGGCTCCCATGTTTTACGTTCTCATGCACTGCTTATCATGTCACTAAACTGTGGTCTGCGTAGCTCACGAACCACGCGCTGCTTGTCTCGAAACCTAAACACTTACTCGCACGTTTTTGGTTGTACACGATCGGGAGCCATCTAGCGGCATGCACATTCAGGGCCGTCCGCCACAAAACACTCCGACCGATGCCGCATCCGGCACTCAAGGGTTCCCTTACGCGGTCGTGCTACGCAGTCTTCGAATCGTTCAAACACGACTCACGCACGGGTGCCGTTCGCACTCACACGTATCGTTCATGTCCTGCCATTATTCGAATCGGTGGCGCCAGCGAGCGTGCCAAATCGCTATTCACATTCCGAAGCACTGTTGGCATACTAATTGTACGAATCACTTCGACCGTGTCGAAACATTTCACGTGTTAGCATGACAATCATTTCATCATTTCAAACATGGCTAACGTATCGGGCCATTCGGTCATGCTAAATCATTTCGCATCAGTTAAACACGGCGTTCATGCCATCGCTTCGATCCTGGTCCGGTCGCATCCATACATGCTCCGATCGGGGCGATCCAGATGCACGACTACCCGGCCTCATTTCGATACATGCGCCAAGGGCGGAATCACATCACTGGTTGCGTACATTCCTGATTCTTGCCCCTGTCATGGTATATCATTTCTGTCACCTTACCACGCCCGGCATGAATGCAGTCACTTCCCCGCACTAATTCGTGTCGGCGTGCCCCAGGCCGGCCTCATTTCAATACATGCGCCAAGGGCGGAATCGCATCACTGGTTGCATACATTCCTGATTATTGCCCCTGTCATGGTATATCATTTCTGTCACCTTACCACGCCCGGCATGAATGCAGTCACTTCCCCGCACTAATTCGTGTCGGCGTGCCCTAGGCCCGGCCTCATTTCAATACATGCGCCAAGGGCGGAATCGCATCACTGGTTTTGCGTACATTCCTGATTCTTGCCCCTGTCATGGTATCTCATTTCTGTCACCTTACCACGCCCGGCATGAATGCAGTCACTACCTCGCACTAATTAGTGTCGGCGTGCCCTAGGCCCGGCCTCATTTCAATACATGCGCCAAGGGCGGAATCGCATCACTGGTTTTGCGTACATTCCTGATTCTTGCCCCTGTCATGGTATCTCATTTCTGTCACCTTACCACGCCCGGCATGAATGCAGTCACTACCTCGCACTAATTCGTGTCGGCGTGCCCTAGGCCCGGCCTCATTTCAATACATGCGCCAAGGGCGGAATCGCATCACTGGTTTGCGTACATTCCTGATTCTTGCCCCTGTCATGGTATCTCATTTCTGTCACCTTACCACGCCCGGCATGAATGCAGTCACTACCTCGCACTAATTCGTGTCGGCGTGCCCTAGGCCCGGCCTCATTTCAATACATGCGCCAGGGGCGGAATCGCAAAAAAAAAAAAAAAAAAAAAGAGACTTTGATTCTTGTCCTTGTCATGTTATATCATTTCTGTGTCACCTTACCACGCCCCGGCGTTAATTGGTCACCTGCCTGTACGAATTCGCGTCGGCGTGCCCTAGGCCGGCCGCATTTCTACAAAAAAAAAAAAAAAGGGAGCTTGGAGTCGGACCCGGTGGCAGCTGGATGTCACAGTTCGGCCTCAGCAATGCCCAGGCAGTTAGCCTCGTTTCACGGTTGCCTCATTTCTGTACGTGCTCCAGAGTCCGGCTCACAGTCACCCCCATACGGTACGAACGGGCCGGACCCTGTCACGGGAAGTTCGTTCAGTTAAGGCAACATGTCAAGTCAGTCATTCGTGTTGTCATCTGTCATTTGATCCCACAGCGGTCTCGGCAGTCGACTTAAGTCACTATCGCCTGTTGTTATCATCTACGTTGGGTTCCGTCGCTCTGGACGGCAGCAGTTTTAGGCTCTTAAATAGGTACTTTCTCTCACACTCTCTCAGGTCAGTCGGATTCAGTAGGTCCACCTGCACCAGCTTGATCAGGGTTCCAGCAGGCCCAGCCTGCAAACACGTGACCAGTCTACTAAGTAACGGGTCCTGGCAGCCGCCATGTCATCAGTCTGCAGCGATGACCTCACCACCCCGCTATCTCTGGCGTCAGCCTCCGAGGCTGGCAGTGTCCAGTCCCTTAGGGCATGGACAATTCCCAGGCTGTCCGCCGAGCTGAGACGCAGAGGGATACCCTTCTCGTCCACGGCCAGGAAGGCGGAGCTATTCAGGCTCCTCTTCCCACCACCGGCCGCAGCAAGCCCCAGCAGCCAGCAGGCGTCTCTGGAATCGATTTCAGCCGCCGTCGCTCAGCTACACACCCTCGTGTCTTCCCTGTCTTCCTCAATCGTTGAGGTCCAGGACAGGGTGTCTCGTCTAGAGACCAGCCCGGCTGCCACGGTTCCGGACCCTGCGGTGGTCCCAGCCATCAGTGCACCGGCCGCAGGTAGTGAGCTTGCCACGACTACCGTTCACCCTTCCCACCTGGTGCCACCCAGCGTAAGGAAGGACATTCTAGAGGGCAGAGACGTTAACCTGGCCTCACTCTTGATCTCGGTCCATGACTTGGCCGAGAACAAGGCCTACACCTGGGGGGACGTCTCGGTGGTTTTGAAAGCGAAGGATCCGAGGCTCAACAGAAAGCTCACGGTGCCCGAGTTCACGCTCGCTTTCGGCATGTTTAGGGACGTGCTGTGCTTAGCCTCCCCCGGCAGACGGGAGGAACTGGACCTCTACCTCCATTTGATCGTAGACCTGGGCCACAAATACGGTGGCTCAGCGTTCTACGACTATCATCGGTCCTTCTCGGCCAAAGCCGCAGCCAGATTCTCACAGTTTCATTTGACAACGGACTGGAGCGTAGTGGACACGGAATTGTTCTGCCACCACTTCGCGGGTCTTCGCTCCCCGCTATGTGCTGTCTGTCAGTCAGCGTCCCACACCACGGTCTGGTGTGCCAACGTAGCCTCTGTCCATCCGATAGCTAGCACGGCCTCTACCAGCACGAGCCAGGCTCAGCAGGCCCCGGCGCAAGGGCAAAAGGTGGACAAGTTGGGACGTCCGGTGCGGATGGTTGGGGGAGCCGCCATTTGCAACAATTTCAATTACGGCTCCTGCAATTTCAGCCAGTGCCGGCTCTTGCACGTTTGCACCCTATGCCAGAGGGCGCACCCCAGGATCCTATGTGAGGTCAAACAGAAGAACCATGACTAAGCCGGGTCAATGCCCTTTGGCTCGGTGTTTACTTGACCTCACACCCCACTCCGTCGCTCGCCAGCTACCTCATCCGGGGTTTCACCGATGGGTTTCATACCGGGCTCATCACCCTGCCCCACTCCACCCACGAATGTCCGAACCTACGCTCAGCAGCAACAGATGAGCCAGCGATTGACGTCCTTCTGCAGACGGAGTTGGATCGGGACTTCATGATAGGCCCCAGTCTCAACTCGCTCGTCCCCTCATCAAGTGGAGGGAGCGATATTATTTCGCGACCAAATTGACCTTCGGGTCTAAGAGTAGTCCTTGGGCAGCCAGGGCAGATCTGGCCATGTGGGAACACCTTCTTAGTAATTGGAACGGTGTGTCCCTGTTCATCCCAGTCGTGTCCACGCAGTCACCTCAGGTGGTGACCGATGCGGCGGCATCCACAGGATGCGCCGCCATTTTTGGCCATTTGTGGTTCGCCGCCTCTTGGCCTCCTCAAGCACTAGCCACACCAGGCTTCACTACCACGTCAGCCCTCTTTGAGCTCTTCCCCATCGTAGCAGCCGCTCACCTATGGGGTCACCATTGGTCTGGACAGACTGTGGCTTTCACGACAGACAACCAAGCCACAGCCAAGATCATCAGCAAGGGCAGGCCTAAATCCAGGCCCGTCATGTCCTTCCTCCGCAGACTGGTCCAGCTATCCCTACAGCATCAGTTCGATGTTACTGCTCATTCATTCCAGGGAAGTGTAACTCAGCGCTTATTGTCATTCTCACCTAGCACTGTCACACAGCACGATACGCCAGTACGTGGCCGGGGTGCCGCACTACTTGTCACTTCAAGACCCCGCGAGGCCTTCGGTGTTCTCCTGCCACGCAGTGAGGGCTCTACTACGTGGAGTGCAGAAACACCAGCCGCCAGTCAGCCCGAAGCGGCTGCCTATCACGGGGGAGATCTTCAAGGGAATGTCTGACATCCTGGATAGGTCCCCTTTCGGTCTCCTCCTCAGCACCGTCCCGCAGGCTGCGATACACATGGCATTTTATGGGTTTCTACGGCCCAGCGAGTTCACTCGCAGCCACCCAGCCGGTCCAGTCTTGCATAGAAGTAGTCTCTGCCGCCACCAGGATCACTACGTCCTTCACTTGGCGACATCCAAAACTCAGCAGCGAGGTTCTGGAGTAGATGTTCACCTGTACAGGACTCACAACAACTGGTGCCCAGTTGCCGTGTTAAACCGCCTGACGGCACTGCTATCCGACCGCCCAGGGTCCAGTCCGCTTCTACCCTTTCCGGTATAACCCCTCAACTCGTCGCAGTTCGTGGAACATGTCCGGGTCCTTCTCGGCAATCTTCAGTTGGACCCCAGCCAGTACTCCGGGCATTCATTCCGGATTGGGGCGGCCACGACGGCCTCGAGACAGGGGGTTCCGGACCATGTGATCAAGGAACTGGGTCGGTGGAAATCGGCCTGCTTCTCTCGCTACATTCCTAACCCACAGTTAGAGATGGCTCAGGCCTTTGCTCGTCTTACTCAGCGACATTACCTTTAATAAATAATTATCCCCTACCTGAAGGTTTTTGCCCCCTTATTTTGGTGTACCATACGGTAGACCAAGGCACACTTTCAGGTCTATTTCATGTTGGTGAGTTTTGTGTTGTTCCTATATGTCATCTTTACTCATGTCGTCCGTAGGGGTCTAGACCATAAATTGGAAGGCCGGGTACCGGCCTGAAGTTATGGGAGGAGCCCGGAGGGTATTTAAGCAGCCCAAAGGCCGCCGGTCTTTGTCGGTTTCCTGTGCGTGATACCCACCCACCCTCCCCTTTTAAAAGCCTCTTCCAAGTATTCTTACCCCAGACTGAATACTCATTCCACATTATTCCATAACTACTTCTTATCATTCTTTATCTAGGGTATGCCCCCTTATTTTGGTGTACCATACGGTAGACCAAGGCACACTTTCAGGTCTATTTCATGTTGGTGAGTTTTGTGTTGTTCCTATATGTCATCTTTACTCATGTCGTCCGTAGGGCTCTAGACCATAACTGTTAAAATTCAATAAATGTATTTAAGATCATATAAAACATTAAAATAGCACATGGTTTTAGCCAATCTTGGTTTCTTTTATGAATTGCAATATATTCCACAATAAAAGAACATTTGTTTCACAGTATAGCATTGGCTTTGCCACCCTACTGTAAATGGTATCCTCTTCTGTACATTGTAAAAACTCACTAAATAAATAACAAATCCAATGTGCATTTGCGGTGTAGTAGGTAGGGAATAAATCACATATTAATAAAGTGCAAAACCATAAAAGTGCGTGGTTAGGTGCAGGGTTTTCCAGCACCATGTTACTTCTGTGAGTTGGAGCACACGCCGGGCTCCGGCGTATACCAGAGCAGCGGTACTGTGCAGATTATTCCTAGGGTCGGTAAGAGCACAATTTTGGGGAGGGTATATGGTTTAATGGGCTTTTAATGAATAAGAGAAGATACGGTATGATGTTTTCCCATAGTTTCTTTTTATTAACTCTATGGGCGAGTGGACCTAGGTTCCCTGGGCAGTGGCATCCCATATGAGAGGCATCTCATTTAAACTAGTGTACACTTGAGGGGATCAACTCCTGCGGGTGAGTGCATCCCCTAGTGGGGGCATAGATGGTAGATTATACATAACAAAACAGTGTTGCGCTTCCAAAATAACTTCCGATAAATCCTTAAATGAGAAAAAATGATTAACTTTCAATGTAGCAAGATACTGAGTGCACAATCAAATATTCATGTTCCCTAAATGGGAATAGTGAACAATAAACAATAAAGATAAAGGCCACACACTCAAAATAAAAAATAAAAATAAGAGTCCAAATGCACAAATATAATCCTCAGAATGTTCTGCACAAAATTGTAGTACATAAAGGTTGAAAAATGCAAGTGCTCTCCTCCACCTCAATATCCTCACCCACGTTCTGACCCATGTTTCACCAGAAGGTCAGAAAAAGCAGGTTCCCTCTCAGGGATACAAACGGATCAGCTGGTCATGGAGCTCCAAATTGTATTGCTCTCTGTATATCAAAATGGTTTATTTCCTCATAAAAATATTAAAATGTTACTCACAAACGCAGCACTTAAGCAGTGTGGGCTCAGGATGCATAGAAACGACAAGATGCTTGCGGGATGACGTTGCCACTGCGACTACTTCCCCCTATAAGCGTTACGTCAAATGGGCTACTACACCACCGTGACATCTTCAGTAAAGGGAGGTCACGGGGGTGTAGCCCATTTGACATAATGCGTATATGGGGAAGGAGTAGCAGTGGCAATGTCATACTGCGAGCATCTTGTCGTTTCTATGCATCCTGAGCCCACACTGCTCAAGTGCTGTGTTTGTGAGTAATGTTTTAATGTTTTAATGAGGAAATAAACAATTTTGATATACAGAGAGCACTAGATTTTTTTCTTTTCTATTCCCATGTGCACCGGACCCCATTGAGGGAATCTGTACTGGCTGGTATCCATATAATCAGCCGGAGGCAGCACGGACAGAATAGGAGCTCCATGACCAGCTGATCCGTTTGTATCCCTGAGAGGGAACCTGCTTTTTCTGACCTTCTGGTGAAACAGGGGTCAGAACGTGAGGTGAGTGGCTAGGATACTGAGGTGGAGGAGAGCACTCGCATTTTTCAACGTTTATGCACTAGTGGTGTGTTGTGCGTTTTTGTGCAGAAGACTCTGAGGATTATATTTATGCATTTGGACTCCAACTATCCAACTTCCTCAGGACAACACTAAATAAACACTAAATAAAGCCTAGTTGGTATCTCCCTCACAGAATTGGGGGAGAAAGAGAGACTGTAACATCACTGAGGTACACTTGGAAGGATTTGTTCAAGTGTGTTGTTCATTATTCTGTTATATAACCTAAGGTGGTTATACACAGCTCTAGAATTTGTTTCTTTTTTCCCCTATGTGGATAATGTGTTCATTCCATTGCAGATGGGGGTTGTCAGAATGTGTTACAATGTCTCTCTCTCTCTCTCTCTCTCTCTCTCTCTCTTTCTCACCCATTCTGTGAAGGGGATACCACCTACTGTATGTTCTGTATAGAGTTCCACAGAACCTATGGAAGTGGGATAGTTGAAGACCCATGAAATGTGTTGTTATAAATTGTTGAAACTCCCCTTACCATGGCCAATCAAAGGCTTATAAATTATTGGTTTGAATGCAACAAAGGATACGATATACTAGAGTGGCAAGGTCATCACTATAGTGTGAAACAAATGTTTCTTTTATAGTGGAATACCTTGTAATTCATAAAATAAGTCACGTTTGGTTAAAACCATGTGGTTTTTTAATGTTTTATATGAACTTACATTTATTGAATTTTAACAGTGCTTGTAATATAATTTGCATATAGGGGTTGATTTACTAATGGCAAATATACCGTACTTTGCACTTGCACTCTGCAAGAGCAGTTGCTCCAGAGCTTAGTACATGAGTAGAAGCTCTGCCAACTCCCATCATCCAATCATGTGCAAGCAAAAATGCTGTTTTTATTTTATTTTTATTTCCTTGAATGTGACTGGGTACTCTTTGCGAAGTGAAGCTTTAACTAATTTGCTAAAATTTTGAGCAACTGCACTTTGCAAAGGGCCCAGTCTATGTGCCTTTAGTAAATCAACCCCATAGTCCCATGTATGGTGGAATTTCTGTTATTGTCTATAATTTGAGGGATGTTGGTGCCGATTCGGGCACTACTAGTTGCACTATACCACTTGCATGTTGTCAGAACAAACAGACATGTCATCCTGTTAAAAGAAATGGAAAAATAAGGATCTATTGGCAATATCAGCAGGTAATCAAATCAAATAACAGCAGGGGTGATTCAGGAAAACAAAAACATCTGCATTAATGCTACTAACAGACTGTATCACATATGTGGAAGGCCAACATGGTGGCCTGAATTTATGGGAGGAGCCCGGGGTGGTATATAACCGGCCCACTCGCCTGTGGTCTTCGTCGGTTTCCGGTGCGCGATATACTACGTCACTAAGCTGACTACTCGATTCGCTAGCGTTCGTGAGTGCCAGACGTCTCGTGGATTGTTCCCATTCAAAGGTTTTTGTACATTGTATCTGGCTCAGCTGCCGCAGGTAGGGGTCTCATTTGACCATCATTTCACTTATGAACGTTAGTTACCTTGTCACGAATCTCGTTGTCCATATACACACGAGTCATTCATTAGTACCCGTACGTAGCACCCGCACCGCTATCTGCATAACAGTAGCCGGTCGCTCACGCATCACCACTGATTCGGAATCAGTCGCAGTAGCATTTCACACAATCACATTTCAGCCATTTCACCATTTCAGCCATTTCACCATTTCACGGTCTAACTGCATCCGATTCGTCCCGGTGTGTCCCAGCAGTCGAGCCCCATTTCAATACATGATCCAGGGTGCGGTCGTTTCTAGCCGCAATTTTTCGACTCACCGGTCGAAAAAACACCTCTGTCATGGCATAATTTCACTGTCACGTATCACGTTCCGATTCGAGTCTAGTCGCACCCCGGTGCCTCGATTCGTGCCGGCGCGCCCCAGGTGCTCCCAGGCCCCATTTCATTTCGTGCTCCAGAAGTCCGGTCGGAATTTTAGGCTCACCGGTCGGCGCCTCTGTCACGAGAAAAACATTTCACCTCACAAATCACGTTTCGATTCGAAACCGGTCGCACCCTCGTGTACCGGTTTCGCCTCCGACGTACCCCAGGTTTTGTCGGCCCCATTTCAGCAACCACTTCTGAGTCCGCCCGTCGTCGGTCGCAAAACCCGACCGACCGCTCCGCACCTCATAGAATGGTTCCCTTCATTTCTCACCGCCAGGCCACACCCCGCTTCGAATCCAGTCGCACTGCGCACCGGTTCGTACCGATGTGCCCTGAACATCCGTTGGCCTCATTTCAGTACATGCTCCAGAAGTCTGGTTCGTTGGCAGTCGCCGTCGCGGCTCGACCGTTTCGTACTTCTGTCACGCCAATCAGTTCGATGTCACACAAACACGTCCCGATCCGAATCCGATGGCATCCACCATGCATCGATTCGTCTCGACGTACCCCAGTCGAATTTGCCTCATTTCATTCCAATTCTTGATCAGTGTCACTCAGCGAGTCACACTCATAACGACACTTTGCGCCCACGACATGGCACAAACGTTTCTCATTTCACTTCACATGGAAAAAAAAGAAAAATAATAAAAAAAAAGAAAAAAAATAATAATTAAAAAAAAAAAAAAGTATATATATGCATAGACGGGGACACGCCCCACGAGGCACACCTCACCAGTTGTCTTTTTTTTTTTAAATCTTTATTTATTTCAAAATTTTTACACAAACAACATGAAAACAAAAGAGGATCAGACATAAAAGCCTCATCCCCATACACACCATGTAATTCCTCACCCCCATACACACCCCCCCCCCCCCCCCCCCCCCCCTGCCTTCTAAGTTTTTCCTTACATATCTCGCCTAACTGGATCGGATTAGTCCTATATCTTCTGGCAGTCTTTCCCTTTTTATCTGCTAAGGGCAAGTCACAGACACATGCTAAGGGGTGTCTCTCCTTATCTGGTTATCTCTTCATAATATCTCGAGGATTTTTTACATTTGTTCCAACAATACCACCTTCCCTCACCTTCCTCTTCTCTAGTTTCCTCTGCCCCATTTGGTTCTGTTTTTTCCAATCTTTGTTGTATATTCACTCGGGCTATCCACTCTCCTATTTGCGGGCTCTCTGTTTCCATCCATTTTTTTGGGATTAATTTTTTTGCCTCATCTAAGAGGGTGGGAACTAAGGAACCTTGATATTGCCTCAGGGGAATATCATTCCCATGGAACAATACCACCCATGGCTCTTCAGGTATATTTTGGTTTGTAATATTTTTAATTAAATCTAGGATTTGTTTCCAAAATGTTTTAATGATGGGGCAATTCCACCATATATGTGCCATCGTGCCAATAATATCCCCGCAGCCTCTCCAACATTCGGGAGTTTTGTCCTTTTGATATTTACTCATCTTAACTGGGGTTATATACCAACCCGAAATACATTTGTAATTAACTTCTATGGTTTTAATGTCTAACGCTGCTCTGTGCATTAACTTAAATATCTTATCACATCTATTTTTGTTACAAGGGATTCCTAATTCATCTTGCCATCTTTTGACACCCGGGGGGACCCCCCCGACGCCTTCTCGTATTAAGATTTTATATATGCGTGAAATATTATTTTTGGTTGATGAACGCATACATATTCTCTCCATTTCAGTGTAGTCTTCCCCCCATCTAATTGGCTGGGGTAGTCTCTCTACGAAATGCTTCAATTGGGCGTACCTCCAGGTGTCAATCGATAGAAAATCCCTCGCTTGACTTAATTCATAAAAAGTGCTTATTTTCCCGTGTTTAGTGATATCCCTTAAACGTGCATCTTCTTTTTTGATCCAATTACCCCAAAGTTTACTCCTTCCTGGCTCAAAATAAGTATTATTTTTTAAATAAATCAACGGGGAATTATAATCCCAACTATTATTTCTAAACAAATTATCCCACGCTTTCAGTGTAACCCAAGTGATTTTGTGTGCTTCTGCTCCTATTGTCCTGAATTTTGGTGGATTCCATATAACGTGACCCAGGTGAGTATTGCTAAGTGTATTTTCTAAATTTAACCATCTCTTTTTTTCCCCCTCTTTTGTCCATTCAGTGACTCGTGAAAGAGCTATAGCGCTAAAGTATTTTTCAAAATCGGGCAGGGCGATTCCCCCAGTTTCTTTTCCCTTGTCAGGATTTCTGCTGCTATACGCGGCTTCTTGTTGGACCAGATAAATTTAGAAACAATGCTTTTTAAGATCCTGAAATAGACCTTGGGGACTGCTAGTGGAAGCATTTGGAACTTATAATTTATTTTTGGGGCAATGATCATTTTCACTGCATTCATTTTCCCCAGCCATGACAGCGAATTCATTGTCCACTTTTTTGTTTCATTTTTGATCTGGTCCAGCAAGGGGATATAGTTTATCAAATATGTCTTTCTTAATGTAGCTGCAAGTCTTACCCCTAAATATTTAATATTCTCCCTCCATGGGAATTGGAATTCTTTTGTTAGTTGGGCTACTTCCGCCTGTCTTAAGTTGATATTCAGAATCTCTGATTTAGTAAGGTTAATTTTGAAATTTGACATATGGCCGTATGTTTTTAGAACTTTGAGTAGATTAGGTAGGGTGATCCGGGGGCTAGTTAAGAAAAAAAGTACGTCATCCGCGAATGCGGCTAGCTTGTGTTCCTCACCTCCCACCTTAATCCCCCTTATGTCGGGCATATTCCGTATGGTAGAAAGTAAGGGTTCTAATGCTAGCACAAACAGGAGAGGGGACAGAGGGCAACCCTGACGTGTACCGTTCTTCATGACGAAGGCGGATGAAAGTAAACCGTTCACCTTAACCTTCGCCTGGGGGAAGTCATATAGGGTCCTTATCCAGCTCCTCATTCTTGGTCCCACCCCCATGACCTCAAGTGTTGTAAACATATGTCCCCAGTCTATCCTGTCGAACGCCTTCTCGGCGTCCATCGACAGGAATAGACTGGGGACACCACTCCTCCTACTCGCCTGCATTAACAAGAGGGCCCTTATCCCATTGTCTCTTCCCTCTCTTCACGCAACAAATCCAGCCTGATCTGGATGGACCAGCTCGGGCATCTTTGTCTTAATTCTATTAGCCAATACTTTCGCGAAGAGCTTAGTGTCCACATTTAGTAGAGCAATAGGACGGTAGCTCGAGCACAGCGTTTTGTCCTTCCCTTCCTTCAGAATCAATGTTATTGATGCCATCAGAGCTTCTTTACACATTCCACACTCCCCCCCCTAGCTGGTTCCAATACCGGCAAAGTCTGGGGACCAAGATATCTCCATATCTCTTAAAATAAGACAACGAGAAACCATCAGGTCCCGGACTCTTGCCAGCAGGGGAACTCTTCAAAGCTTCAAATATTTCCTGTTCAGTTATAGGCCTGTCCATATTGGAGCTGTCTTCCGGTGTTAGAGAGGGGACCGCGCTATCTCTAATAAAATTTCGGGAATCCTCTGACAGGGCTTGTGTAGTCTGACCTTTTGTTTTCACATCATAGAGGGATTCATAATAGATTTTAAACTCATTAGCTATATCTTTAGTTACATTTACCATTGACCCCGCTTTACTTTGTATTTTATCAATATAATTAATCTCTCTCTTACTTTTTAGCATTTTTGCTAGATATTTGCTACTTTTATTCCCCCATTTATGGCGGTCACTATCTAGTTTGTGGAACCATTTCCTTGCATCTAAATCCATACCCGTTTTTAATTCTTCTCTTTTATTTAATAATCTGTGAAGGGTATCTTGTCTTCGCGTTTTTTCGTCCCTATGTTCTTGTTCAAGGTTATGGATTTCTTCTATCAGCTTCGCTCTAAGCTCCCTTTTTAATTTTTTATTCCCCGCTCCGATTGAGATAAGAATCCCCCTTATATATGATTTGTGTGCTTCCCACAGGGATGCAGGTAATATCTCTCCGGTATCGTTTATTTCGAAAAAGGATAGGATTTCCCTCCTTATAATTTCCTCAGTGGCGGCTTCTGCTAGTAGGCCGTCATTGAGGCACCATGCGCTTGGACGCTTTTGAATTCCAGGGCGTCTAATAGACATAGATAAGGGGGCGTGATCCGATAGGGTCATTATCTCAATCTGCGACTCTACTACCTGGTCCAGAAATTTATGTTCGACAAAAAAATAGTCTAGACGGGAATGTGTCCCATGTACTGGGGAAAAAAAAGTATAGTCCCTAGATTCCGGGTGCTGCATCCTCCAAACATCTATTAGCTGGTCTTTCCTGAGTTTTTGTTTTATCTTTTTTAACTGACAGGTGCTCAGGGTCCGGGCCCTTGATGTAGAATCCATCTTGGGGTCCCAACCAAAGTTTAGGTCCCCAGCTAAAATGACTTTGCCGGAGCGAAAAATCGCTAAACGGCCCAGTACCTGTGCTAAGAACCCAGTCAGGTTTTTATTAGGACTATATATATTTGCCAGTGTTAGAATATTTTCGCCTATTCTGCCCTTTAAGAACAAAAACCTGCCTTCTGGATCTACCAGCCTATCAATATATTCAAATTGAATGCTTCTCGCAAACCCAATAGCCACCCCCTTAGCCCCTCTAGTTGGGGTATCTCCTTGGAACCACAACGGGTACTCATGGGAAGAGATTCTGATATTGCTTTCTTGGGATATATGCATCTCCTGAATAAAGACAACCTCTACCTGATATAACTTTAATTCCTTCAATATCTTGAACCTCTTAACCTGTGAATTGAGCCCCTTCACATTATATGTGATTAGCTTCAAGTCTCTGCCAGCCATATTCCGTAATGTACAGCATTGAGTTGACAGGACTTAATCCCTCCGATCCAGCTTATTCGTTCTTGTAAGGCAGGGACGGCCTTGAACCCTCCTTCCCTACCCCCCTCCTCCCCCCTCCCCCCAACTAGAATCTTTTCACCCCCCTCCCCCCCTCCCCCCAACAATAATCTTTATCCCCCCCTTAACCCTTCCCCCCTCCCTTGGTCTAATTTCGACCCTATGTAAGCAGCGAGGCATCCCTTAGAGATCCCTCCTGTCTACTGCGCCTCCAGAGTGGAGCTCAGAATCCGGCGGTCTATGGTAGAGTGTCCCCCCTCCCCCGCCCTGAATGGGGGGAGGGAGTCCACCAGGCCCATGTATATCCCCCCATGCATCCCCCAACCACCGTCTGCCCCATGCCACCGTCCACCCTCGTTTAATTCACCCCCTGTATATAAGGGAGAAGGAAGAAGGAAAAAGGGGGCAAGGGGGTACGGGAGCGGGGAGAGAGAGAAAAAAAAAACTTTTTAAAACATCTCTCCCCATCTCCCCCCCCCCCCCACACCGGGGTTTATTATTTTAGTTCCGGGTAATAGGAATTCCGGGGCTAGGGATCCCCAGCTCTTGACAAAAATTCTGCATCTCTTCCATAAACTTCAAACGGAATGTTCTCCCAGCATTAATAACAATCAGGGCTGTGGGGAATCCCCAACTGTATTTTATATTTAAGGACCTTAAGCTGTCCAACAAGGGCCTCATCTGTCTTCTCCTTGCCAGAGTTCCTGCTGAGAGATCTGAAAAAACCTGTAGTTCAGTTGACTCAAATTTAAGAGGGTTTCCTCTGAGTTTACTCCAGATTTGGGATTTTTCATCATAGGAATGAAACCTGATGAGCACGTCTCTGGGGACTTCCTCTCTCAAGCCAGCTGGTTTCCTAATGCGATGGACCCGGTCGATTTTTAACTCAGTATCTTCACCCATTCCCAATAGTGGTTTAAAAATGCTTTCCATTTTCCCTTTGAGGTCTTCCCCCCTCTGTTCAGGTAGAGACCTGATCCTTAAATTTTGTCTTCTGCTCTGGTCCTCCATATATTCCATTTTGTAAATCATGTCTCTTTGACTAATTTGCAATTTTTCCATCTGCGTTCTGAGTTCCATATTTTCTTTTACTTGTATTGTTGTTAATTCCTCCACTGTCTCCACTCTTTTTAACAAAACTCCCATATCCCCTCTGATATTGGAAATTTCCGTTTTAATTGAGTTTTCTAATTTGGAAAACATCTCAACCATTTCCGTTCTTGTTGGGATTTGCGTAATATCTCTCTGAAATGAGGTGATACCTGCATCCCCCGCCCTTTCCTGGTCCAATTCTAGCCTGGATATTTCAGCCTGCTCTGCTCTTTGTTTTTCCTGCTCCTTCTTTTTTTCCTTCGCCCCCTGCTGCTTCTTTTCCATCTCGGGGCTTTTAAGACTGATGTCTTTAAGATATTTTTGTATAGTGCTGGTGTTCAAACTTTCTTTAGGGGTCTTAGATTCGGTACCCCTCTGCGACCTCCCCTTCATGTTTAACAACTTAAACCCTTATAACTGGTCATTTCTCTCATAAACTTGAGGATTGTACGCAGGCAAAAAACAAGAGAATTTCTTCCTATCCTTTACCCACCGTGCAAAGGGGCCTGTTGTCCTGCTTCTTCTTTCTTTTTGTCAAATGTGATTAATGGTAATAATTAAAGAGCCCTGGTGCTGGTATCTCGGGTCTTGATATCATAACTGTCCCCTACACCCCCACGGCAGAGGTAGGGGAGAGGCCTTGTAGCCCTCCGATCAGGGAAGTATTATCATAAGTCCTGGATATTTGGTCATTTTGTATGTATTCTCCAAAAACTGGCTGTATATGTGCCTTAGGTAAATCCTCTGGCCCTTCGTATTTTATCTAATATTTCGCCTTTCAGCCTGAAGAAGATTACCGGTAACAATATGAGAGGAAAAATGAGGGGTAAAGGTCACCTCTTTTCACTTCATATCCCAGGGGCCTACTTATTATACGTGTTTGTTGCAATTTATACCCTGGGGATTGAGTGATTTGTCCTGCATACCATTAAGCACAACCCCAGGAAAAAAATATATAAAAATAAAGACAAAAAAAAAAAAAGCCTTCAGGACCGTGCGTCCAATAACCTGCCCAGAGACCTGAAAAAGGAAAAGAACCGCGTCTCGTAGAGATGGGAGATATATAATTCATAGGACTGAAAGAGTTTAAGTGCTACTTTATATTATGATCTTCACCCTTCCATCTCCCTGCAAGACCAGCTCCGGATATTTTAGTTGATTGATTTATTTCCCCTTATTGTTTAATCGCTAGTATACGTGTGCTGCTTGAGGTGATTAATTCTGTGTGCACTTTGCGGCTTGACTTATATTCTCCAACTGTTCTCTGTACCCTTTCAAACTGTTTCCTCTTTTAGGTGAGCATTACTCTTTATATGTACATTTCATCTTCCTTCACCTAATAGCCGTTTATTAGTCAGCATATCAACATCCTTTTGGTATTGTCAGTTCCACACTCTATAATATATTCAGGATACTTCAGAACACTTCAACATATGTAGACCGCATACAGTAAATTTTCAGGGTAAGAATTATTTTTCCACAATACATCCAGAAGAGTGGGAGAGATAATAAAGAGAAAAAATAGTTCATACCTGAGAGAGGGATGCCCTTCTAAGATCCCCTCTCAGTGCCTGTTGTTTGGCTGAGCAGGTGCTGTGTGTCCGGAAGCCGGGGAGACAGTGGATTCCTCTGTATTACCTGCTGCCAGAGAACGCGCTGCTTGCGAGGTGAGATTTTATGTAGGATAGAGTCTCGACGTGAGTGCAGGCTTCGGGCTCAGGTCTCTAGGGTCTGGGGTGGCTCTCTTCTTCCCCTTCCGTGGCGGTCTGTATGACGGAGCTCTGTCACCTTGACGCCGTCCGGCGTCTAATGCTCAGAATGCCGGTCTCCTTCCCCTCTGGTCCGGTTGTTCTGGACAGTCCACATGGGGCATCAGGCCAAAAGGGAGCACTCGGGGGGCCTCTCCGGCAGGATCAGGCAGTTGCCAGGCGGGCTCTCACCTCCGCATCAGCAACAGCAAGGTATGCTCGGCATCCGGTCATCCGGTGGTCACAGGGATGATCCCAAAGACCGAGGAAATGGGATAAAAAAGTGGAGACAACTCCGATGGTGCAGGTCAAACGGACATGGATTTATTCACATATTCATGTGACAAATATAAAAAATGAATAAAATCTCGAGAAAATATAAAAATAATTCGGCAATATGAGGGGTGTGAGACAGCAGGCCTGACGCGTTTCGACTAAAAGTCTTCCACAGGGGCATATCTCTGACCCCCCCACATTGCCACCAACAATTTATAGACATGGAACAGGCAAAAAACCCCCGCCCCCTTTGGTCGGAAACAGGAAGTGAACGCCTCCCGCCCAGACCAAATACAATGAGGGGGGTGGGTTCAATATTGTCCATGCATTCGAATATAGACTTCAGGGAAATCTGACAACACTGAATGACAAGGAAACGATCCTAATATATCCTGATTGTGAGATGGATCTCTGGGCCAATACAGAATACTGCCAACACCGCTGGAAGGACACATTCTAGGGGCATCAAGTGAAAATGTGAGCATTGTCTAAGGCTCGGCAAAGAAAGATACTCCAAATGCCGCAATCCTTATAGAAAAGTGAAATGAGTGTAAATTATATATAATAGGGTGATATGCAATCCAGGTGAACTGGTTGCAAAAATGATAAAATATATAAAAATATGAAAAATATGTAAAAAAATATATAAAAAGGCCATAAAAAGTGAACGGGAATGTGTATTAGTATACGTTTTCCTGAATGGAATCAAAACGTAGTGACACTGAGTAACCTTCTCACATCCAGTTTAAGTTGTATAACAACAAAATCAATACTACAAAAATGATATGAAAATTATAAATACAGATACAAGAAATATGGGAATGAAGGGTCCCCATTATAATGAATCCCAGACTGCCAATACGAGTGAAGTGCCACTCACCCCCGGTTAATGAAACAGTTGATGTCCCACTCAACGTTCATACCGAAGGGCGAGTAGCACTTCAACTCATGGATCCAATAAGTTTCCAACCTAGAGACCCCTCGTAGGTTGGACTCACCACGCCAATGGGGGACAAATTTATCGATTACTTGAAACTGGGTCCCTGATGGATCTCTATTATGATGTTCGCGGTAATGGCGGGGGACACTGTGTTTAATACACCCCTTACGGATCTTGGCCAAATGTTCGTTAACACGTATGGAGAACGTACGAATAGTACGTCCGACATACTGCAATTTGCACGGACACGTGATCAAGTACACTATAAATTTGGTGGCACATGTGGTAAAATGTTTCATGGCATAAGTGCGTGCAGTGACAGTGGAACGGAAATTATCCGTCATTCGTCTGCCTAATATGTTGTGTAGGCAGACGTTGCATTTTTTGCACGGAAAATACCCCTTACAATGTTGAAAGAATGAAGTCATCCTGGGGGGGTCGACGACATTGGGAGCGATGTCGCCCTGAACGGACCGGGCACCCCTGAAAATGATGCCCGCCCGTTCAGGGAGAGAAGGTCCCAAGATACGATCGCTGCGTAGGACCTTCCAGTGTCTGGCTATGATTTTCTTGACCTCTTTGTGTTGGGTAGAAAAAGAGGTGAAGAAAGACCACCTAAATTTGTTATCTCTGGGGGTCTTGGGATGGTCAACCAATAAGGACTTCCTATCTACAACAGCCACAGATTTTATATCTGCATCTAGGGTATCTGGTTGGTATCCCTTTTCTACAAACCTTTGTTTCAAGGTCTGGCACTGTTGGAAGAAGGTAGAATCATTCGTACAATTCCTCCTCATTCGAAGGAATTGTCCTCTTGGGACTGATTTGAGCCAATGGTCATGATGACAGCTCCATTCCTGTCGGTGGGCTTAAAGTAGGTTTTAAACTCAAAGCCTCGTGCAGTGGACTCTATCTCCAGGTCAAGGAAATGTATATTGGTGAAACTAGCCTCGTAGCTCAAGACTATCCCCCGGTCGTTCTGATTGAGGGTAGTCATGAACTCGTCTAAGGAAGGCATATCACCCTTCCATAGGAGGAGGACGTCGTCTATGTATCTAGTCCATAGGACTAGTTCAGAGCGCCCAAGGGCATAGACGACGTCCTCCTCCCACTGGGCCATGAAAAGATTGGCCACACTGGGGGCGTATTTGGCCCCCATGGCCACTCCCTTAATTTGGGAATAAAAGGTGCCCTGAAACCAAAAATAATTATGTTTGGTGGCAAATCGCAATAAATCCAAAATGAAATTCTTCTGTATAGAGGAAAGGGATGAGAGGCTAGATAAATAGAACTCAACCGCGCCTATACCCAAATGGTGGGAAATACAGGTATATAGCGCGGAAACATCAGCTGTGACCATAATCAAACCCTCCTGATGTTCAACAGATTCGAGCAGCCGAATCACGTCCTTGGTATCCTTAAGATACGAGGGGATTAATCTAACTAATGGCTGTAAATAAAAGTCAATGTACCTACCAATCCTCGAGGTCACGGAATCGATGCCACTAACGATGGGGCGACCTGGAGGATTGGTAGGACACTTATGAACCTTGGGGAGATAGTAAATGATAGGGATTCGGGGAGCCAAAGGAACAAGAAACTCCCTCTCCTTGCGGTTAAGTACACTAAGAGAGAAACCTTCCTCGATCAATTCAACCAAGGCCTTTTTGTATTTTAAGGTGGGATCGCCACTTAAAATGGTGTATGTGGACCGATCATCCAACTGTCTTAGCATCTCCCTATTGTAATCCTCTCGGTCCAGTACCACAATCCCGCCTCCCTTATCAGCAGGGCGGACGATGATGTTTTTATTTTTACACAGGGATTTTAATCCCTGGGATATGGCTGGATCTTGATGTACCTTTTTAATGGGGAGAGTTTCTAAATCATTAAGGACCAAATTCTTAAACACGTTGATAGAGTGAGACGTGGTATTGGGTGGATTAAAAAGTGACGGATTGGACAATCCGGAATGGACGCTGGAAGAGGAGATCTCATTGCCAGTCGTGATAGTAGGAACGGTTGAAAAATGCCGCTGAATATTCAACTTTCTGATGTATTTCTGCACATCGACAAAGGTTGAAAAACGGTCTAATGGCCGTGGGGGAACGAACTTTAAACCCTTGTCAAGTACCCGAGTTTCTGCATCGGAAAGTTGAACTTTACTAAGATTGTAAATGCCTGCACCAATGGGAGTTAGACCCTTTTTCTTTTGCCTCTGGAGGCGTCGCCCCCCTCTGGTACCTCGTTTCGTTTTGGACTTGGAGGGTAGCTGGGAGGGTCCCTGTAAAAACCCGACGGCTGGGAGGCCCCTCGGGGTTGGGAATTGTGGTGGTAAGGATGGGAATTGCGCATAGGTTCTCTACCTTGGTTGCTATGTGGGTATTGCTCCCCATACATCCCTTGGTTCCCATACTCACGAGGGGGTACGTGTCTGATGTAGTCTTTGACAGGTGTACTTTGGGAGTAATGGTTCCTGTCATCCTGCCAATAAAAAAGAGGGAGTTTTGGGACTTTAAATGAGGTGCGGGGAAAGCACCTCCATCCCTATATTTGGTACAATCAAGGGGGAGTTTGGGACTTTAGATGAAACGGTTGAGAATGCAGGGGGGAGTTTGGGACTTTAGATGAAACGGTTGAGAATGCGGGGGTAGTAGTAAAGTAATTTTATTGATCACAGATATATAGCACAGTAAAAGAGTTAATTCATATATAAACATGCAGTAATCACAAAGAATAAACATGATGCAAGAGTATAAACGAATGAACATATATTTCAAGATGGATACATAAAAATAAATAAGACAGTAATGTGGTCTCCAAGTCCCACAAGCGGCATGCCGGTACTTATGTTCATAATCATAATAATGGTCACATTATAAAGTATAATCATATTGAATGGAAGATTGATAAATTTATCAGGACATGATGGGTATCACTGTAGCATCGATTGTAGCTCGACGCGTTTCGTGGATGCATTTCCACTCATCAGGAGCTGATGCGACAGAATCCTGTGAAATGTATAAAATATAGATATAATGAGCCACACTCATATAATGAGTGATAAAAAAGGTTAAAAGAAAACTTTCCAAACGCACTTACCAAGCCTGGCGGTGAGTGCGGCATGCAGTGAACGGCATGCAGCGGGTCAGAGGTATCGACTCCACCGCCGGAGCTGAGGCGGCGTGACCTACAGTGGCAGCATAGGGTGATGTTATAGCGCACCTGGAGGTGGGGGTGGTCTGCATGTGACAGCAGTGCTGGTGTCTGAGTGCAAAAAACGGAGATTCTGAAAATAAAATATATATGTATATAGATAAACCTGGAATAACCCATAAAGTATATATGTATTTGAAGTAATGGTAACTTATATCTATATATATATTTTTTTGAGGTAATAATAACTTAAGGGGTACTGCATATGTATATATATATATATATATATATATATATACATATAAATGGTATATTGGTCTATAGTATATAATGTATATATTGAAGGTAATAATGAATTTTAAAGGTAGTATGTACACCTTAGACCTAATGTGTCTAGATATAAAGAATTAATAGAAGGTGTGAGTAGGAGAATATACAGAGTGTGTGTGTGATAGAATAAATTATGTGGGAATGGAGATGGTAGTGACTGAAGTATGTGTAAGTGTGGAACTAAAAAATGAAAATAAAAAATGAATAAAATATAGAGTGTTGTGAAAGAAAGCATACTCAGTGCAGTTAAATAAATCTGCAGACCAGAACAACCCCAGATCGAGGAACACTAACCCGAATTGCTGCATGCCCTGCAACACCCAGCAGAGCAACAGCTGGTGTGTAGGGATCTCAGGAAGGACCAGGCCGAATGAAAAGCCTGCTCCAACCTGGAGATATGTAGTGTGACGCCGCCAACGCCACGTGCGTGTGCCCGTGAGGGGGAGGGGCTCCGCACCCGAGCAGACAAGCCGCTCAGTGATTGGCGCCCAACATCCCTCTCAATGGAAACACGTAGGGGGTATTCCCAGCGTCAGTGCAATGACGCTAGACCAACGTCATGCGCACAGCGCAGGGACCGTGGCGCCGACACGCAAGGGGCCGTCCACCCGACCCCCCTATTGGGGAGGAGGGGAGGAAACCCACAATGCGTGTCGCAGCTCCCGCAGTGAAGAAATGAACCCCCAAATGCCACAGACCGCCCAACCACCGCAGGACGTCAAACACCGCCAGACTGGCAGGCATGCAGGAAGAAATGGACATAGATGGCCAAATAGGGCCATAGAAATTAACCGGGAATATCGCGTATAGTATGTCATTGATTACAGCTGAAAGAGCGTACACCATATTGCAAAGTATAATCTTAGTGTTAACTAACTCAGGTGTACACATCCCAGAACGGGATATGCATACACCTGGGGGTCAACCTCACGCGTGGATGACAGGGGAGCACTGCCAATCCAATTTCCCAACCGTTTCCATCCCGATAATCGGTAAAAAGAGGGAGTTTTTGGGACTTTAAATGAGGTGCGGGGAAGCACCTCCATCCCTATATTTGGTACAATCAAGGGGGAGTTTGGGACTTTAGATGAAACGGTTGAGAATGCGGGGGTAGTAGTAAAGTAATTTTATTGATCACAGATATATAGCACAGTAAAAGAGTTAATTCATATATAAACATGTAGTAATCACAGAGAGTAAACATGATGCAAGAGTATAAACGAATGAACACATATTTCAAGATGGATACATAAAAATAAATAAGACAGTAATGTGGTCTCCAAGTCCCACAAGCGGCATGCCGGTACTTATGTTCGTAATCATAATAATGGTCACATTATAAAGTATAATCATATTGAATGGAAGATTGATAAATTTATCAGGACATGATGGGTATCACTGTAGCATCGATTGTAGCTCGACGCGTTTCGTGGATGCATTTCCACTCATCAGGAGCTGATGCGACAGAATCCTGTGAAATGTATAAATATAGATATAATGAGCCACACTCATATAATGAGTGATAAAAAAGGTTAAAAGAAAACTTTCCAAACGCACTTACCAAGCCTGGCGGTGAGTGCGGCATGCAGTGAACGGCATGCAGCGGGTCAGAGGTATCGACTCCACCGCCGGAGCTGAGGCGGCGTGACCTACAGTGGCAGCATAGGGTGATGTTATAGCGCACCTGGAGGTGGGGGTGGTCTGCATGTGACAGCAGTGCTGGTGTCTGAGTGCAAAAAACGGAGATTCTGAAAATAAAATATATATGTATATAGATGAACCTGGAATAACCCATAAAGTATATATGTATTTGAAGTAATGGTAACTTATATCTATATATATATGTTTTTGAGGTAATAATAACTTAAGGGGTACTGCATATGTATATATATATATATATACATATACATATAAATGGTATATTGGTCTATAGTATATAATGTATATATTGAAGGTAATAATGAATTTTAAAGGTAGTATGTACACCTTAGACCTAATGTGTCTAGATATAAAGAATTAATAGGAGGTGTGAGTAGGAGAATATACAAAGTGTGTGTGTGATAGAATAAATTATGTGGGAACGGAGATGGTAGTGACTGAAGTATGTGTAAGTGTGGAACTAAAAAATGAAAATAAAGAATGAATAAAATATAGAGTGTTGTGAAAGAAAGCATACTCAGTGCAGTTAAATAAATCTGCAGACCAGAACAACCCCAGATCGAGGAACACTAACCCGAATTGCTGCATGCCCTGCAACACCCAGCAGACCAACAGCTGGTGTGTAGGGATCTCAGGAAGGACCAGGCCGAATGAAAAGCCCGCTCCAACCTGGAGATATGTAGTGTGACGCCGCCAACGCCACGTGCGTGTGCCCGTGAGGGGGAGGGGCTCCGCACCCGAGCAGACAAGCCGCTCAGTGATTGGCGCCCAACATCCCTCTCAATGGAAACACGTAGGGGGTATTCCCAGCGTCAGTGCAATGACGCTAGACCAACGTCATGCGCACAGCGCAGGGACCGTGGCGCCGACACGCAAGGGGCCGTCCACCCGACCCCCCTATTGGGGAGGAGGGGAGGAAACCCACAATGCGTGTCGCAGCTCCCGCAGTGAAGAAATGAACCCCCAAATGCCACAGACCGCCCAACCACCGCAGGACGTCAAACACCGCCAGACTGGCAGGCATGCAGGAAGAAATGGACATAGATGGCCAAATAGGGCCATAGAAATTAACCGGGAATATCGCGTATAGTATGTCATTGATTACAGCTGAAAGAGCGTACACCATATTGCAAAGTATAATCTTAGTGTTAACTAACTCAGGTGTACACATCCCAGAACGGGATATGCATACACCTGGGGGTCAACCTCACGCGTGGATGACAGGGGAGCACTGCCAATCCAATTTCCCAACCGTTTCCATCCCGATAATCGGTAAAAAGAGGGAGTTTTTGGGACTTTAAATGAGGTGCGGGGAAGCACCTCCATCCCTATATTTGGTACAATCAAGGGGGAGTTTGGGACTTTAGATGAAACGGTTGAGAATGCGGGGGTAGTAGTAAAGTAATTTTATTGATCACAGATATATAGCACAGTAAAAGTTGGTCTGCTGGGTGTTGCAGGGCATGCAGCAATTCGGGTTAGTGTTCCTCGATCTGGGGTTGTTCTGGTCTGCAGATTTATTTAACTGCACTGAGTATGTTTTCTTTCACAACACTCTATATTTTATTCATTCTTTATTTTCATTTTTTAGTTCCACACTTACACATACTTCAGTCACTACCATCTCCGTTCCCACATAATTCATTCTATCACACACACACTTTGTATATTCTCCTACTCACACCTCCTATTAATTCTTTATATCTAGACACATTAGGTCTAAGGTGTACATACTACCTTTAAAATTCATTATTACCTTCAATATATACATTATATACTATAGACCAATATACCATTTATATGTATATGTATATATATATATATATACATATGCAGTACCCCTTAAGTTATTATTACCTCAAAAACATATATATATAGATATAAGTTACCATTACTTCAAATACATATATACTTTATGGGTTATTCCAGGTTTATCTATATACATATATATTTTATTTTCAGAATCTCCGTTTTTTGCACTCAGACACCAGCACTGCTGTCACATGCAGACCACCCCCACCTCCAGGTGCGCTATAACATCACCCTATGCTGCCACTGTAGGTCACGCCGCCTCAGCTCCGGCGGTGGAGTCGATACCTCTGACCCGCTGCATGCCGTTCACTGCATGCCGCACTCACCGCCAGGCTTGGTAAGTGCGTTTGGAAAGTTTTCTTTTAACCTTTTTTATCACTCATTATATGAGTGTGGCTCATTATATCTATATTTTATACATTTCACAGGATTCTGTCGCATCAGCTCCTGATGAGTGGAAATGCATCCACGAAACGCATCGAGCTACAATCGATGCTACAGTGATACCCATCATGTCCTGATAAATTTATCAATCTTCCATTCAATATGACTATACTTTATAATGTGACCATTATTATGATTACGAACATAAGTACCGGCATGCCGCTTGTGGGACTTGGAGACCACATTACTGTCTTATTTATTTTTATGTATCCATCTTGAAATATGTGTTCATTCGTTTATACTCTTGCATCATGTTTACTCTCTGTGATTACTACATGTTTATATATGAATTAACTCTTTTACTGTGCTATATATCTGTGATCAATAAAATTACTTTACTACTACCCCCGCATTCTCAACCGTTTCATCTAAAGTCCCAAACTCCCCCTTGATTGTAGATCGGCGTTCCCGATGACAGGGAACCGCCGATCACTGACAGTCAGTGTAGGAAGCGCGGGGAGAGGTTTGTTTACATAGACCTCTCCCCGTTCTTCCGCTCCGTAACCCGATCGCGGGATACCAGCGGCGATCGGGTCCGCTGGTCCCGCGGCCGTGGTCACGGAGCTCCCGACCGGGTCGCGCACGCGCCGCTGGCGGCGCGCGCGCGCCCACCGGGCAGGCAAATTAAAGGGGACGTACAGGTACGTCCTTTTGCCTGCCCGTGCCATTCTGTTGACGTATATCTACAGGAGGCGGTCGGGAAGCGGTTAAAGACTAGATTGTTTTTATAGTCTGTTAAATCACGGTTATACTTTTTCTGTTTCTTATTTTTCTGGTCTTTTTCTTCCTTTTCTAGGAAGTTTTTTAGGTTAGTGGAGAGGGTAACATAGTCATGTGAACCATTAAACGGTGTTAATTTAGTTTTAAGATCTTTGATCTCTTGATCTATAGTTACAAGTCTAGCTTGCTTACGTTCAATCAAGAAATCATTAAGCTTAATCCCGACATCGTTAAAATATCTGGACCATGATTCAAGGTCTGAGTCTCCCTGTTGGGGGGATACATCCCATCTCAAACCTCTGGGTACCATACGCTTCTTAGTGTATTGTTCCAAAAACGCTATATCCCACTGTAGATGGATTTCAGTGGTCATAACGTTCTTGAGCCTAAGAAATAAACCACTTAGTTCGGTGTCTGTATTGGTGGTTACAAAAACACCATTTGTATTGAGGGACCTGGAGATCCTATACTCAAAAACATCCATGATGATGTTGTAGAAAAGCAGCAGTGATAGAATTTGTCAGTAAAGGAGAATAGATTTGGGGAAACACCGCGCTAATCAAATTAAACAATGTAAAAGCTGCTAACAAACAAAACAAACAAAGTCCAAGAAACATGCAAATCCAAAAATTGTAGCGCTAATACATGTACAGAAGTGAGTGTGTGTCACAACACTCTAAACCAAAAAATCGGTGCTATAAACCGAAAATGTGAATGGTGGTACTGGAAGTGACCCCAGTAAGAATCAAAATGATATATATAAAGTTCATGAGAGTGATGACATCAACTGGTGAGTCCCTCTGATCAACTCAATATAGAAGGGCTGGAAAAAACAGGCTTGACTGATGTCACTGTGAGGCGTATGTACTCTTACCGGAAACGTTGGATGTGGGTACCGTACGGCATCCACATCAGACAGGCTTAGAGATGGAGGGTCTTGCATCTAGGGGAGACCACCACAGGCTGGAACTCAGACGGCTTCCGAGACGGGACACTGGATCAGTCAGCAACAGCAAGGTATGCTCGGCATCCGGTCATCCGGTGGTCACAGGGATGATCCCAAAGACCGAGGAAATGGGATAAAAAAGTGGAGACAACTCCGATGGTGCAGGTCAAACGGACATGGATTTATTCACATATTCATGTGACAAATATAAAAAATGAATAAAATCTCGAGAAAATATAAAAATAATTTGGCAATATGAGGGGTGTGAGACAGCAGGCCCGACGCGTTTCGACTAAAAGTCTTCCACAGGGGCATATCTCTGACCCCCCCACATTGCCACCAACAATTTATAGACATGGAACAGGCAAAAAACCCCCGCCCCCTTTGGTCGGAAACAGGAAGTGAACGCCTCCCGCCCAGACCAAATACAATGAGGGGGGTGGGTTCAATATTGTCCATGCATTCGAATATAGACTTCAGGGAAATCTGACAACACTGAATGACAAGGAAACGATCCTAATATATCCTGATTGTGAGATGGATCTCTGGGCCAATACAGAATACTGCCAACACCGCTGGAAGGACACATTCTAGGGGCATCAAGTGAAAATGTGAGCATTGTCTAAGGCTCGGCAAAGAAAGATACTCCAAATGCCGCAATCCTTATAGAAAAGTGAAATGAGTGTAAATTATATATAATAGGGTGATATGCAATCCAGGTGAACTGGTTGCAAAAATGATAAAATATATAAAAATATGAAAAATAAGTAAAAAATATATAAAAAGGCCATAAAAAGTGAACGGGAATGTGTATTAGTATACGTTTTCCTGAATGGAATCAAAACGTAGTGACACTGAGTAACCTTCTCACATCCAGTTTAAGTTGTATAACAACAAAATCAATATTACAAAAATGATATGAAAATTATAAATACAGATACAAGAAATATGGGAATGAAGGGTCCCCATTATAATGAATCCCAGACTGCCAATACGAGTGAAGTGCCACTCACCCCCGGTTAATGAAACAGTTGATGTCCCACTCAACGTTCATACCGAAGGGCGAGTAGCACTTCAACTCATGGATCCAATAGGTTTCCAACCTAGAGACCCCTCGTAGGTTGGACTCACCACGCCAATGGGGGACGAATTTATCGATTACTTGAAACTGGGTCCCTGATGGATCTCTATTATGATGTTCGCGGTAATGGCGGGGGACACTGTGTTTAATACACCCCTTACGGATCTTGGCCAAATGTTCGTTAACACGTATGGAGAACGTACGAATAGTACGTCCGACATACTGCAATTTGCACGGACACGTGATCAAGTACACTATAAATTTGGTGGCACATGTGGTAAAATGTTTCATGGCATAAGTGCGTGCAGTGACAGTGGAACGGAAATTATCCGTCATTCGTCTGCCTAATATGTTGTGTAGGCAGACGTTGCATTTTTTGCACGGAAAATACCCCTTACAATGTTGAAAGAATGAAGTCATCCTGGGGGGGTCGACGACATTGGGAGCGATGTCGCCCATCTTCCTTCACCTAATAGCCGTTTATTAGTCAGCATATCAACATCCTTTTGGTATTGTCAGTTCCACACTCTATAATATATTCAGGATACTTCAGAACACTTCAACATATGTAGACCGCATACAGTAAATTTTCAGGGTAAGAATTATTTTTCCACAATACATCCAGAAGAGTGGGAGAGATAATAAAGAGAAAAAAATAGTTCATACCTGAGAGAGGGATGCCCTTCTAAGATCCCCTCTCAGTGCCTGTTGTTTGGCTGAGCAGGTGCTGTGTGTCCGGAAGCCGGGGAGACAGTGGATTCCTCTGCGTTTCCAGCTACCAAAGAACGCGTTGTTTGCGAGATGAGATGAGATTTTATATAGGGTGGAGTCCACGTGGGTACAGGCTTCGGACTCAGGTCTCTAGGGTCTGGGGTGGGTCTCCTCTTCCCCTTTCATGGCGATCTATATGCCGGAGCTCTATTTCCTTGACGCCGTCCGGCGTCTAATGCTCAGTATGCCGGTCTCCTTTCCCTCTGGTCCGGTTGGTCTGGACAATCCTCATGGGGCCTCAGGCCGAAAGGGGGCACTCGGGGGGCATCTCCGGCAGGATCAGGCAGTTGTCAGGCGGGCTCTCACCTCCGCATAGCCCTTCCCAGCTCTCTCCTCACGCCGGAGGTCCATGCGGCCTGTACCTCCGCCGGCGCCAGGCTCATCCCCCTGCTTCGACGTCTCACGTCAGCATGGCGTCCTTGGCCGGGTGCTACTTTATCTCATCCCCTTAACAGATCCGATCGACCTTCTTGCGACCTCAGAAGCCACAAGACATCACCTCAGGGTACAGCCCATCCAAGGACCATGTCTCAAGCGGGCAGCGAGGATCTCACCGCCCCCTTATCACCTTCCCCAGTGTCTGTAAGCGACAGCAGCCAGTCCCTCAGGGGATGGACCATCCCCAGGCTGACGGCAGAACTTAGACGCAGGGGCGTGCCGTTCCCCGCCACGGCTAGGAAGGCAGAGCTCTTCAGGCTCCTGTTCCCTCCTCCTCCTGCCATGGCCGGGCCCAGCACTCAACAAGCTTCCCTCCAGTCTATATCCATGGCCATAGCACAACTCCACACCATGGTGTCGGCCTTGGCGAACACAGTCACGGATGACCAAGCCAGAGTGACTCTCCTGGAAGCTCACCCGGCCCCGGCCGTCCCGGACCCTGCCGCAATGCAGCCTCTAGCACCAGTCGCCACAGGTACCACAGGGACAAGTCCCATCGTCTGCCCAGCACACCTGGTTCCAGCCAGCATTAAGAAGGACATACTGAAAGGCAAGGACGTCAACCTCGCCTCCCTACTCATATCGGTCCACGACCTAGCCGAGAACAAGGCCTATGCCTGGGGAGATGTCTCGGTGGTCCTCAAAGCTAAGGACCCCAGACTTAACCGCAAATTGTCCGTCCCAGAATTCACATTGACATTTGGGATGCTTAGAGACGTCATATGCTCAGCTTCCCCCGGCAGAAGGGAAGAGCTGGATTTATATCTCCACACCATGGTAGACTTGGGCTACAAGTACGGCGGGTTCTCATTCTACGACTACCACCGTTCCTTTTCCACAAAAGCAGCCGCCAGGATGGCGCAGTTTCAGTCACCCACGGACTGGAGCCTAATGGACACAGAATTATTCTGTCGCCATTTTGCCGGTCTGCGCTCACCATTGTGCGCAGTCTGCCAATCCTCCACGCACACCGCCACCTGGTGATCCAGTGTAGCAGTCAGCCGCTCGGTCGAGTTTCCCTCGACCTCGGCTTCAGCTCAAAACCCGCCAGCGCCGACACAGAAACCCCAGGTTGACAAACTCGGACGCCCCGTTGGGACCATGGGAGGAGCGGCCATCTGTAATAATTACAACTACGGCTTGTGCAACTTCAGCCAATGCAGGATCCTCCACGTGTGCGTCGTATGCCACAGGGCGCACCCGAAAAATGTATGCAAGGTCAAGCCGAAAAACCTATGCCTGAGCCGCATAAACGTCCTATGGTTAGGAGTCTATCTTGACTCACACCCCACCCCCTCACTAGCCATGTTCCTCATACAAGGATTCACGGCGGGCTTTCACACCGGCCTTGTCTCCCTGCCCCACACTACCTACGAGTGTAGAAATCTCAAGTCAGCGGCCACCGACGAGCAAGCCGTAGATGAACTACTCCTAGCCGAGCTAGAGTGAGGTTTCATCATAGGTCCCTTCACACAACCCCCCTTCAACACCTGGAGAGTCAGCCCTATTGGGCTTGACAAGGGCAAGTTCTCGAATAAAGTTTGTTTGGTGTACAACCTGTCTGCGCCTCATTCTTGCCACGTCCCCAGCCTCAACTCCCTGATTCCCTCCGAGGAGTTTTCCTTAAAATACGCCTCTGTCGACATGGCGATCCAGGCCATCCTCAAAGCAGGCACAGGGGCCTGGCTGTCCAAAGCCGACATATCGGACGCCTTCAAACTTCTGCCGATTCACCCGTCTCGCTGGTGTTGGCACGGTATCAAGTGGAGAGACAGGTACTACTTCGCTACCAAGCTCACGTTCGGCTCCAAAAGTAGCCCCTGGCTCTTCGACACTTTCGCTCAATCCCTCACCTGGATTCTCCTACACAAGGCCCAATGCACAGAAGTCATCCACTACCTGGATGACTTCTTACTAATAGAGCAGCCCAACGTGTCACCAGTAGACCTCGACAAGTTGAGAGTCGTCTTCCAGAACATCCATGTCCCCATAACTGAGCACAAGGTCGACGGACCCGCACACTCCATCACCTTCCTCGGAGTTGTCTTGGACACATGCTCCATGCAGGCCAGCCTCCCCCTCGACAAGTTGACTCGCATCAGGGCAGTTCTTCAGGACTTCACCCGCACGAAAGGGTGCACAAGACGACAGCTCCAGTCACTACTTGGCATGCTCAATTTTGCCATGCGGATCATCCCTCAAGGTCGTTCCTTCATCTCACGGCTCTTAGTCTACCTGTCACAGGCACAAGACCCCGATCAGATGCTCAACCTGGACGCCGCGGCCATAGCAGACCTAGCGATGTGGGAAGAATTCCTTTCCTCATGGAACGGAATATCCATGTTTATCCCGACCATCTCACCCCTCTCACCACAGGCGGGGACAGATGCCGCGGCCTCCACGGGCTTCGCAGCCATTTTTGGCCTCCGTTGGTTCACTGGCCCTTGGCCTCCGCAGATTCTCTCAATCCCCGGTTTCAGCCGGACTTCCCCCCTTTTCGAGCTCTACCCAATCGTGCCAGCCACCAAACTTTGGGGTCACAACTGGACCGGGCAGACGATAAACTTCACGACGGACAACCAGGCCACGGCAGACATCGTCAACAAAGGCAGGTCCAAGTCACTCTCGGTGATGTCCTTCTTACGCAGGCTGGTCCAACTGTCGCTAAGGCTCCAGTTCAACATTCATTGCTCTTACATCCCAGGTAAATACAACTTGGCAGCGGACGCGCTGTCACGCTTTAACTTCGTCTCCTTCTTCCGGCAGATACCAGAGGCCGACCGGGTGTCCGCCCCTATTCCCGATTGGTCTCAGCTGACCCTAGACTAGACCGACACCTACCTGGGGCCACCCAGCTCATCAACCAGTCCCTATCTCACAACACACTCAAAGCCTACCACGCAGCCTGGGACACGTTCAACAAGTTCCTAGCCACCAACGCCGTGTCAACACCCACAGACACCAGGCACATTCTGGCCTTCATCTCACATTGCCACACACAGTTAAACCTGTCCTACAACACTATCCGTCTGTACCTGGCCGGCGTACAGCACTTTTTGGCCCTTCAAGATCCCACTAGACCGTCTGTCTTCTCGTCCCACGCCGTTCGAGCCGTCCTACGCGGCGTCCAGAAACAGCAACCAGCAAGCAGAACTAGACGTCGCCCCATCACGAGTGCCATCTTCCGCGAGATGTCCGCCATACTCGCTGGTTCCCCTTTTGGTGTCCTCCTCAGCCAGGTCATACAAGCTGCTATCTACCTGGCCTACTACGGGTTCCTACGTCCCAGCGAATTCACCTGTAACAGCTCGACCAGCCAAACCCTGTGCAGACGCCACC
This sequence comes from Lithobates sylvaticus, assembly GCA_028564925.1. Lineage (NCBI taxonomy): Eukaryota > Metazoa > Chordata > Amphibia > Anura > Ranidae > Lithobates > Lithobates sylvaticus. Next base: position 661,143,705 of record CM053026.1, on the reverse strand, counting down.
TAGTTCGCCATCAAGACCACTTTGTGCTCCACCTCAGCGTCTCCAAGACTCAGCAAGCTGGCCACGGGGTGGACATCCATCTATACAGAACTGGCAATTCCTGGTGCCCAGTGGCGGTACTCAACCGTCTGCTCTCACTCCTGCCAGAACAAAGGGACACCGATCCCCTTCTACCCTTCCCAGTCAAACCCCTAAGCACCTGCCAGTTCATGACGCACATAATGATTCTCCTCCGCAACCTACGCCTCAACCCCAGCGAATACTCCGCTCACTCTTTTCGGATCGGAGCCGCCTCAACCGCCTCACGGCATGGGGTCCCAGGCCACATCATCCAGAGTCTCAGCAGATGGAAGTCAGCCTGCTTCACCCGGTATATACAGTGGTGTGAAAAAGTGTTTGCCCCCTTCCTCATTTCCTGTTCCTTTGCATGTTTGTCACACTTAAGTGTTTCGGAACATCAAACCAATTTAAACAATAGTCAAGGACAACACAAGTAAACACAAAATGCAATTTGTAAATGAAGGTGTTTATTATTAAAGGTGAAAAAAAATCCAAACCATCATGGCCCTGTGTGAAAAAGTGATTGCCCCCTAAACCTAATAACTGGTTGGGCCACCCTTAGCAGCAACAACTGCAACCAAGCGTTTGCGATAACGTGCAATGAGGCTTTTACAGCGTCCTGGAGGAATTTTGGCCCACTCATCTTTGCAGAATTGTCCTAATTCAGTTACATTAGAGGGTTTTCGAGCATGAACGGCCTTTTTCAGGTCATACCACAACATCTCAATAGGATTCAGGTCAGGACTTTGGCTAGGCCACTCCAAAGTCTTCATTTTGTTTTTCTTCAGCCATTCGGTGGTGGACTTGCTGGTGTGTTTAGGATCATTGTCCTGCTGCAGAACCCAAGTTCGTTTCAGCTTGAGTACACAAACAGATGGTCGGACATTCTCCTTCAGGATCTCTTGGTAGACAGCAGAATTCACCATGCTTTTATCACGGCAAGTCTTCCAGGTCCTGAAGCAGCAAAACAGCCCCAGACCATCACACTACCACCACCATATTTTACTGTTGGTATAATGTTCTTTTTCTGAAATGCAGTGTTCCTTCTACGCCAGATATACTTGGACACACACCTTCCAAAGAGTTCCACTTTTGTCTCATCGGTCCACAGAATGTTGTCCCAAAAGTCTTGGGGATCATCAAGATGTGTTGTGGAGAAATTGAGACGAGCTTTGATGTTCTTTTTGCTCAGCAGTGGTTTTCTCCTTGGAACTCTGCCATGCAGGCCATTTTTGCCCAGTCTTTTCCTGATGGTGGAGGCATGAACGCTGACCTTAACTGAGGCAAGTGAGGCCTGCAGTTCCTTGGACGTTGTTGTGGGGTCTTTTGTGACCTCTTGGATGAGTCGTCGCTGCGCTCTTGGGGTAATTTTGGGCGGCCGGCCACTCCTGGGAAGGTTCACCACTGTTCCATGTCTTCGCCATTTGTGGATAATGGCTCTCACTGTGGTTCGCTGGATTCCCAAAGCTTTGGAAATGGCTTTATAACCCTTTCCAGACTGATAGATCTCAATTACTTTCTTTCTCAATTGTTCCTGAATTTCTTTGGGTCTCGGCATGATGTGTAGCTTTTAAGGATCTTCTGGTGGACCTTACTGTGTCAAGCAGCTCCTATTTAAGTGATGCCTTGATTGTGAACAGGTGTGGCAATAATCAGGCCTGGGTGTGGCTAGAGAAATTGAACTCAGGTGTGGACAACCACAGTTATAGTATGTTTTAACAAGGGGGGCAATCACTTTTTCACACAGGGCCATGATGGTTTGGATTTTTTTTCACCTTTAATAATAAACACCTTCATTTACAAATTGCATTTTGTGTTTACTTGTGTTGTCCTTGACTATTGTTTAAATTGGTTTGATGTTCCGAAACACTTAAGTGTGACAAACATGCAAAGGAACAGGAAATGAGGAAGGGGGCAAACACTTTTTCACACCACTGTACATGACCCACAGGTGAAAATGTCACGGGCCTTTGCCCAACTCACGCAGTAAACGATTCTAAAAGTCAATAAACATCTTCAAACCCTACCTCAGTTTTTGCCCCCTTATTTTGGCATACCGTCCATTAGACCAAGGCACACTTCAGGTCCCCCTTTTCATGTTGTAGATCTTATGGTTAAGTTATTCCTCTTCAGACACGTATCAGCCATAGGGCTTCAACCATAAGTGGAAGGCCAACATGGTGGCCTGAATTTATGGGAGGAGCCCGGGTGGTATTTAACCGGCCCACTCGCCTGTGGTCTTCGTCAGTTTCCGGTGCGCGATACCCACCCTCCCATTCCCCCTTTCAAGGGCATTTCTCACAACATTACCCTCATCAAACACTCATTTCTAATCAGGGTATGCCCGCTTATTTTGGCACACTTCAGGTCCCCCCTTTTCATGTTGTAGATCTTATGGTTAAGTTATTCCTCTTCAGACACGTATTGGCCATAGGGCTTCAACCATAAATATATACTTTAAATTCCATTGTAAGATACAAAGGTTTTCATGTGTTTTTATATTTTCTTCTTTTTTTTCCAGGGAAATCAGGTTCTTATTTGAACTATGATAAATCTGTGGTTTAAAATGAATGAAAATCTAATTCTGAGAACCAATTTAAAACTGGGAATAAAAGCATGAATTTTATGGACCAATCCATTGAAGTGAATGTGGAAGATCAAAGGTGATTAGCCTGATCTGAATCAAAATGTATCATCTACTGTAGTCCTAGAGCCATATTTACAGGGAAGATGAGCAATTCTCTCTACTTACGTCAGGATGTCATCTCTACTCAAAGTGCTATAATTTGACATTGTGTACATCCATAAAATTTCGTGACATTACTAACTCTGAACACTAGATAGCCCAGCAGGGATCCATCAAATGCTGAATAATACAGACTTAAAAGTGAACAACAGCTGTACTAGCACATTATTTCCTGCACAACCAACTAACAGGAATCATCCATGTATTGTCTCATTCCCGCTGCTGACCATGATATCCATCAACACCATGCCTATTTGTCATTTGCAATTTATTTATCAGGTAGTGTAATATATACTGCATAAATTCTAACCTTTTTTTACCAAAAATTCTAAATAAAAAAAGTGTTTTAATTTCTTTAACAAAAAAAACAGAATATCAAATCTATAACAGTACACTTTTTTTAAAAATGAACCCCAGGTAAACAGCTATATAGGTACTGTTTAACCGCTTCCCGACCGCCCACTGCATATATACTTCAGCAGAATGGCACGGGCAGGCAAAATCACGTACCTGTACGTGATCCTTTAAATGTCTGCCCGTGGGTCGCGTGCGCGCCGCCAGCAGCGCGCTTGCGACCCGGTCGGGAGCTCCATGACCACGGCCGCGGGACCAGCGGACCCGATCGCCGCTGGTGTCCAGAGATCGGGTCACGGAGCTGAAGAACGGGGAGAGGTATGTGTAAACAAACCTCTCCCCGCGCTTCCTACTCTGCCTGTCATTGATTGGCTGTTCCCGGTCATCGGGAAAGCCAATCAATGACGTCAGATGTCAGCCCCGCCCCCTAATGTAAAAAACACAACACACGTCACAGCCCATAACCCCTCCCCTCCCTCTAGTGGTTAACTCTTTCACTACAACTGTCATTTATACAGGAATCAATGCATTTAAATAGCATTGATTGCTGTATAAATGACAATGGTCCCAAAAATGTGTCAAAAATGTCCGATGTGTCCGCCATAATGTCGCAGTCACAATAAAAATCGCTGATCGCCACCATTACTAGTAAAAAAAAAAATATTAATAAAAATGCTATAAAACTATCCCCTATTTTGTAAACGCTATAACTTTTGCACAAACCAATCAATAATCGCTAATTGCGATTTTTTTTACCAAAAATATGTAGAAGAATACGTATCGGCCTAAACTGAGGAAAAAAATAGTTTTTTTATATATTTTTGGGGGGATATTTATTATAGCAAAAAGCAAAAAATATTGCATTGTTTTCAAAATTGTCGCTCTATTTTTGTTTATAGCGCAAAAAATAAAAACCGCAGGGGCGATCAAATACCACCAAAAGAAAGCTCTATTTGTGGGAAAAAAAGGACGCCAATTTTGTTTGGGAGCCACGTCGCACGACCGCGCAATTGTCAGTTAAAGCGACGCAGTGCCGAATCGCAAAAAGGGGCCTGGTCCTTTGGCTGCCAATTGGTCCGGGGGTGAAGTGGTTAACCTTCCTTAAGATGTATAGCTCTGTACAGCTATTGTTGTGGTTTAGGTATTGCTGCCAGACAGCATGGGCAGGTTTCACACTTTCTGAAACCATCCTACTCCTACAGATTAAAAAGTTGGGTAGTACACCCTGGTATAGGACCAGTCCTAGCCTGTATTTGAACAATCAAGGAGCAGTATCACACTGAGAGGACGACCACTGTTCTCTGCTTTTCTCAAGAAAAGCATAGTGTTAGATGGACAACGTTGTGCAATTTAGTACAGCCTGATTGCCATCATTGTGCAGAGAACTAAAGGATGCTGATATCGAGAAAGATTCAGGTACTTTTAAAACTTGTATAAAGAAAAAATATTTTAATTTCAAATCAGGATTTAATGGTGGAGTTTAGTATTTGCCAGAAGTTCAGCCTTAAAACCACTTAAAGCGATTGTAAAGGATCGTTTTTTATTTTTAAAAATAACAAACATGTCATACTTACCTCCACTGTGCAGCTCGTTTTTTCCTCTTCTGGGGTCACGAATGCTGGACTCGGCCCCGCCCCCCGGCGCCTGTGTCATTGGCTTTGATTGACAGCAGCGGGAGCCAATGGCTGTGCTGCTATCAATCTATCCAATCAAGAGCTGGGACTCTGTGGAGAGAGGGACAGCGTGTCCCCACCGAGGAGATGAAGGGGCTCAGGTAAGTAAAACAGGGGGGGCTGGGGGGGGGGGGCGGTGACTGCCAGATGTTTTTTCACCTGAATGCATAGGATGCATTAAGGTGATCCCTTGAAAAATTCACGTGACCTGTGACGCAATGTGTCGGGAGGAGGAGCCAAGTGACATCACCGAATGAGCTACGAGAGTAGCTGGAGATACACGAAGGTGAGGTGAGGAGAGGAGGAGCAGGGCTCACAGCCCGCAAGCCTGACTGTTAAACAGTAACCGCCTATAACAGCACTGGGTGCATGTGAGTGTATAGGTGCTACATTTAGCTTTAGAATATCCACACAGTACTGCGCAATGGTGTGTCTGTTTTATGTTTTATATACACTGGAAAACTTAGAAACAAAGAGGCAAAGGAAGGAAAGGGCTTAGGATATTTCTTGCAAATAGAAGAAAGTCTTGCTGCATGAGAATCTTCCCTATACACAGGAGGAAATAAGGAAAGTTGATTCATTTATCTATTTCTATATGCAATCTATATATATATGTGATCTGTTTTTTAGGAAGGAACATCCGAAGGTTGGATTGGATTTAATCCAACAACCTATCTGCAGAAAATCATTTTTTGCTAGTGGATTTTTCCTGGAGGAAATCTCTTTGCTATTGTCCCCAATTAAGCACATCTGACCAATCAACCAGGAGAGATTGGCCAGTGTATGTGGACTTAGCAGCATATGAGTTAATCAGCACACTGGTTTATTTATTTATTTATATATTTATGTGCATGGGCTGCACAATAGCCCAGAAATGCATGATCTGATTGCTCGTTTTGAGCATGCATTTTATTTATTATTACATTATCTGCACATATTGCAACTGCTACACAGTAAATTGTTTATTAATTGTATTTGCACTAGGTACATTTTTAAGGAAGCACATTGCACTTTTAATTACCTTTAATTGCTACAAGGTTCCAATTGCTATAAGGTTTACTATAATTTTAAGGTTGATTTAGCGCACTGACTGTTTACATTACTGTTTACTATATTACACTCCACAGTCACTAATCCAGTCCATGTGCTTGTTTTTGATCTTTTATTAGGGGAATGTAACTTGGATGGGGTTTGGGTGATATGGGATGCCCAGTACTATATTTACAGAAGAATGCTGAGGACAACTTAAAGTGCTCCCAACTGTCAGAGTAGATCCTAGACTGTACTCACACAGGAGTAATCACAAGTCCTTACAGGATTCCTAAAGCACACGTCCCAAACAGACTGCTAGTGTTACTCTTCCTTACTGTAAAAATGCCTGTGCATCTGGCTTCCCTGAACTTTCCCAAAGCAGGGATGAAGGTAAGCTGTCCCTTCCAAACTGGCTGATTTCTAGTTTTCTGGCTTTGGGGGAAGGGGGGGGTGAATAGTCAGAGGTTACTCACTTAGTCCCTTTAAATCCTACAGCATGATAGTGACTTCTGTCCATGTCTCCTGCTGTACGGACCTGTACAGCAGGTATGCTTGTCGGGGTGCCTCCTGCGTGAGACTGATGGGGTTGAGGGTCCCTCCAAGTCCAAGGTTCCTTCTTCTCTCTCTCTTTCTCTCTCTCTCTCTCCCTCTCTTAGCAGCTAACTTCTCCCTGGAGGCAGCACTCTCCCCACCACAGTGGTGCCTTCCAGCCCTTTGGATCCTGGAATCCCTTCTCTACATGGCCAGGTTCTACAATATTTTAGGGCCACCTCCCCACCTTCTGAACTGTCCTTACCCAGGGAATGGCAGAGATACCTTGAATATTTAGTCTGTCATCTCCATACCCACACCTACTAAGTTCTGGAACCTACTAGAAGCTTCCAGAAGCCAGGGGGATGCAACAGAAACTCAGCCTGCAGAACCTGCCAGCTAAACTACACTGAACATCACTTGAACCCAATTGAACAGACTTCACAGACTAAAGTGAAATCCAACTAAATTTGCCTAACTTATCCCAACTATGTACACAGGGGGCTGCTACATTCCTTGTACCTGATGACTGATGAAGGAATAAAAAAGCAGCAACAGGGGAGAGAATGGAAATGTAACTCTACAGAATAGATAAAGGTGATGCAGGAAAATCCTTGCACTGCAGTTTTCCTTCAAGCAAGAAGTACAGTGAACAGTACAGTAATAGTCAAAGGAAGCAGTGCCTTGGATGTCATACTGCATATATACAATACAACTATGAGCCTAAAGGCACAAGAAAAGCAAGACACAGAAAGTGCATTAATGCTATTTCCAAAGGGAATTCAAGTTCATTTTTTTCAGGGTATTGCTTAGGCACAATTAGTAGTGTCTTTAAAATGTAAAGATTAGCATCTTGCATTTATTATTATTATTTTTTTTTTTCAAAGAAGTTTATTGAAGTTTTACAGTTGTACAATAAATGAAAAACGAAGAACATGTACAGAATACAGTAGAAGTAGATATTTAACAAAATGCAGTGGTATGCATAGTGGGTTCCAAACATAACAGAAAACATCAAATATAAACCTGCGATCCGTAGTCAGGGTAAAAAATACAAATAAGTCTCGAGAGTTCCAGTAATGGTCCAAATCAGGACATCATGTCTAGCTGTGTGATGGTTAGAGGTGAACAGTGAATGTTCAGAGCGAGAAAACATTGTGGGGTCAGAAGTGAGTATATATCGGGGTAGTTTCAGGCCGACAGTGTATATCTCGCCTCCGCTCACCCCTGAAGGGATCTTGCTGTGAGCGGGGGCGCGATGAATAGTAGGATCTAGTGAGTACATGAGAGGCGGCACTGCAATGGGTACACGTGAGGCAATTGAACCCCGTATCAGACAATGTGTATGAACGCAAAAACAAAACAGAGAGAGGGAGAAAAAAAAATGGGGAGGGGGGGAAAGAGGGGAAGGGGGGAGTGGGGATGCATTGAGAGCTTATGTATCATGTTGGTGTATAGTAGTCTATAAGATAAAGTTCCAGAAAGTGTCTCTTTCATATTGAGTGCGATTTAGTAGGTTAAGCGTGTACAGGATCAGTACCATCCGGAGAGTCCCTGAAATGTGTCCAGCATGCCCATGTATTGTTGTATTTAGTAGGGTTGTCTGCGGCTTGATGTATGAGGCATTCCATGTTAGCTATGTTATCAACCCTTCGTTTCCATTCTGGTATGGTTGGAGGTGATGTGGTCCTCCAGTGGACCGGAAGGCATTGGACTGCTGCATTGATGAGGTGCAGGGTTAGCGACTTTGAATACGAGTGTTGAGGGATAGAGGTGTGGTGAAGGAGAAATTGGGCTGGTGTAAAATCTGGAGTGTATGTCGTAATATGAGAGATCAGGCGATGTATGTCCGACCAGTAAGTTTGGAGGGCCGGACAGTCCCACCAAATATGTAGCAAGGTACCAGGTGCTGAATTGCAACGCCAGCACAGAGGAGAAGTGGCAGGGTGATATTTATGTATTTTGTCCGGGGTCCTGTACCATCTGGAGAGCAGTTTGTATCTGCTCTCTTGAGTGGAGACATTTATGGAGCCTTTGTGTATATGGTGAAAGATGTGTTCCCATTCTTCAGTAGATAGGTTTAAAGTGAGATCTGATTCCCATTTCCGGATTGCAGTGTCAGTTTTAATGTCATGGGTGTTGAAAAGGAGAGTGTACGTTTTGGAGACCAAGTGTCTTTGAGGTTCAGTTTGTGTACAAAGTGTTTCAAAAGGAGTGCGATCTCTGCACCATTGTTGGGGTCGTGGTGAGCTATTGAAAAAATGCCTAAGTTGAAGGAATTTGAAAAATGGGATGTGGTAGTCTGGGAGAGTGGTTGTCATAGCATGGTGAGACAGTAGTTCGTTGTTATGAAAGAAGTCGAGAGCTCTTGGACAGGGGTTGCCTGTGGTTTCGTGTGTGGTTACTCGTGTTAGGCCAGTGGGGAATTCAGGGTTGTCTGTCAAAGGGGTCATGGGACCATTGGTTGGGATAAGATCCATGTGTTGGCAAGAGGTACGAAAGCAAAGTAGTGTGGTATTGATCAGAGGATGGGGGGACAGAAGTTTAGGGATGTGTGATTGGTGTATCCATGGTAAATGTGATAAAGGGATTTGTGAGAATACCTGTTCCAGCTGGATCCAGTCTTTATTTGATTTGTGAGTATGCCAATCAATCAATCTGGTCAGGTGGCAGGATAGGTAGTATTTTCGTATGTCAGGAAGGCTCAGGCCTCCTAAAAGTTTGGGTAGTGTCATATGTGACCAGCTAACAATTTTAATAGTAGGCCATGATGTGCATAAGGTAAAGGCCAGTACCCCTAGGGGATGCTTGAGGTATAGATAGACACTTAGCACGATGTATGCATGTGAAAGAGTAAACGTTTATTCAAAATTGTACATAGTGAACAGGGGAATGCTCAGAGGACATAGTATGTTTGCAATAGAGGTACAATCAGTTGATACAGTTTATAACATGTCAAAGGGGCAAAAACATACAAAGCTTTTATGACAGAGGTATAAACTTGCTTGGTACATATGGTAAGGAGGATGCCAACATGTTTCGGACTGTGGTCCTTTGTCAAGGCAATTTATATCCTTAGAAGCTCATCTAAATAGATGAAGGGTCATAAAATTAGTCTCAACATATCAGTACATTGTATTTGCACTAGGAAAATCTATATTGCTGGAGGAGATTTATCTCAAAAGAGAAAACATGACGGCGCGGTCGCGTCCGGCGTCGCGACGTCACCGACGCGGGACAGACGGCCGCCGACTTCCTGGTGCGCTCCACTACACTACACACACGCGACACTACACACTTACTTCAAGACCTCTCGGACCTTCATGTCGATGCCAACACTGTCTTGGTTGCCATCGACGTCGAGGCCCTCTACAGTTCTATTCCCCATACTTTAGGACTCACCGCTATTCAACACATTCTGTCCAATGCTAACCTTTACTCCCATGAATTATCGCTCTTTATTATCAGAGCACTCAAATTTATTTTGACTCATAATTTTTTCTCCTTTAATGGTTCCCACTACCTCCAGGTACAGGGCGTCGCCATGGGCACCTGTTGTGCACCGGCGTACGCCAATCTGTACCTGGGGGAGTGGGAACGAAACTTATTTATCACTGATGCTGCCAGCATCTATACCAAATATATAGCGTCTTTCCGCCGCTATATAGATGACATTTTGATTCTGTGGCAGGGCCCAATAGATACTCTACATCACTTCCTTACATACCTCAATACTTCCAATTCTCTTAATCTCAAATTCACAATGACATATAGCTACAGCTCCATTTCTTTCCTTGACCTTACCCTCAGCAAGGACAGACATGGCCGACTACAGAGCCAACTTTTTCGCAAACCTACTGCAGGTAATACCATTCTTGCAGCCTCCAGTTTTCACCCCCAGCCCTTACTCAAATCTATCCCCTTCGCCCAATATTTACGTGCCCGACGTAACTGTTCCACGGATACCTCCTTTGAACACGAGGCCTCCGTATTGAGGGACAGACTTCGCGCACGTGGCTACAAAAACAGCGTTTTAAAAAACGCTTATAAAAAAGCGAAATCCAAACCACGTTCTGCTTTACTCATTCCAAAACTATCTGAGCCCTCCACACAATCACCCCTTAGAATTATAACAAATTATTGCCAACAATATAATGAAATTACTCAAATATTACTCAAACACTGGCACATCATCTCTACAGACAGAGCCCTTTCCCCCTTTGTTCCGCCCAAACCTTTGATCACTTATCGACGTGCCCCTTCCCTTCGAGATAAACTCATCACTAGCGAATACAAGAGTAGTAACAAATCCCAGAGACAGATTAAGGGCACTTATCCATGTGGTAATTGCAATTATTGCAAATATCTACCTAAATCCAATTTACACAACCTTCTACCCAATGGTCAACGCCTTTTTCCTAAGCATTATGTGAATTGTCGTTCAGTTGGAATTGTTTACCTCCTAGAATGTGAATGTGGATGCTTCTACGTGGGTAAAACCAAACTACCATTCTGGAAACGTATCTATGGACACGTTACCAGTATAAACCAAAGAGATCCCGATTTACCTCTGGGACGACACACCTCTATTGTCCACCCTGACAACACCCCCAAGATCTCATTTAGAGCTCTAGACCATATTCCCCCCCCAAATCGAGGGGGCGATTACAACAAAGCACTCCTCCAGAGTGAACTTCGTTGGATTTTCCACCTCAATGCCACCATACCCCCTGGCCTGAATGAGGCCTTTAACTTTAAACCTTACCTTGAGGGCTTCGAGACCGGAGTCTGTGAATTAGACCTGTGACCCATGGTTTCCCTCGTCCAAGCATCCACACTTAGTGCACATTGCTTGTATGATTACTATTTATTTATTACTGTTTATTTTCTGTGGATTGGATGACTTCCTTACAGCATATAGGAACATATGTCCATATATCTCATACTGTATATGTGTATTTATATATAATTTCCTTATGCATTACCAATACATATCCTTTATTCATGTATTATATACGGTGTATTAAACTGACACATGGGTCCTTTTTTCCCCCCTTCCCTCCAATGTGTTACAAGCCATTATATCACTAGGTCATTTATTGCACCTAGCCTGCATGTCCCCCATTGCTCAATTTTGTGACCTTGTCCTTTATGGACCAACCTATTTGACATTCCACCTGCATTCTGATTTCCCCCCTCTATTTTGAATACCCGGCGCGGGTAAGACCAGGTGCGCGCGCGCATCTTTTAGGATGCGCGCGCGTCACCCTCCCGCCTTCCATCGAGACCAGTTCACTGGCCTACTTCCTGTTTGCGCTCCACTGTGGAGCGCACCAGGAAGTCGGCGGCCGTCTGTCCCGCGTCGGTGACGTCACGACGCCGGACGCGACCGCGCCGTCATGACGCGGCCGCGCCCGGCACCGCCCCGTCAGAGGTCCACACTGGGAGGCTATTACAGCGCCTCCTGGCGCCTGCCTCCCAACCACACAGCAGCAAACTAACACTGAGGCTTGAGGATGATTGACACACCCCCCCCCTCAGCTGTTATTCATTACTTGATTACATATAAACTTTCCACACTCTGGCTTCAGTCTCATGCTGCTGACTGACCAGAGATGACCTCCTACCCCCTACTCACCAACTATACTCAGGTAAATACAAGGTCTACACATTGTTTGTAGTCAGTTACTCTTATTTTTTCATGCCTCTGATCATTCCTATTTTACTTCACTTTACAGTGATACATCCGCTGATCCACTGTGTTAAATACAGGCTATGGGCTTTCAGCCCTAAATCCTGTATGTTGGACCTTGTATTCTGAGGGGGTTCTCAGCAGGCCTTCCATGCCCCAGTGTTTAAACACACTGTGCTTGTTTTTACTGCACACACCTCTGATCCCTTGGATCCCACGCTCAGTGGCTCCCCCTATATGACAAACAATTGAGCTTTGGCAAGACATGTGAGTACTTTATTATGTTTTCTCTTTTGAGATAAATCTCCTCCAGCAATATAGATTTTCCTAGTGCAAATACAATGTACTGATATGTTGAGACTAATTTTATGACCCTTCATCTATTTAGATGAGCTTCTAAGGATACAAATTGCCTTGACAAAGGACCACAGTCCGAAACATGTTGGCATCCTCCTTACCATATGTACCAAGCAAGTTTATACCTCTGTCATAAAAGCTTTGTATGTTTTTGCCCCTTTGACATGTTATAAACTGTATCAACTGATTGTACCTCTATTGCAAACATACTATGTCCTCTGAGCATTCCCCTGTTCACTATGTACAATTTTGAATAAACGTTTACTCTTTCACATGCATACATCGTGCTAAGTGTCTATCTATACCTCAAGCATCCCCTAGGGGTACTGGCCTTTACCTTATGCACATCATGGCCTACTATTAAAATTGTTATACAAATTTGGGATGCGATAGACCATTTGTTGTTCCCACCTACTTGCCCAACTAAATAATTTTTTCTATATTGATGGTTACCCCATCCAAATCCCCAACCGGGCAAGTTTAGGTGATACTCTCTTTAATACCCACTTATTTTTTACCTTATACTCAAGTACTTTCTACCATAGATTTTTATTGTCTATACCATTTACATACCCTCGCTCTATATATCATACATTTGCACAGTTATCTATTATTGTGAATTTTATCACATACCTTATACCTATTTCTAACTATGGCTCTGTACCTTGGAGATGAATGGGACACACGCATGTCCAATACCATGCACCATTTTGAGTCTAATGAGTATGTTCAGTCACAACTCAAATATACCTTCCTCAACCTTACCCATACTGTCCAAAAAAAGGCCTCCCTTTTTTGGCACATCAAATCTTTTAAAGAATACATTGCCCATGGCATTAACCCCTTTGGTCTCCGGGTGCAAATCTTCCCCACTTTCCAGGACATTCGCCCGGATTTTAAGGCCTCCTGGGAAAATGTCCTAAAAAGTTGCTCCAATGAACTTATGAAACTACTAATTATCGAATATGAGTCTCAAATGACTGCTTTAGATATTAAACTCGAACTGATCAACACACAGCTCGAGCAATTTCAGACACATCCTTTATACATTTCACTCGACGAGCAATTAAAAACTCGTTTTGACAAATTCAATCATGACATTCTTGCGCAAAAGGACAAAAAATTCTTTCGCGACAAGAAAGCCTTTCATGAGGAACGTGCATACAAATGGAGCGACACAAATCGCACTAATCGCTCCGAAAAAACTACACGTCCTGGCCTTCGGCCATTGAATTCTCGTTCCTCCACTGATAAGACTTACACCTCTACCCATGCACCCCACCAACCTAATCTCCCTTTGGGGCTACGGAAGCCCAAACGTGGACGCACACCAAATTTTTCGAGTGACGATGTGTCTGACGTGGAGGGGACCCCTGGCGCCTCCCCCCTTGGGGACTCGCCGGTGGCCCCCTCTAACGCCAAGACACACAGATCGCACTCACTTCCATCTGCATCTCAGCGTGCAGATTTTTTAGACAAAATGAGAACTTCACTACAGACACATCACTTACCCACTCCCCTCAACCCAAAAACCAAACGACCAACACGCTAACAACATCCTCCAATAACATTATCAACCTTTCTTCTCACATACTTACTAAACACGAAATTTCAGTCCTTGAGAAGGGACTTACCTTTTGTCCAACTTCACAGCTTGATAAGTTCACAGTCATTAAAGATATACATCTTTTTGTCCGCAAGTTGCTCCTACATAGCATGTACACCCCTAATCCTTTCCCTGATAATCTTTTGCACACTGCCACTGAGACTACTGCTCTTCAGCAGCTCATTGAATTATTGGAGGAAAACAATCCACCAGATTTTATTGACACCATTGACCTTGACAATGTGCTCAATAACTTTGAGGATGATACTCCTCTTTCTAACTCACATTCTTTACACCATACCACGCTCAAGAAAAAATCAAGCTTTTTTCCTTCACCCAGTACTAATCCACGTGCTGCACTATTCTTACAGTCAGTGACTAACGAAATTCGACATTTGCAAATCTATCCTACCCATCCCAAACAAAAAAACTTTACCTACAACCAACACTTGGCTTTACAAAATTTAAAAACTAACCCTCTGATAGTGATCAAACCGGCGGACAAGGGTGGAAACATTGTTGTTCTAAACAAACTAGACTACCTGGACATGTGTCTCAACATACTACGCAATCGCGAATGGTATGCCATAATTCCCAGTACATCAATCAGGTTGTTCCAACAGGAATTATATACTCTTGTTGACGATGCCTCTAGACAACACATTATTGACAAATCTACTGCCGACTACGTTAGAACAAAATTCCCGCGAGAAGCCACTTTTTACGCCTTACCCAAGGTACATAAAAACCTTCCCAGACCACCAGGTAGACCTATCGTCTCCGGACGTGGATGTCTCACTGACAATCTCAGTCGATACATAGACAAATTACTCCAACCCCTAGTACAAGCATTACCCTCATATATACGCGACACTACACACTTACTTCAAGACCTCTCGGACCTTCATGTCGATGCCAACACTGTCTTGGTTGCCATCGACGTCGAGGCCCTCTACAGTTCTATTCCCCATACTTTAGGACTCACCGCTATTCAACACATTCTGTCCAATGCTAACCTTTACTCCCATGAATTATCGCTCTTTATTATCAGAGCACTCAAATTTATTTTGACTCATAATTTTTTCTCCTTTAATGGTTCCCACTACCTCCAGGTACAGGGCG
Organism: Lithobates sylvaticus; assembly: GCA_028564925.1. Classification (NCBI taxonomy): domain Eukaryota; kingdom Metazoa; phylum Chordata; class Amphibia; order Anura; family Ranidae; genus Lithobates; species Lithobates sylvaticus. The sequence continues at coordinate 661,128,532 of CM053026.1, read as the reverse complement.
TCGCCATGGGCACCTGTTGTGCACCGGCGTACGCCAATCTGTACCTGGGGGAGTGGGAACGAAACTTATTTATCACTGATGCTGCCAGCATCTATACCAAATATATAGCGTCTTTCCGCCGCTATATAGATGACATTTTGATTCTGTGGCAGGGCCCAATAGATACTCTACATCACTTCCTTACATACCTCAATACTTCCAATTCTCTTAATCTCAAATTCACAATGACATATAGCTACAGCTCCATTTCTTTCCTTGACCTTACCCTCAGCAAGGACAGACATGGCCGACTACAGAGCCAACTTTTTCGCAAACCTACTGCAGGTAATACCATTCTTGCAGCCTCCAGTTTTCACCCCCAGCCCTTACTCAAATCTATCCCCTTCGCCCAATATTTACGTGCCCGACGTAACTGTTCCACGGATACCTCCTTTGAACACGAGGCCTCCGTATTGAGGGACAGACTTCGCGCACGTGGCTACAAAAACAGCGTTTTAAAAAACGCTTATAAAAAAGCGAAATCCAAACCACGTTCTGCTTTACTCATTCCAAAACTATCTGAGCCCTCCACACAATCACCCCTTAGAATTATAACAAATTATTGCCAACAATATAATGAAATTACTCAAATATTACTCAAACACTGGCACATCATCTCTACAGACAGAGCCCTTTCCCCCTTTGTTCCGCCCAAACCTTTGATCACTTATCGACGTGCCCCTTCCCTTCGAGATAAACTCATCACTAGCGAATACAAGAGTAGTAACAAATCCCAGAGACAGATTAAGGGCACTTATCCATGTGGTAATTGCAATTATTGCAAATATCTACCTAAATCCAATTTACACAACCTTCTACCCAATGGTCAACGCCTTTTTCCTAAGCATTATGTGAATTGTCGTTCAGTTGGAATTGTTTACCTCCTAGAATGTGAATGTGGATGCTTCTACGTGGGTAAAACCAAACTACCATTCTGGAAACGTATCTATGGACACGTTACCAGTATAAACCAAAGAGATCCCGATTTACCTCTGGGACGACACACCTCTATTGTCCACCCTGACAACACCCCCAAGATCTCATTTAGAGCTCTAGACCATATTCCCCCCCCAAATCGAGGGGGCGATTACAACAAAGCACTCCTCCAGAGTGAACTTCGTTGGATTTTCCACCTCAATGCCACCATACCCCCTGGCCTGAATGAGGCCTTTAACTTTAAACCTTACCTTGAGGGCTTCGAGACCGGAGTCTGTGAATTAGACCTGTGACCCATGGTTTCCCTCGTCCAAGCATCCACACTTAGTGCACATTGCTTGTATGATTACTATTTATTTATTACTGTTTATTTTCTGTGGATTGGATGACTTCCTTACAGCATATAGGAACATATGTCCATATATCTCATACTGTATATGTGTATTTATATATAATTTCCTTATGCATTACCAATACATATCCTTTATTCATGTATTATATACGGTGTATTAAACTGACACATGGGTCCTTTTTTCCCCCCTTCCCTCCAATGTGTTACAAGCCATTATATCACTAGGTCATTTATTGCACCTAGCCTGCATGTCCCCCATTGCTCAATTTTGTGACCTTGTCCTTTATGGACCAACCTATTTGACATTCCACCTGCATTCTGATTTCCCCCCTCTATTTTGAATACCCGGCGCGGGTAAGACCAGGTGCGCGCGCGCATCTTTTAGGATGCGCGCGCGTCACCCTCCCGCCTTCCATCGAGACCAGTTCACTGGCCTACTTCCTGTTTGCGCTCCACTGTGGAGCGCACCAGGAAGTCGGCGGCCGTCTGTCCCGCGTCGGTGACGTCACGACGCCGGACGCGACCGCGCCGTCATGACGCGGCCGCGCCCGGCACCGCCCCGTCAGAGGTCCACACTGGGAGGCTATTACAGCGCCTCCTGGCGCCTGCCTCCCAACCACACAGCAGCACACTAACACTGAGGCTTGAGGATGATTGACACACACCCCCCCTCAGCTGTTATTCATTACTTGATTACATATAAACTTTCCACACTCTGGCTTCAGTCTCATGCTGCTGACTGACCAGAGATGACCTCCTACCCCCTACTCACCAACTATACTCAGGTAAATACAAGGTCTACACATTGTTTGTAGTCAGTTACTCTTATTTTTTCATGCCTCTGATCATTCCTATTTTACTTCACTTTACAGTGATACATCCGCTGATCCACTGTGTTAAATACAGGCTATGGGCTTTCAGCCCTAAATCCTGTATGTTGGACCTTGTATTCTGAGGGGGTTCTCAGCAGGCCTTCCATGCCCCAGTGTTTAAACACACTGTGCTTGTTTTTACTGCACACACCTCTGATCCCTTGGATCCCACGCTCAGTGGCTCCCCCTATATGACAAACAATTGAGCTTTGGCAAGACATGTGAGTACTTTATTATGTTTTCTCTTTTGAGATAAATCTCCTCCAGCAATATAGATTTTCCTAGTGCAAATACAATGTACTGATATGTTGAGACTAATTTTATGACCCTTCATCTATTTAGATGAGCTTCTAAGGATACAAATTGCCTTGACAAAGGACCACAGTCCGAAACATGTTGGCATCCTCCTTACCATATGTACCAAGCAAGTTTATACCTCTGTCATAAAAGCTTTGTATGTTTTTGCCCCTTTGACATGTTATAAACTGTATCAACTGATTGTACCTCTATTGCAAACATACTATGTCCTCTGAGCATTCCCCTGTTCACTATGTACAATTTTGAATAAACGTTTACTCTTTCACATGCATACATCGTGCTAAGTGTCTATCTATACCTCAAGCATCCCCTAGGGGTACTGGCCTTTACCTTATGCACATCATGGCCTACTATTAAAATTGTTATACAAATTTGGGATGCGATAGACCATTTGTTGTTCCCACCTACTTGCCCAACTAAATAATGTCGTCGGCGTATGCGGCTATTTTGTAAGTTTTATTTTTGATAGTTAGGCCTTTAATGTCAGGATTTTCTCTGAGTCGACGGAGAAGAGGTTCCATGGTAAGGAGAAAGATAAGAGGGGATAAAGGGCAACCTTGGCGTGTGCCGTTGGAGATGGAGAAGGCGCTCGACAGGTGACCATTGATTCTAAGCTTGGCCGTTGGGGACGAGTATAGCACTTGGATCATTTGGAACAAGAGAGGGGGTATGCCCACATTTCGGAGCACTGCTTCCATGTAGTCCCAAGCCACCCTGTCGAACGCCTTCTCTGCATCCAAGGATAGAAAGAAACCTGGGGTTGAAGTTGTGGTGAGCCAGTGGTGTACATTAAGTGCCTTAATGGTGTTGTCCCTGGCTTCCCTGCCAGGGACAAAACCAACCTGGTCTAGATCTATTAAATTTGGGAGAAAGGGCAGGATACGATTGGCTAGTATCTTAGCGTAGAGTTTTAAATCTACGTTCAGGAGTGAGATGGGTCGGTAGTTGGTGATTACCATGGAGTCCTTATCCGGTTTTGGAATTAGTGTGATGTGTGCTTCCAATAGATCTCTTCGAGCTAAGTCGGAGGTGGGGAGGTTATTAAAAGCGGTAACCAAATGAGGTAGGAGGATGTTGGGAAAAGATTTGTAGTAACTTGCCGTTAGACCATCGGGGCCTGGGCTCTTTCCGGGTTTCAACTGTTTCAGGGCGTGAAGGGATTCTTCCAGCGTGAGAGGAGTATTTAGACTGTCCGAGTCTGCAGTGGTAAGGGGTGTAGGAGAGTATTTGAGAAGAAAATCCTGTAGGGTTGCAGCGCGGTCGGAGAGATTAGTTTGAGTGTGTGGGGTCGGAAGGTTGTATAGTTGTGAAAAATATTTGACGAATTGTTCCATGATGTCCTCTGTTTTAGAGTGGGATGTTCCTTTCGCATCTTTAATGATATGAATCGTGTGAGCTGCCTTTTTGCTCTGGAGGGCTTTGGCTAAAAGTTTACCAGATTTGTTACCGAATTCGTAATATAATTTTTGGGACATGGCGTAGTTTCGTTTTAGTTTGATGTGTAATTCCTGTAGGAGTTCCTCCCTGGTCTGTGACAGTTCTGTCAGAACCGCAGTCGCAAGGGAGGCTTTATGTTTCTTTTCAAGGTTACGAATCTTAGAGGTTAACAGATCGATGCGCTCTTTTCTCAGTTTGGTACGTTGTGCAGCTAGTGAAATGAGGGTACCACGGATGACACATTTGTGTGCGGCCCATATTGACGTTGGGGAGGAGTCATCAGTCGTATTGTCTTGGAAGTACTGTGAGAGGCGTTCAGATATGGTACGTACATTCTCTGTGTCTGTTAGGAGGGAGTTATCTAGTCTCCAGATGGGAGACTTAGGGCGGCCAGCGGGTAAGGATAGAGTCAGGGAGATCGGGTTATGGTCAGATAGGACCATTGGGTCTATTGAAACTTTGGTAATGTGGGATAGATCGTTTTGGGAGACAAATATGTAATCAAGTCTTGAGTACCGGTCGTGAGGTGCGGAATAAAAGGTGAAGTCTTTTTCAGTAGGATGCAGTGTGCGCCATGAGTCGTGTAGAAGTAAGTCATGAAATTGAGATTTTATTGTTTTTAGGGCTCTATATGGTAGTGTGGAGTGACCGTTCGATGTGTCCAGTGTCGGGTTCAGTGCAATGTTAAAGTCGCCACCAACTATAAGAGTGCCTGAGTAAAATGCAGTGAGTTGTTGAAGAGTGGTGCGGAAGAACGTAACCTGGTGAGCGTTGGGGGCGTAAATGTTTGCAATGGTTATGGGTCTATCATGAAGTTTACCTTTTAAAAAAATAAATCGACCATCTGTATCTTTTTGAATGTCAGTAATGTGGAATGGGCAATGTCGAGAAATAAGGATGGAGACTCCTTTGGATTTGGCAGATATATTAGGGGCATGATGGGCCGAGGGGAAGTGTGTGTTGTGTAATCTTGGGACATTGTCAGACCTAAAATGAGTCTCTTGAAGCAGAGCAACATGAACTTTAGCTTTGAGTAGAGAGGCTAGTAGCAACGATCTCTTCTCTGGTGTGTTAAGGCCCTGTACATTAATTGAGCATATCTTAATGTGGGGGAAAGGAGGCGCGTCAGTTTGAGGTGTAGGGAGGTTGTCCATTTGTGTTATATACCCAAGGAATGTATGGATATAAAGCGAAGGGGAGTGAGCGAGAGGAGAGAAAAAAAAAAAAAAAAAAAAAAAAGGGGGGATGGACCAGGTCTATATGAGCCTCGGTACCTTAATTAATAAAGCGCGAGACAGTAAATGTTGGATCTGATGAAGGTGAGTGGGGCAGATGCCCTAAAATGACCGAAGAGGTAGCGGGAAAGTATCCCTAACCGTCTCAGAAATGAGGGATCGGTGTATGTACAGAGTGGGGACAACGACTACCCTCCTAAAGGAGTAGTAGCACGTGTGACCACTGCTGTGTGGGGGTTGGCGAAAGTTCTGACAAGAGGAGATGTAAGGTAAAATATAACAGAACAAGAGCCCGCCATAACACGACCATTACAGGGCTATAGGTGAAGGAGGCGAGGAGGTGAAGAGTAAGAGGTACTGCAGGATCTAATATGGGTGGGGATCTGTGAGCCTAGGCGGCCAGTGTTGTACATTTGGAGATATGTATGTGTTTGAGGACCATAATGATATGTGGCGCCTGTGAGGTTCGTGTTGGGGGATTTATCACAAGCGTGTAGGGCGGTTGGCTATAGGTAGCAACCCCAACAGCGTGTTCGCGAGTTAGCAGTTCAACCTAAGATCTAGCAAAAACAGCGTAATGAGGGTGTAGATTACCATAACCTAGGGTATTCATGCAATGTTAGAATGACCGAAGTCGAACAGTTTATGCCCATAAGGGGACTCATTACCACAACTATGCCTGTAAAGAATAAAACATAAGAGCGCAAAGTGTAACAGGCCCATTGGAATTCGTTGGGCAATAAATTGGAGCCAAACAAACAGTGGTTGCTGACCGTATGGAGGATAGTTCCGTTCTAGCAGATAGGAGTCTGTGATCTTTGGTTCTGATAGCTTATGAAAAGATAGATGTTGCCGTGGTCCCGGTATGCATGTTGCATACGATTGTCTTCGGTGCGGGGAACGTATCACCTGGATCACCTGTGGAGGACATTTGAGCGGGGAAGTAAATAGCCTGGAAAAAGGCATATAGTTACCGATGTGTGCATTATAGGATCAGTCAGGGCCAGAAGAGAAGTCGTGGTCTTCATGCCGGAGGGTGAGAGGTCGAGCGCGGCGTAATATGTATTCCCTTGTTGAGGTGATGACGTTGACCACGTAGGTTCTACGAATGCTTGCTATGGAAGGCGGAGTTTAGCGCAAGGTATTATGGGGCTTGTAGTTCATAGTGGGTGAAGAGCGTGCGGGGTACGTGCGGGTAGAGTCTATTATAGAGCATGAAGAAGACTTACATCGGATGTTAACAGTAGAGTCATATAGAGAGAATGAGAAACACTAGGGGTGTACTGACCCGTCGTATCGCTATGCACAGTCGGAAGAAAATTGGCAGAGTGTGGTCCCAGCCTCCTGTGATGACATCTTATGCTAGAGAGGTGCAGGCATTAATAAACATAGACACAAAAAACAAAAAAAAAAAGGGATAAAGAGAGAAAATGCCTGTATATTAGGCAAAGGGTGTAACAGCAATCACAGGAGGGACTCCAAGCGTAATAGGATGGTAGTCAGAGGTGGTGGCCATAGAAGTTGGTAGCGGTGGGATGTATGGCAACATACATACCGGGATGACGGTGAATATGCTGTTCGCGGTAATGTACCGCCAGGCGGCTCTATCGTGGACACGTATGACAGTCAGACGGAAACAGAGGCACACAGGACAGCTTCCATACTGCGGATCCATGTAGCAGAGATGAGGTGTGGTGGTCCGTCCGGGCGAGAATTTCAGTAGTCTCTCTTAGCCCGCCGTGGAGCGGGGGAGTGTGGAGGGCTGTGGTGACGATGGTGTCCTCTGCGGGGAGTGTGGCTCTCAGCGGTGGTGTGGGATCCGTTCCGGCGCACATCTGGGGGCTGGGCATCCATCGGTTCGGTGAAGGGTGAGTCGCGGTGTACCGCTGAACGGCGGGAATTCAGCAAACCAGTCTGGTACCTCTGTTGTCGGGATGTTCAGTGTGTGGCAGAACCTGGGTAGATCTTCCAGCACTTTTAGGAGTGCAGTGCGGCCCTGGGAGGAAGCTGAAAGGCAGAAGGGAAATTTCCACTTGTATATAATGCCATGAGAACGGAGGACATCCAGTAGTGGTCGTAAGTATCGTCTGTGTTGTAGAGTGATGCTCGACAGGTCTTGGTATATTTGTATCGGGTTACCATCGCATTGAATCTGAGGGCGGCCTCTGGCTTGTTTAAGGATTTCTTCTTTCAGTTTAAAATCCACGATACAGCATATGATGTCCCTGGGGGGATCGTTCTCTTTGCCTTTGGGTCGCAGGGCCCTGTGGATTCTCACCATATCAATAGGGGTGGATGGAGGTCTGTGAAGTAAATCGTTGAAGAGGCTAGTTACTGCAGGGATTATTCTATCACCTTCCACGGATTCTGGAAGACCTCTGACCCTCAAATTATGGCGTCTCCCCCTGTTGTCGAGGTCTTCCAGGTGTCGTGCCATGTCCCGCAGTTGTAAGGTGTGGGTATCAACATGGTGGGTGGTCTTATTCAGTTGGGCGCCTTGTTGGTGCACAGTATCTTCAACCGCCATTACTCTTTCATTGACCGCTCTGAGATCAAGGCGCAGTTCTGAGATGGCCGCCGATAGAGTGTCCTTAATGTCCGCAGCAATGGTACGTAGGTCGTTGATGTTGAGCTGTGGCTGAGGATGCGGGGTTGAGTGATCTGGGGTCCCGTCAGAGGTAGAAACAGCTGAGGTGGGTAGGAGCGGTATTCCATTCAGCGACGCGCTCTGCGCCTGAGAACTTCTGAGGTGATTATCCGCCATGTTCCCCCTTTCGGGCCTAAACATAGCAGGGATGTTGCCTTGTCTGGACCCGGATTGTCTCCGCGGAGAGCGGGATCGGGAGGCTGAAGAGGTCCTTGAGGCAGTCCCCATGCGATAGTAGGTGTGAAGCAGTGAGAAACCTCCGATAGTCAGATTGCTTGTCGTGAGGCAGCGGGAGCTCAAAGATTAAGCGTCCATCTTCTTGCCGAGCTAGGCCACGCCCCCTCATTTATTATTATTATTCAGGATTTATATAGTGCCAACAGCTTCCACCGCGCTTTACAACATGAGTGCAAATAGTACAGTTACACTAAAATTCTATACAGGAGGAATTAGAGGGCCCTGCTCATTAGAGCTTACAATCTAAAAGGAAAGGTCAAGTAAAACTAAAGGTAGTATCTTGTGGGGATGATCTGATAGAGAAAATAAAAGTACAGTTGTTAGGTGGAGGCAGAATAGGCTTCTCTAAAGAGAAGGGTTTTCAGGGTTTGTCAGGTTTGTCTAAAGTGGACAGGGTAGGAAATAGACAGATTGGGGTAGGGAGTGCCAGAGGATGGGAGAGACTCAGGAGAAGTCCTAGAGGCCAACATGGGAGAAGGTGACAAGGGAGCTGGAGAGCGGGAGGTCTTGGGAGGACTAAAGAGAACGATTTGATTGGTATTTTGAGATTAGGTTAGTGATGTAGCTGGGGCAGAGTTGTGGATTTTGAATATCATTTGTTGAGTGAGCAGGAGCCAGTGGAAGGATTGTCAGAGAGGGGTAGCAGACACTGAATGGTTAATAAGGTGGATGAGTCTGGCAGCAGCATTCATGATAAACTGAAGAGAGATAGCCTATGTAAAGGTAATCCACTGAGAATGGAGCTGCAGCAGTCAAGGTAAGAGATAACCAGGGAGTGAATTAGAAGCTTGGTGGTGTCATTGGTTTAGAAGGAACATGTTTTGGAGATGTTGCGGAAGTTGAGGCAGCAAGCTTTTGACAGTAATTGTATTTGGGTCAGAATTACACCTGGCAAGCAGGGACAAGTTGATAGTTGTGCTATCGATCTTGACAGAGAAGTTGGGAAAGGGGAGAAAATATTATGAGCTTGGTTTTGGATAGGTTGAGTTTGAGGAAGTGGTGTGGCATCTAGACTGATATGTCTGTTAATAACTTAGTGGTGTGTGAGGAGACTAAAGGTGTGAGCTGAAAGGTAGAGAGATTTGGGTGTCATCAGTGTAGGAATGGTTTTGATAGCCATGAGAGGCTATCAACTGGCCCAGGGAGGAGGTTCAGATTGAGAAAAGGAGAAGTCCAAGAATAGAACCTTGGGGGACCCGTATAGAAAAAGGAAGAGGAGAGGAGGATGTAGATGAGGTTCAGAATAGTGACCATTTTTAGTTTTAGCTGATAGTAAATCATTTGTGAGTTTTAGGACAGCAGTTTATGTGGAGTGTTGAGGGCAAAATCAGGACTGAAGGCAATCAAGAAGGTTATTCTGGTGAGGTGGTAGCTCAATCGTTCAAGGAGTTTGGAGAAAAATGGTAGCAAGAAGATGGGACATGGTTGCTATGGTGGAATCCATTGAGGGCTTTTTAAGTATGGGGGTCACTAATGCATGTATTAGAGAGTTGGGGAAGATGCCAGGGAGAGATTGAAGATGTGAGATAGAGAGGGTAGGATAGAGCCAGAGAGTGACCGTAGTATTTGTGAGGAAACAGGGTTCAGAGGCCAGTTGGTTAGAGGCCAGTTGGCCAGTTGGTTAGGTGGGCATTCGAAAAAAGTTTAGCAACCTTGTCTATAGTAGCAAGGTTGAATGAGGGCAGTACTGAGTGTCCAGGTGGACATGGAGAGTTACATTAGAGAGATACAGTTGTGCTCATAAGTTTACATACCCCGGTTCCTAATACCGTGTGTTGCCCCCTTTAACATAAATCACAGCTTGAAGTCTTTTGTGGTATTTGTGGATGAGGCTCTTTATCTTCTCAGATGGTAAAGCTTCCCATTCCTCTTGGCAAAAAGCCTCCAGTTCCAGGAAATTCTTGGGCTGTTTTGCGTCAACTGTACATTTTGAAATCTCCCCAAAGTGGCTCAATGATATTGAGGTCAGGAGACTGAGATGGCCACTCCAGAACCTTCACTTTATTCTGCTGTAGCCAATGACAGGTCAACTTGGCCTGTGTTTTGGATCATTGTCATGTTGGAATGTCCAAGTACGTCCCATGCGCAGCTTCCTGGCTGATGAATGCAAATGTTCCTCCAGTATTTTTTGATAACATACTACATTCATCTTGCTATCAATTTTGACCAAATTTCCTGTGCCTTTGTAGCTCACACATCCCCAAAACATCAGCGATCCACCTCCATGTTTCACAGTAGGACTGGTGTACCTTTCATCATAGGCCTTGTTGACTCCTCTCCAAATGAAGCGTTTATGGTTGTGGCCAAAAAGCTAAATTTTGGTCTCATCATTCCAAATGACTTTGTGCCAGAAGGTTTGAGGCTTGTCTCTGTGCTGTTTGGCGTATTGTAAGTGGGATACTTTGTGACATTTGCGTAGTAATGGCTTTATTCTGGCAACTCGACCATGAAGCCCATCTGTCTTCAAGTGCCTCCTTATTGTGCATCTTGAAACAGCCACACCATATGTTTTCAGAGAGTCCTGTATTTCACCTGAAGTTATTTGTGGGTTTTTCTTTGCATCCCGAACAATTTTCCTGGCAGTTGTGGCTAAAATTTTAGTTGATCTACCTGACAGTGGTTTGATTTCAACAGAACCCCTCATTTTCCACTTCTTGATTAGAGTTTGGCATTCTCAATTGGATATCTTTTTATATCCCTTTCCTGTTTTATACAGTTCAACTACCTTTTCCCGCAGATCCTTTGACAATTCATTTGCTTTTCCCATGACTCAGAAACCCGAAACGTCAGTGCAGCACTGGATGAAAGATGCAAGGGTCTGTCAGGATTTCAAAAACTCATTGACCTTTTATACACACACACTAATTACAAGAAAACAGATCACAGGTGAGGATGGTTACCTTTAAAGCGGAGTTCCACCGATAAAATTTACTTTACAGAAATAAACATCATAATCCTTTAGCAACAACAATTGCAAATTTTTTTTTTTTTACTCATCCCTTCTTCACTGTTGCTATGGGGTCTCTTGTATTCTGCCTCTTTAGCTCCGCTGCGATTTACGTCATTTCCCTCTGCGCCTGTGCTCGCTATGGCTCCTGGGAGATGTGTGTCATTCTTTCCCAGGAGTCACCGGGCAGCGCCGAGGGCTCTTCTCGATGCGATGTGTGCTTACTGCGCATGCACGAGAACGGGCGGCGTATGCTGGTTATTCAGCAACACCGTAAACGGGGACGTTTATCCTTGTGGGCTTCGCCTGCCCACAAGCAAGCTGGGAATGCCCAAGCAGGAGGAATATAAGGTTAGTTTTCTAATAAATTAGGAACAAAAGCGGCACAATTTACCAGCCTAATGAATGCAAAATTAACATACTATGATTGTAACAGATGGATTTAAAAAAAAAAAAAAATTATATATGTGGTTGGAACTCCGCTTTAATAGCCATTCAAACCCCTTTGTGTTAACCTGTGTGCACGTTATCAGGCCAAAATCACCAGGGTATATAAACTATAAACTTTTGATTAGGGTCATTTGGGTAGTTTCTGTTATGATTATGATTTAAAATGAGTAAACACAGTTGATTGATAATAAATGGCTTCAGCCAAACACTAACCATGAGTGAAAGAAAAGTTTTTGTGTTATCGTTCATATTCTCTGAAAAATGGCAAAGAAATCATAAATTCTGCCAGGGTATGTAAACTTCTGAATACAACTGTATCTGTACAGTGGAGATCTCATCACAAATTAAAAAGTATAAAATGTGGCGCTTGCAAGATAAATGAACAATAACAAAGATCACAGTTAAAATGCACTAAAATTAAATAAGGTAGGATAAATGAGATAATGGTAAAAATGACATGTATATAGAAAATATCGAGATTGAGCGCTTATAACAATAGATAAAAAGATCCTGATACAAATAATTCATAAAATTCCAAGAAAAAAGTGTGGCGCTTTCATCCAGGCCAAGAAACCAATCCTAAGGGGGAGGAGACTCCAAAGAATGGTTCCACAGAAGCGTCTACTTATTGCTGTCAATATTCCAGTATGTATAGCAGCAACGTATTGGACCGTGCTATAACAATAATGTATGAGGTAATTCAAATAAATCAATCCAAAGTGAGGAAATAATACATAAATAAATCCGTGAAATAAATAAATAAAACAAAAAATGCTGAAGTGTAGAAATATAGCGCGGTAAAAACGCCCAACAAGATGCGTGTATCAATAAAAAATTAATTAGTGAATAATACGCAGATAAACTCAGTGCTAAGGAATGTGCAAATGCAATTAATGCAGGCAATGCAAATAATGCATAGGTTAGTAAAGAATGCAAAAGAAAAGGGGGATTAATCCAATTAATGCAAAAAGATGCAAAAATAACAAGAAAATGTGCAAACAAGCATGTGAAAA
>CM053026.1:661038813-661115592 GCA_028564925.1 Lithobates sylvaticus | reverse complement strand
GGATGTTTTGGACTTCAGGACCAGATTGCACTCCCCTTAATATACGTACTCCTCAGGCCCCCAATTTTCTAAGCTTGAAAAATGATGGTTGCCGTGGGGGTCCAAGGCTTTGCAAATTCCCCAAGTTTCACCATGGCTGCGTTCCTCTTTGTTTTGTTGCTGAGACCGAAATAAAGGTCTTTTTGATTTGAAATAATCATTGCCTATTGTGTTTTACTTTTCTACAATGACAGTTTATTTGTGAGTAGGCAGGTACATTTCACTATAATCATAAAGTATAATTAACAAGGGGCACCAGCAACAAACAAACTCATAGTAAATTTAAGCAACAAATACAAATGTTAATAATGTGGTTTTGCTAAGTTGAGACACACAACCCCCCTCCAAAAACAAAAAATTAAATCTCCTTCAAATATGTATTCCAAAAAAAAAAAAAAAAAAATAGAGAAATCATGATAAAAATATAACAAAGATTCTTTTACGATCTGAGTAAAAATAAACATGTAGTGTAGAAATCCAGAAAAGTAATAAAGAACTAAGTTTGTGAGAAGTGCGGGTGAATAGGAGCAGCTAAAACATGTCATTCTTCTTGCATTGTAAAGAAAAAGAGAATGCGCTGCATTAAAGACATTTTAACATTGCAGCGTGACGAATGTGCTGTGTCGATTAGGAAAGGTAGTTTTACCTGACCGAGCGCTTCCGTCACAGAATTTCTTCTGAGCATGCGTAGCACTTTGTCCGTCGGACTACCATACACACGATCGGATTTGGTGTGATCGGACCTTGTTGTCCAAAAATCTATCCAGCAGGAGATGGGACTTTGTCTGTCGGACAATCCGACGTACACTGTCCGATGGTGCATACACGCGGTCGGATTTTTCGACAACATTGTCCGATCGGACAGAATCCATGCGAAAATCCTACCGTGTGTATGGGGCTTAAGACATGTGTATTGTAATAATACAACATTCCTGCTTGGTATCTACTAGAATATAATAAAGTAAGTGTCTAGCATTGTAGAAATCATATATTTTAAAGTTTTGGCATTTACAACTGCACCCAACAGGGGCTACACTTATTATTATGAAGCCAAACAAATAAGTCAGAATCTGTGTAATAAGTAAAAAAAATTATGTGCTGATTAAAAATGCACTATTAATAAAGTTTACAGAAACACCTAATAGATATTGGCAATATTAGTCATTGGAAACATTTTTACCAAACTAGCCCTAACAGAAGCATCTCCGGCTAGCTGTAAATATATACAGTAGGGATGGGCCCGGTGCTCGATGCGAACCCACGTTCGCATCGAGCACCGGGTGTTCGCTCGCTCGGCGAGCCCAGAACTATTTTGGCCGCTCGCATCACGTTCGTGTGATGCGAGCGGCCCCGCAATGCATTGCGGCCGGCGCGGCCGGCGCGGCCGGCGCAGTGCATTGCTGGCTGATGATTGGCCAAGCATGCACTGTGACCCCGCATGCTTGGCCAATCACAGCGCCGGAAACTCGAAGAGCCATAATTGGCTACAGGCAGGACGCCTGTAGCCAATTACAGCTCAGGGGCTTTAGTACACGCCCCCTCTTATAAAAGGCCGCCACGCCGTCTGCGCCGGTCACATGCTGTTCCGGCGTAGATAGAGCAGGATCGTTCTGTGTCACTCTGCTGGATTTAGTTAGAGAGATTTACTTAGAGAGATTGAGTTAGATAGATTCATTTAGAAAGATTGATTTAGAAAGAGGGGCTTGTAGTGTGTTCGTGGCAGGCAGGCACTGGCAGCAAACAGAGCTCCTGTATTTTGTTCCCAGAAGCACCTATAGGACTTGTAGTGTGTTCGTGGCAGGCAGGCAGAGCTCCTATATTTTGTTCCCAGAAGCACCTATAGGACTTGTAGTGTGTTCGTGGCAGGCAGCAGAGCTCCTATATTTTGTTCCCAGAAGCACCTATAGGACTTGTAGTGTTTTCGTGGCAGGCAGGCAGAGCTCCTATATTTTGTTCCCAGAAGCACCTATAGGACTTGTAGTGTGTTCGTGGCAGGCAGGCAGAGCTCCTATATTTTGTTCCCAGAAGCACCTATAGGACTTGTAGTGTGTTCGTGGCAGGCAGGCAGAGCTCCTATATTTTGTTCCCAGAAGCACCTATAGGACTTGAAGTGTGTTAGTCCCATCACACAGAGCTATATTTTCTTCCCAGAAGCACCTATAGGACTTGAAGTGTGTTAGTCCCATCACACAGAGATCATATATTTTGTTCCCAGAGGCACCTATAGGACTTGAAGTGTGTTAGTCCCATCACACAGACCTACATTTTCTTCCCAGAAGCACCTATAGGACTTGTAGTGTGTTAGTCCCATCACACAGAGATCATATATTTTGTTCCCAGAGGCACCTATAGGACTTGAAGTGTGTTAGTCCCATCACACAGACCTATATTTTCTTCCCAGAAGCACCTATAGGACTTGAAGTGTGTTAGTCCCATAGGACTTGAAGTGTGTTAGTCCCATCACACAGAGATCATATATTTTGTTCCCAGAAGCACCTATAGGACTTGAAGTGTGTTAGTCCCATCACACAGACCTATATTTTCTTCCCAGAAGCACCCATAGGACTTGAAGTGTGTTAGTCCCATCACACAGAGATCATATATTTTGTTCCCAGAAGCACCTATAGGACTTGAAGTGTGTTAGTCCCATCACAGAGACCTATATTTTCTTCCCAGAAGCACCCATAGGACTTGAAGTGGGTTAGTCCCATCACACAGAGATCATATATTTTGTTCCCAGAAGCACCTATAGGACTTGAAGTGTGTTAGTCCCATCACACAGACCTATATTTTCTTCCCAGAAGCACCCATAGGACTTGAAGTGTGTTAGTCCCATCACACAGAGATCATATATTTTGTTCCCAGAAGCACCTATAGGACTTGAAGTGTGTTAGTCCCATCACACAGACCTATATTTTCTTCCCAGAAGCACCCATAGGACTTGAAGTGTGTTAGTCCCATCACACAGAGATCATATATTTTGTTCCCAGAAGCACCTATAGGACTTGAAGTGTGTTAGTCCCATCACACAGACCTATATTTTCTTCCCAGAAGCACCTATAGGACTTGAAGTGTGTTAGTCCCATCACACAGAGATCATATATTTTGTTCCCAGAAGCACCTATAGGACTTGAAGTGTGTTAGTCCCATCACAGAGACCTATATTTTCTTCCCAGAAGCACCTATAGGACTTGAAGTGTGTTAGTCCCATCACACAGAGATCATATATTTTGTTCCCAGAAGCACCTATAGGACTTGAAGTGTGTTAGTCCCATCACACAGACCTATATTTTCTTCCCAGAAGCACCTATAGGACTTGAAGTGTGTTAGTCCCATCACACAGAGATCATATATTTTGTTCCCAGAAGCACCTATAGGACTTGAAGTGTGTTAGTCCCATCACACAGACCTATATTTTCTTCCCAGAAGCACCCATAGGACTTGAAGTGTGTTAGTCCCATCACACAGAGATCATATATTTTGTTCCCAGAAGCACCTATAGGACTTGAAGTGTGTTAGTCCCATCACACAGACCTATATTTTCTTCCCAGAAGCACCTATAGGACTTGAAGTGTGTTAGTCCCATCACACAGAGATCATATATTTTGTTCCCAGAGGCACCTATAGGACTTGAAGTGTGTTAGTCCCATCACACAGACCTACATTTTCTTCCCAGAAGCACCTATAGGACTTGAAGTGTGTTAGTCCCATCACACAGAGATCATATATTTTGTTCCCAGAAGCACCTATAGGACTTGAAGTGTGTTAGTCCCATCACACAGACCTATATTTTCTTCCCAGAAGCACCCATAGGACTTGAAGTGTGTTAGTCCCATCACACAGAGATCATATATTTTGTTCCCAGAGGCACCTATAGGACTTGAAGTGTGTTAGTCCCATCACACAGACCTACATTTTCTTCCCAGAAGCACCTATAGGACTTGTAGTGTGTTAGTCCCATCACACAGAGATCATATATTTTGTTCCCAGAAGCACCTATAGGACTTGAAGTGTGTTAGTCCCATCACACAGACCTATATTTTCTTCCCAGAAGCACCTATAGGACTTGAAGTGTGTTAGTCCCATCACACAGAGATCATATATTTTGTTCCCAGAAGCACCTATAGGACTTGAAGTGTGTTAGTCCCATCACACAGACCTACATTTTCTTCCCAGAAGCACCTATAGGACTTGAAGTGTGTTAGTCCCATCACACAGAGATCATATATTTTGTTCCCAGAAGCACCTATAGGACTTGAAGTGTGTTAGTCCCATCACACAGACCTATATTTTCTTCCCAGAAGCACCCATAGGACTTGAAGTGTGTTAGTCCCATCACACAGAGATCATATATATTTTGTTCCCAGAAGCACCTATAGGACTTGAAGTGTGTTAGTCCTATCACACAGAGATCATATATTTTGTTCCCAGAAGCACCTATAGGACTTGAAGTGTGTTAGTCCCATCACACAGACCTACATTTTCTTCCCAGAAGCACCTATAGGACTTGTAGTGTGTTAGTCCCATCACACAGAGATCATATATTTTGTTCCCAGAAGCACCTATAGGACTTGAAGTGTGTTAGTCCCATCACACAGAGATCCTATATTTTGTTCCCAGAAGCACCTATAGGACTTGAAGTGTGTTAGTCCCATCACACAGAGATCCTCTATTTTCTTTGCAGAAGCACCCATAGGACTTCTAGTGTGTTAGTGGCATCACACAGAGCTCCTATATTTTCTTCTCAGCAGCACCCACAGGACTTCTAGTGTGTTAGTGGCATCACACAGAGCTCCTCTATTTTCTTTGCAGAAGCACCCATAGGACTTCTAGTGTGTTAGTGGCATCACACAGAGCTCCTATATTTTCTTCTCAGCAGCACCCACAGGACTTCTAGTGTGTTAGTGGCATCACACAGAGCTCCTCTATTTTCTTTGCAGAAGCACCCATAGGACTTCTAGTGTGTTAGTGGCATCACACAGAGCTCCTATATTGTCTTCTCAGCAGCACCCACAGGACTTCTAGTGTGTTAGTGGCATCACACAGAGCTCCTCTATTTTCTTTGCAGAAGCACCCATAGGACTTCTAGTGTGTTAGTGGCATCACACAGAGCTCCTCTATTTTCTTTGCAGAAGCACCCATAGGACTTCTAGTGTGTTAGTGACATCACACAGAGCTCCTATATTGTCTTCTCAGCAGCACCCACAGGACTTCTAGTGTGTTAGTGGCATCACACAGAGCTCCTCTATTTTCTTTGCAGAAGCACCCATAGGACTTCTAGTGTGTTAGTGGCATCACACAGAGCTCCTCTATTTTCTTTGCAGAAGCACCCATAGGACTTCTAGTGTGTTAGTGGCATCACACAGAGCTCCTATATTTTCTTCTCAGCAGCACCCACAGGACTTCTAGTGTGTTAGTGGCATCACACAGAGCTCCTCTATTTTCTTTGCAGAAGCACCCATAGGACTTCTAGTGTGTTAGTGGCATCACACAGAGCTCCTCTATTTTCTTTGCAGAAGCACCCATAGGACTTCTAGTGTGTTAGTGGCATCACACAGAGCTCCTATATTTTCTTCTCAGCAGCACCCACAGGACTTCTAGTGTGTTAGTGGCATCACACAGAGCTCCTCTATTTTCTTTGCAGAAGCACCCATAGGACTTCTAGTGTGTTAGTGGCATCACACAGAGCTCCTATATTGTCTTCTCAGCAGCACCCACAGGACTTCTAGTGTGTTAGTGGCATCACACAGAGCTCCTCTATTTTCTTTGCAGAAGCACCCATAGGACTTCTAGTGTGTTAGTGGCATCACACAGAGCTCCTCTATTTTCTTTGCAGAAGCACCCATAGGACTTCTAGTGTGTTAGTGGCATCACACAGAGCTCCTATATTTTCTTCTCAGCAGCACCCACAGGACTTCTAGTGTGTTAGTGGCATCACACAGAGCTCCTCTATTTTCTTTGCAGAAGCACCCATAGGACTTCTAGTGTGTTAGTGGCATCACACAGAGCTCCTATATTGTCTTCTCAGCAGCACCCACAGGACTTCTAGTGTGTTAGTGGCATCACACAGAGCTCCTCTATTTTCTTTGCAGAAGCACCCATAGGACTTCTAGTGTGTTAGTGGCATCACGCAGAGCTCCTATATTGTCTTCTCAGCAGCACCCACAGGACTTCTAGTGTGTTAGTGGCATCACACAGAGCTCCTCTATTTTCTTTGCAGAAGCACCCATAGGACTTCTAGTGTGTTAGTGGCATCACACAGAGCTCCTCTATTTTCTTTGCAGAAGCACCCATAGGACTTCTAGTGTGTTAGTGGCATCACACAGAGCTCCTATATTGTCTTCTCAGCAGCACCCACAGGACTTCTAGTGTGTTAGTGGCATCACACAGAGCTCCTCTATTTTCTTTGCAGAAGCACCCATAGGACTTCTAGTGTGTTAGTGGCATCACACAGAGCTCCTATATTGTCTTCTCAGCAGCACCCACAGGACTTCTAGTGTGTTAGTGGCATCACACAGAGCTCCTCTATTTTCTTTGCAGAAGCACCCATAGGACTTCTAGTGTGTTAGTGGCATCACACAGAGCTCCTCTATTTTCTTTGCAGAAGCACCCATAGGACTTCTAGTGTGTTAGTGGCATAACACAGAGCTCCTATATTGTCTTCTCAGCAGCACCCACAGGACTTCTAGTGTGTTAGTGGCATCACACAGAGCTCCTCTATTTTCTTTGCAGAAGCACCCATAGGACTTCTAGTGTGTTAGTGGCATCACACAGAGCTCCTCTATTTTCTTTGCAGAAGCACCCATAGGACTAGTGTGTTAGTGGCATAACACAGAGCTCCTATATTGTCTTCTCAGCAGCACCCACAGGACTTCTAGTGTGTTAGTGGCATCACACAGAGCTCCTCTATTTTCTTTGCAGAAGCACCCATAGGACTTCTAGTGTGTTAGTGGCATCACACAGAGCTCCTATATTGTCTTCTCAGCAGCACCCACAGGACTACCGACTACAATGGCTGGAAGACCGCCAAGGGGAGGCAGAGCGTGCAGAGCCAAGAACACAGGGCAGGCAGGCTCTGTTTCTAGTGGACGTGGCCGTGGCCGTGGACGTGGTCGTCCATCGTCATCAGCACGTGGCCATGGGACACGCGCGTCTTTGTTTTCGGCAGCTGGACATGTGGAGCCGCATCATGCTGAAGGCTTGGTAGAATGGATGACCAAGCCCTCCTCATCCTCCTCATCCTCTCTCACCCAGGCTCAGGGTACTGGCAGAGCAGCTGCCAACGCGTACTCAATGGCATCATCAGCCACCCCTTCCCTAGACCCACCATGTCCTCCTGAGGAGTCCCCCGAACTCTTTGAGCACAGTTTTGGGTACATGCTCCAGGAGGATGCCCAACGATTCGAAGGCTCGGATGATGATACCCAGCTTGAGGAATCTGGCAGTACTGTTCCACCAGCTGCAGCTTACTGCCAGGTTTGCTCTAGTGGTGAAGAGGGAGGGGATGATGAGGTCACTGACTCCACGTGGGTGCCTGAAGGGAGAGAGGATGAGGAGGAGGACGAGGAGGAGGAGGATGCAGCGTCACATGTCCAACGAGGCAGGATGCCCCCTGGAGGCCAGGTAGAGGCCAGCACAGCAACTGTACAACACCGCAGAGCTCCGCCTGTGCAGGGCGATGCCTCTGCACGTTATCAGAAAAGTTCTTTGGTGTGGGCCTTTTTTGAGACGAGTGCATCAGATCGCACCACTGCTATTTGCAATATTTGTCTCAAGCGAATCTCGCGTGGCCAAAACATCAGCCGCTTGGGCACCACAAGCATGACCAGACATATGTCGACCTGCCATGCAGCTCGTTGGCAGGCACACATAAAAGACCCACACCAAAGAACTAAGCGGACCTCTCCTTGCTCCTCATCAGCTGGGATCTCCATCCCCACTACACCTTCAGTCCTCTCTGAAAGCTGCTCTGAGAGGACTGAAGGTGTAGAATTAGGTGTGTCACAACCAAGTACTTGCAGTACACCGACGTCCGATTGCAGCAGGCAAATTTCCCTGCCCCAGCTGCTGGACCGTAGAAAGAAGTACACTCCCAGCCATCCACATGCCCAGCGGTTGAATGCTAGCTTGGCTAAATTGCTAGCACTTCAACTGCTGCCTTTTCAGTTGGTAGACTCGGCCCCCTTCCGTGAGTTTGTTCAATGTGCGACAGGGGCAGCTCACCCATGTGCCCTGCATGGCTCACGTCCTCAACCTGGTGGTGCAGCGGTTCTTGGGCAGGTTCCCAGGCTTACAGGATGTCCTTGGAACCAGCGGTGCTCCGTAGGCGTACAAGGGGCACGCAAGTACGCAGGCAAAAAAATGCCGTGCTTGCGCTGGTGTGTGGGGGACAGGAGCCACACTGGGCCAGAGGTTCTGGCAGCTCTGCAGGGGCAGGCCGAGAGGTGGTTGACGCCACGTCAGCTTAAGCCAGGAATGGTCGTTTCTGACAATGGCACCAACCTCCTCTCCGCCCTGCGACAGGGGCAGCTCACCCATGTGCCCTGCATGGCTCACGTCCTCAACCTGGTGGTGCAGCGGTTCTTGGGCAGGTTCCCAGGCTTACAGGATGTCCTGAGGCAGGCCAGGAAAGTCTGTGTGCATTTCCGCCGATCTTATAATGCCAGTGCTCGGCTGACTGAGCTGCAAAAGGAGCTGAACCTGCCCAAGAACCGCCTAATATGTGACATGCCCACCAGGTGGAACTCAACGTTGGCCATGCTGCAGCGACTGCACACGCAGCAGAGGGCCATCAATGAGTACCTTTGCGACTACGGCACCAGGACAGGGTCAGGGGAGCTTGGTTTTTTTTCCCCACGTCAGTGGAGCATGATCAGGGATGCATGCACTGTCCTCTCACCATTTGAGGAGGCCACGAGGATGGTGAGCAGTGACAGTGCATGCATCAGTGACACTGTCCCTCTTGTCCACCTGTTGGAGCATACGCTGCGTGGGATAATGGACAGGGCACTTGAGGCAGAACAGAGGCAGGAAGAGGAGGACTTCCTTGCCTCTCAAGGCCCCCTTTATCCAGACAGTGTTCCTTCTGTCCCACCCATCACACAGGAAGAGGATGAGGAGGAGGAGGAGGAGGAGGAGGAGGATTGTGTGAGCATGGAGGTGGAGCCTGGCACTCAGCATCAGCAGCAGCAGTCTTTTAGGGATGATGTACAGTCCCAACAAACCAGTGGACTTGTACGTGGCTGGGAGGAGGTGGCTGGCGATCATGTCATCCTCAGTGACCCAGAAGACTCCGGACCGAATGCCTCAGCTAACCTACGCTGCATGGCCTCCCTGATCCTGCAAAGCCTGCGGAAGGATCCTCGTGTTCTTCGGATCAAGGAGAGGGACCATTACTGGCTGGCCACTCTCCTTGATCCGCGGTACAAGGGTAAGGTTGCAGACCTTATCTTGCCGTCGCAGAGGGAGCAGAGGATGAGACATCTCAGGGAGGCCTTGCAGAAAGGTCTGTGCAACGCGTTCCCAGAAACTGGGAGGTTACAAACTCCTGGTCCTGGGCGACGAGTTGCTGAGGCTTCGGTCAGTAGCAGAAGGAGCGGTGGGGAAGGTGGACGTCTGACCGATGCGTTCAGACAATTTTTTAGTCCGCAGCCCCAAGGTATGATCGGTTCCAGCAACCATCGCCAGCGTCTGATATACATGGTGCAGGAATACCTTGGGGCAAGGTCAGACTTGGACACCTTTCCCACCGAAAATCCTCTTGCTTACTGGGTCCTGAGGATGGATCACTGGCCAGAGCTTGCACAGTATGCAATTGAGCTACTGGCCTGTCCTGCCTCCAGCGTTCTTTCCGAACGCACATTCAGTGCTGCTGGAGGATTTGTCACCGATCATAGGGTGCGCCTGTCCACCGCCTCGGTTGATCGACTGACCTTCATCAAAATGAATCAGTCTTGGATCACCACCAGCTACCAGGCACCTGAGGCGGATATAACCGAATAATTTTTAATGTCACATCCCTTCAAGACTGCCTATGCTGATGCTGAGTGACTGTCCTCTTATGTTCACTGACTATCCTCTTCCTCCTCCTCAATGATCCATGCCACCACACCAGTGCCTAAGGCACAATTTTTCAGCCCCTGTTTAACAGGGGCGTGTACATACAATTTTTATAAAAAAATGCTTCGCAACACGTGTGACTGCTGTGCTCCAAGTACAGTATCTGTGAGGGGTTGCAGTGTTGTGGCACCAGCACCAGTGCCTAAGGCACAATTTTTCAGCCCCTGTTTAACAGGGGCGTGTACATACAATTTTTATAAAAAAATGCTTCGCAACACGTGTGACTGCTGTGCTCCAAGTACAGTATCTGTGAGGGGTTGCAGTGTTGTGGCACCAGCACCAGTGCCTAAGGCACAATTTTTCAGCCCCTGTTTAACAGGGGCGTGTACTTACAATTTTTAAAAAAAATGCTTCGCAACACGTGTGACTGCTGTGCTCCAAGTACAGTATCTGTGAGGGGTTGCAGTGTTGTGGCACCAGCACCAGTGCCTAAGGCACAATTTTTCAGCCCCTGTTTAACAGGGGCGTGTACTTACAATTTTTTTTAAAAATGCTTCGCAACACGTGTGACTGCTGTGCTCCAAGTACAGTATCTGTGAGGGGTTGCAGTGTTGTGGCACCAGCACCAGTGCCTAAGGCACAATTTTTCAGCCCCTGTTTAACAGGGGCGTGTACTTACAATTTTTTAAAAAAATGCTTCGCAACACGTGTGACTGCTGTGCTCCAAGTACAGTATCTGTGAGGGGTTGCAGTGTTGTGGCACCAGCACCAGTGCCTAAGGCACAATTTTTCAGCCCCTGTTTAACAGGGGCGGGTAATTACAAATCTTGATCTAATAGTTCACAGCAGGGCCCATTCCTGCGCCCACCAAGAGTAACTATGAGGGCCTACAGTCTTGTGGCAACACCGTCCACCACCACCGCCAAAGGCCCAATTTTTCTGCCCTGTTCATCAGGTGCTTGCAATTACAAATCTTGATCTAATAACTCACAGCAGGGCCCATTCCTGCGCCCACCAAGAGTAACTATGAGGGCCTACAGTCTTGTGGCAACACCGTCCACCACCACCGCCAAAGGCCCAATTTTTCTGCCCTGTTCATCAGGTGCTTGCAATTACAAATCTTGATCTAATAACTCACAGCAGGGCCCATTCCTGCGCCCACCAAGAGTAACTGTGAGAGCTTACAGTCTTGTGGCAACACCGTCCACCACCACCACCACCCCCAATTTTTCTGCCCTGTTCAACAGGTGCATGCAATTACAAATCTTGATCTATTAACTCACAGCAGGGCCCATTCCTGTGCCCACCAGTCTTGTGGCTACACCAACATCTAATAGGGCAAATTTCTGCAGAGTATATACGCCAGGCCCCTACTTTCAAACATCCAACTTACAAACGACTCCTACTTGCAAATGGAAAGAGAAAACAGGAAGTGAGAGGAAATCTACCCCTAGGAAGGGAAATTCTATCCTGTTAGATTTAATTTGGGAAAAAGGTATCTCCTCTCTACTGATACTTTATCACCAATCCTTGTTTCAATTAAAACCCCACTTTTTCCAAAAACATTTGTCATTGGGACGGAAAGTGAGGTGACATGTTCTGAACAGATGTGCAAAGACAGCAAATGTTACAGGGGTGATAACCCCTCCCTATGTTCTCCAAAAAGCTTAAAAATAGATTTTTTTGGGATGGAGCTACACTTCATAATGTACCTGTTCAGATTCTACTTAAGAACAAACCTAAAGCCGCAAGTGGTTTTAAATGGCTTCTTTTTTTCCTTTACAAATGTCATTTTGTGCAAGGACAGTTCTAAACACGGGAAACACATGCCACTTCACAGGCATACTTTAGACACCCCCCAGGTACCATATTTAAAGGAAAATTTCACTTTTTTTTTTTCACTTTATGCATCATTAAAATGACTGCTCCCGAAAAAACGTTAGTTTTTAAAAGTTCTTTTTGCATTGATATATGTCCCCTGGGGCAGGACCCGGGTCCCCAAACCTGTTTTATGACATTAACATGCATATTGGCCGTTGTAATTAGCACTTTTGATTTCGAACGTTCGCGTCCATTATAACGTATAGGGTTCGAAAATTCGCACGAACTTTCGGTCCGTTCGAAGGTTCTGGTGCGAACCGAACCCTGGGGTGTTCGGCTCATCCCTAATATACAGTATACAATAATTACATGGGGCAGTCAAAGCTGCCTACTTGCTATTTGGTGTCTGTTCTGCACCAGGACTGTTCCAAAATTTGATCGATTACTGTCTTTCAAGTCTTTCTTTTAAAGAAAAAAAGGGAAGGTATATCCAAATATAAACTGCCAAATATTAGAACCCAAAATATTATCTTATTTAATCTTCAAAATAGTAATAAATGTATATAAAATATATTTTACATTTGACTTGGCCAAGTATTTAGAGGAAAATACATTAAAATTGGCATCCTCCTGTATAAACAAAAATACCTATAAAGTGATATATAACAGGCTGCTATGTGAAGTCCACTGGACGATTTATTAATAATCTTTATTGTGCATTGAATGAGTCTTGCCACTGTGATCTACCTGACACAATACAAGTTGACTGCCAGCAACTGTGACACTTCATAATGAATAATAGTGCATAACTAACCACCAAGGGGCTCTAACCGACAATAATGGTCATGTCTGTATCCGCAGGGGTTCTAACCTCTAATATTGAATATACAGGAAGATGCAAGTTTGTATGTATTTTCTTTTAAATACTAAGAGTCCATTCACACAGGGGCAACACGACTTCCAGTGTGACTTTGGGAGGCAACTTGGACGCGACTTGAGTATGAATCACAGCGCGACTTGGGGCAACTTACAACACAAGTTGCCTCCAGGACAACTGGGAGGGAGGGGTTTGTGGGAGGGAGGGGTTTGCCTAGAAAACAATTTTTACTTCCTGGAAAGTTGCTTCAGTTAAGACAGGGGATCCGACTTGAAGGCGACTTCCATTGAAATCAATGGGTACAAGTCGCCTAGAAGTCAGATTGAAGTAGTACAGGAACCTTTTCTGAAGTCGGAGCGACTTCAGTAGTGTGCATTAAGACGGCTCTCATTCACTTACATTGATTTTATCATGTCGCGCGACTAGGGGAAACTTGGGGCGACTTCAAGTTGGATCCAAAATCGCCCCTGTGTCAAGTCAAGTTTAAACTATATTTTGTATACATTTAATGCTTCTTTAATTTGGATCATTAAATAAACAAATACCTTGGTTTTAACATTGGGTTCTTTACAAGGTTAGTGAGTCTACAACTCATTTATTTATGGTTTGTTTTCTCTGATTTCATATGCCAATGTCTCCCCCACTATATATAAGATAATCTAGAACATGGCTAAAGTTGGGATATATGCCTTTCAAGTACAGTGCAAAAATATAATACTGTTACACCAAGCTGACCCTTAGGGCTCATGCACACTGCATCTCAAAGAAGCTCTAAGATGCAGCTCCTACTGGCTTTTGTGCTTTTTTGAGCTCTCATTTTCTTCTCCCTGGAAACCCTCCATGTTAGCCAATGTGTCCATGCTCAGGAGTTTACAGGCATATACGCTTATAGACAGAAAAACCCCCAACCAAACTCGTGTTTTTCAGAGGAGCTTTCAAGCAGAAAAGACGTATAAAAGCCCAAAAATGTGTGAAAAAGCACATAAAGCTCAAAAAAATTTGAAAAACACATACAAAAAAAAAGGAAAAATTAGCTGTGGGGAGGGTTTGTGAAATAATAAGCTCAAATAAGCTCAATAAAAATGTGCAAAAGAGCACAAAAACCACAATCTTCTTAGGCAGAGAAAACCTCACATGCCTGTTAAGGCTTCATGTACACGGGACGTTGTTCAACCCCTCCTAAAAGATTTAACCTGACAGCTAGAAACTGGCATCTAAAAATGGCCGTTTAGACGTGTTTACATCCCGCATTTAGTCACGTTTATCCGTGTTTAGACACGTTTGCATCTAGAAACGTTTAAAAAAAAAACTGGTGCACACAGAATCTGGTGCAGCTGTGCATAGTAACCGATCAGCTTTTAACTTAAAGTGATTGTAAAGGCAGAAGGTTTTTATCTTAATGCACTCTATGCATTAAGATAAAAAGCCTTCTGTGTGCAGCATCCCCCCTCATCCTCCCTAATACTTACCTGAAGTCCCTCTAGATCCAGAGATGTTGCAGGAGTGTCTCGGCTGCCCGGGACTATCCTCCTCATTGGCTGAGACAGCACCGTGGAGCCATTGGCTCCCGCTGCTGTCAGTCAAATTCAGTCAGCCAGTGAGGAGAGAAAGGGGGTGAGGCAGGGCCAGGCCACGGCTCCATGTCTGAATGGACACAGGAAACTGTGGCTCTGCTCGACAGGAGGGAGGGGCCAGGAGCACCGAAGAGGGACTTGAGAAGAGGAGGATCGGGGCTGCTCTGTGCAAAACATTTACACAGGGCAGGTACTGTAAGTATAACATCTTTGTTATTTTTAACTAAAAAAAAAATGAGACTTTACAATCATTTTAAGCTTGTTCAATTAAGCTTTGAGAATAAAGTCTAGAAGCTGATTGGTCACCTACAGTAGTGACCTGGAAATTTATAGATAGGCAACTCCTATCCTCATATTGATTAGTGGTTCCAAATTAATAATAACTACTGCAGTAGGGAACAGACACAAAAGTTACGCTCAGCATCTTTCCAAATAACCGTTCTGCTTTATTATGACGCAATTGAAGGTTTTTATACACATGATTACGTAGGTATCACATTAATATTACAATTGTACGTTTATGGTAACAAGGGGCGTATCATAGGCAGGCTAATTCTAATCAGGACTCGAAAGAATGTAAACATGTACTGAAAACATTATAAGTGCTGTGTGCACAGTGAGGGCCGTGTGCACTACATACAAAATAGAATACAAATATATACAGAACTTACAAAGTTCCATTACATCTCCTCTCTTTTGATCAATATTTTGATCACTAACCATACATGCTATCACCTTTAACCTGGAACCTCCACACACTTAGGTGGAGGTAGTCCTGGCCAAAGAGGCAAAAACTCCATTGTGGAGAAAATAATAGCTGAGCAGCTTTTTTCATTACAAAATGACTTTTCATTGTGAAAAACAAATGATTAATGAGACATATTTACAGAGTACTGGCTGTACACTCCTGTGGCCAGAATGGCCTTCTAGCTTAATTGTTGGTATGCTGACTTATCAGCACATGTAAACACAGACAATTCTACATAAAATGGAAGAGGTACAAAAGACAAATATGACTTCAACATGGCTAAACTACTTTTCAAATATATATCCCTTACAATTAAAGTAATTGAATCAATAAAGTACCCTAGACTGTGATCGCAAGAGGGAAACAAATCAAACACAGAGATTTCTTTAATTTAGTCATTTTTGCAGTGTCTGGTGTGGATCCAGGTGACTTTTCCTTCAAGTTTTGCAAAACTGTACATGAAATAGATGCTGTATTAAGTCTCCAAACATTTCCTTAT
The DNA here is from genome assembly GCA_028564925.1 of Lithobates sylvaticus. Taxonomy (NCBI): domain Eukaryota; kingdom Metazoa; phylum Chordata; class Amphibia; order Anura; family Ranidae; genus Lithobates; species Lithobates sylvaticus. The sequence continues at coordinate 661,099,975 of CM053026.1, read as the reverse complement.
ATATAAATGTCTCTTAACAATCCACAAGTCACCTGGCTTTAGTTTTAGATCCTTCCAAACTTTTAGGATCTGGAATGGGGGAGAAAACACATAAATGAGTTTGTCAAAAACCTTTAAAAGACATTCTCTGTGAGATCCGAATGGAGGAATTCAGCTGCTGAGACAAAATATAAGCAAGTGAATAACACACTCCCAAACCAAATCCCATAGGGAAAGAGTCCAACATCCCCTTAGGGGCTTGATAAATTATAAGAAAACACTCAGGCAAAAGTTTCTTACTCTACTTTGTCCGTTACATTGTAGACAGTAGGGGGTGTAAAAATAAAACCTCAAAACTTTAGTAAGGACTCTCCTATAAAAATGATTTCCTCTGTTACTCTCTGTACTTACAAACTACTTCTGATAACACTTTTTACTGTGGCCTTTGCAGTAGCATTAGCCACTAGACATCCAGAAAACATGTCCATACAGACAGAATGTATACTCATAAGATCCTGACTTGGGCATCTGGATATATCTTTTGGTAATCTCTGGAAGGGATGTTCAGCTTTTGGTAACACCTTTGGTAACAGGTAAAACAAAAAGTGGTATGTTATAAAAACAACTGTGGTGAACCCTGGCTCTATCCCACGCTCATTTACTAAAGCAGCCATAACTGCTTGTGACTGATGACACGGTCCGTGGGTCAAGCTGGAGGGAAAAGAGTGACTGGCAGACATAAATGATCACCTTTTCTAATGTCCTGTTTCATAAGAAGGTGCCCACTGTGGACCACTTGTTCTTCTCGTTCTGGGGTCCTTAACCACTTTCAGACCGGACCAATTTGCAGCCAAAGGACCAGGCCCCTTTTTGCGATTCACTGCGTCGCTTTAACTGACAACGTGGCTCCCAAACAAAAGGTCCTTTTTTTCCCACAAATAGAGCTTTCTTTTGGTGGTATTTGATCGCCCCTCGGTTTTTATTTTTTTGCGCTATAAACAAAAATAGAGCGACAATTTTGAAAAAAAATGCATTATTTTTTATTTTTTGCTATAATAAATATCCAAAAATATATAAAAAAACATTTTTTTTCCTCAGTTTAGGCCGATACGTATTCTTCTACATATTTTTGGTAAAAAAAATCGCAATAAGCGATTATTGATTGCGCAGAAGTTATAGCGTTTCAAGATAGGGGATAGTTTTATAGCATTTTTATTAATAATTTTTTTTTTATTATTAATGGCGGAGATCTGCGACATTATGGCGGACACATCGGACATTTTTGACACATTTTTGGGACCATTGTCATTTTTACAGCAATTAATGCATTTAAATGCATTGATTTCTGTATAAATGACACTGGCAGTTTAGGAGTTAACCACAAGGTGGCAGTGTAGGGGTTAAGTAGGCCTAGGGGTGTTTTTTTTCTGTGGGGGGGCGTGGCTGTCAGCTAGTGAATGCTGACAATCACAGGGAGCAGAGATCGGCGTCACTAGTTGCTAGGCAGAACAGGGAGATGCTGTTTATCTCGGCATCCGTGAGACGATCGCGGGAGTCCCCGCGGCGATCGAGTCCGCGGGGACCGCGGCCGGACTCACGGGGGTCCCGACCGGCGCGGGAGCGCGCCGCTCCCGGCGCGCTCCCGATGGCACGGACAGGCTAAAGGAGGGACGTATATATACGCCCTCCTGCCTGTACGTGCCATTCTGTCGACGTATATCGTCGTGCGCCGGTCGGCAAGTGGTTAAAGTTGAATTATTAATCCCAGCTATACTGGGCCAGAACTAGGGTGGAATCTGTGAGTTGCACAGACCCAGCAAGTTTTCGAGGCTGTAAATGCAGCATCCTTAGTAGGTCTGCTTCCACGTGTGAGTTTTAATGTTAGTATGGCTACCTCAGCAAGAACCTGGAAGGCTGAAACAGCCGATCAAATTAACTTAGCATGCTTGATTGGTTTACCTGCCGAAGTAAAAACAAACTTCTGGTCCTTCAAATGGAACCAAAAGCTCTCTATTCTCTACTATCTATATAAATATACTCTCTTTTTATAGTTTACAGGCTTTGCTAAAACATGGAGCTCTGCTTCTTGAGCTGGGAAAAAATGATCCAATTACTCTAAATAAAGAGTATCCTTCTGGGTGATAGACTGCATGCTCAGTATTAAACCGGGAATAACTCTACAAAATATTAAATATCTGGTTCTTCAGGGAGTGTGTCCTGCACTGGGCTCACATCAGCTGATTCCTACGTCATCAGTTTAACACATGTGGTTTTTCTTTGTCTCCAGCCTCCTCCAATAGGGGCAATAAGGTGGCTGGATTCAAATTTACGCATTTTTCATTGTTGGATTTGTACATAAACAAACTAATATTTTAAACCTTTCATTAGACAAACATTTAGTTAGCTGTATATTTGCTGCGCAGAATGTCGGACCATTAAAAATTAAATATTTGACCAAAATAATGTCTAACTTTGTCTAATAGCACCTTTGCATAAGGGTACAGCTCTGATATATCGGGGTGAACCCTTTATTACTGGGTCCAGCTTGCATAAATATATTACAATGGCTTGTTTTCTATCATGCTGTTTGTGTAAGAACTCCAGTTTCATGTTTCAAAAAGACAACTTTTTCCTGGCAATATTATAATAAATTATAACAATACCCTGCGGTCATGCAGAGATGTCTATAAATCCAAAATATTCTTCTGCTTATACCCACTGTACTTATAAGGAAAAGGGGCACATCATATCACAATCCACACATTCTGCTTTGGATTCAAAAATAAAAATAAATAAAAACAAACAGAAAGCGCTCAGCCACATCAAAAACTATAAAACAACTGGCTGCAGGTGGGATCTATCCTAACAGGGTGTGTGGACTTGATGTGATGGGTCTGTCATATTTAAATTGTATTTATTATTACTCTCACATCATGGACCGCACATCAATTTATTATAAGACCTTTAGATTTCATTTTTGTAGAAAAACTTCTTATGTATCCTATCCATCTTGGCTTTGTTAAACATTATGGCAGCTGTATTCCAATTAACAACCTCATCTTAATCTTTTTTTTCTTTCCACTCAATAAATGTAAAATTACAAAATTGTTATCTTAATCTAAACTAATCCCATTTTTATAAATTCCCCATTAAACTGGATTTCATTTCCAACCAAAGGTTGTCCAAACCAGTTTCAATATATCTATATTATTAATAAAATTGTTAAACTAATATTAGAAATTGATACTCAAATGATAATTTCAATATCACACCCTAATGTATATCCACAGATAACGTTCCTTAAAGGGGGACATATTACTTAATTTTACTTAATTCCCTATTAAATGCACTGTTTCCACTATCAAAGGATATTCAATTTGTGTAATACACGGTTAAATGTAACCTTCATTTTACCATGTTTGGAAAACAGATTCAAAAATAATTGTGATCACATTGTTTATCATTAGATTCGTTAACCAGGCACATAAAGTTATAAATGTTTTGTCTAAAAAACTGAAATTGGCATGGTGTCCTTCCAGCTTATCACTGACCTCTCATCCCAGCTACATTCTTTCAGGAGAGCACAAAGGAGGGGGTCACATCTGCTTACATGACACACACAAGCGATAGAACTACAGGTTCCAGCATTCACACACATACACAAATATCTCTCTAAAATCGCTTACATTTTTCCCATTTTTCCACATTTTTCCCAACACATGCATATCATTCTCTCACTTTCTTTTAACTCTTTTAAATACTTCCTTGCTAAATTTTTGCTTTCCTTATTTTGTTCTGATATCCTTTGCATCCAATGTATTGTAAAACCATACTTCACATACTGTACCTTCTATGATCAGACGGGCAGTCATAGTGCTCATCCCATCTTCCCTCTCTGTCAACATATAAAGTATTCTGTTTCTTGACTCTCATTTCTCTGTTTCCTGATTTTACTAGTTGTAGTGCCTGACCCCAAATTAATCCCACAATTTAACATGAAAATGTCCCTTTCTGTCTAGTGTTAATTATCACCCTTCATCCATCCTGCTCACATAGATAGCTGTTTCTCTAGCTGTGTACTCTGCATGATTCTTAGTCCCTGTGGACTTCGGTGGTAACCCAGTTACCCATTGTGGATCCATGTCCACTTTAACCATTAATCTAGGGGCTCAGTATAGGCGGAACCACACCTTCGGTTCATATATAGCGCTCCTTTTGCGCTGGGCATTTTTGAGGGTCTCTTACCCTTCATTCCCTTACTTAATTTAATGCCCATAATGACTGACATAATGAAATTCCCGGATCGTCTCAAGCTCCTCGTTTCGGATACTCAGGGTCACCTTTTAACCCCTCCTAGGCAAAGCTCGCCACCTGACCTGGAAATTTATAGATAGGCAACTCCTATCCTCATATTGATTAGTGGTTCCAAATTAATAATAACTACTGCAGTAGGGAACAGACACAAAAGATACGCTCAGCATCTTTCCAAATAACCGTTCTGCTTTATTATGACGCAATTGAAGGTTTTTATACACATGATTACGTAGGTATCACATTAATATTACAATTGTACGTTTATGGTAACAAGGGGTGTATCATAGGCAGGCTAATTCTAATCAGGACTCGAAAGAATGTAAACATGTACTGAAAACATTATTAGTGCTGGGTGCACAGTGAGGGCCGTGTGCAATACATACAAAATAGAATACAATTATATACAGAACTTACAAATTTCCATTACAGTAGTAATTTATTCCCCAGGGAATTTTAATGATTATGTTAGGGGAAAAATATGTTATGTACTGCCTACATGGCAAATGAGGTTTAATGTTGAAAAATGTAAAATAATATATTTGGGTGGCAAAAATATGAAGGCAATCTATACACTAGGAGGAGAACCTTTGGGGGAATCTAGGATGGAAAAGGACCTGGGGTCCTAGTAGATGATAGGCTCAACAATGGCATGCAATGCCAAGCTGCTGCTAACAAGTCAAACAGAATATTGGCATGCATTAAAAAAGGGATTCACTCAAGGGATAAAGTGATAATTCTCCCACTCTACAAGACTCTGGTCTGGCCAAACCTAGAGTATGCTGTCCAGTTCTGGGCACCAGTCCCCAGGAAGGATGTAATGGAAATGGAGCGAGTACAAACAAGGGCAACAAAGCTAAGGATATTAGGATATTAGTTATGAAGAAAGGTTGCAAGCACTGAACTTATTCTCTCTGGAGAAGAGACGCTTGAGAGGGGATATGAGTTAAATTTACAAATACCGTACTGGTGGTGACCCCACAATAGGGATACAAGTTTTTCACTGAAGGGAGTCTAACAAGACACATGGCCACTCATTAAAATTAGAAGAAAAGAGGTTTAACCATAAACTACGTAAAGGGTTCTTTACTGTAAGAGCAGCCAGAATGTGGAATTCCCCTCCACAGGCGGTGGTCTCAGCGGTGGGGCATCGATAGTTTCAAAAAAACTATTAGATAAGCACTTGAACGACCAAAACATACAGGTATATACAATGTAATACTGACTTATAATCACACACATAGGTTGGACTTGATGGACTTGTGTCTTTTTTCAACCTCACCTACTATGTAACTATGTAATATATAACCTGATTGGTAGATGCTGCTGTTGTGTATGTGTAGAGGTTGAAAGAAGACACAAGTCCACCAAGTCCAACCTATGTGTGTGATTATATGTCAGTATTACATTGTATATCCCTGTATGTTGTGGTCATTCAGGTGCTTATCTAATAGTTTTTTGAAACTATCGATGCCCCCCGCTGAAACCACCCCCTGTGGAAGGGAATTCCACATCCTTGCCGCTCTTATAGTAAAGAACCCTCTACGCAGTGTGGAGTGAGTGAGTGTCCACGTGTCTTATTAAACTCTCTTCGGCGGAAAAAGTTTTATCCCTATTGTGGGGTCACCAGTATGGTATTTGTAAATTGAAATCATATTTCAAGCGTCTCTTTTCCAGAGAGAATAAGTTCAGTGCTTGCAACATTTCTTCATAACTAATATCCTCCAGACCCTTTATTAGCTTTGTTGACCTTCTTTGTCCTCGCTCCATTTCCAGTACATCCTTCCTGAGGACTGGTGCCCAGAACTGGACAGCATACTCTAGGTGCGGCCGGATCAAAGTGGGAGAATTATCGCTTTATCTCTTGATATATGCCAATATTCTGTTTGCTTTGTTAGCAGCAGCTTGGAATGGCATGCATGCCATTGTTGAGCCTATCAGCTACTAGGACCCCCAGGTCCTTTTCCATCCTAGATTCCCCCAGAGGTTCTTCCCCTAGTGAGTAGAATGTATTCATATTTCTGCCACCCAAATTCATTATTTAAATTTTTTTTATATTAAACCTCATTTGCCATGTAGAATCGTGAGTATAGTCTTTGGTAATAAACATAATTCGTTAACGCGTACCATCATCCATTAATGTTGTAGAAACAAGGGGTTATTAAGCTGCAAACGCAGGTGCTGATTCTGCGTCCATGCAGCTTATACCAACAAGACTTTTGGAAAAAAGAGGGGAGAAAATTTGGACTATCTCGGTACTTGTAATGGGTAAATAAATATATAAGATAGAAAGTATAATAACAAAAGAATTTTAATAGAAAAAACACATACATGAATAAAAAATGTACAATGTACAAATCAATTCAATTATAAAATCAACTTGTAACCACTCCTAAACGCATATAGAACAAAACAAGTGAATGCTGGGCTTGCCCGCAAACTTTGCATTTGTTTCAACGTGAAGGGGTGGTTCCTCGACCGGTTCTGCGGTCTAGCCGCTTCTTCAGGAGTAATGTCTGGAATAGATCGTATATTTAAACATGTAGCATAAACACAGCCGAATAAATTCATTAAATATAGACATTGATACATCAATACATAATAAAGTGGACCAGCTCACCAATGCATGTGGAGACACCTTCCAGCGGAATCCAATAATTGCCTCCCCCGGCGGATATGTTTTTTTTTTTATGGAATAGGCTCTGACATTGAAAAGGAATATTAGTTACAATGATTATACCAGTTGGTAATAACTTCACACTACCGTGTGTGAGATGGTTGGGATAATGGTGTGAAGGAGAAATCCCCAAGATTATTAGGAGAAGAGATTGGGAAAGTGAAAGAGGGGGTAAAGGATGAGAATAAGAGGTGAGGGAATAGAGAAAGGAGGATTGGAAGGTGATGAGGAATAGGGATGGAAAGAGAGTGATAGAGAGGAAAACAAAAAGAGGAGAAAAAAAGGAAAAAATAGGGGGGGTTTCTCCCCCCCCTGCCTTCTCCTCCTCCTCCTCCCCCTATTTTTTCCTTTTTTTCTCCTCTTTTTGTTTTCCTCTCTATCATTGTTTCCATCCTCCCCCTCTTTTCAAATTCCTTATCCTTGCTTTTCTTATTCACCCTCTCTCTTTTCATCCCTATTCCTCATCACCTTCCAATCCTCCTTTCTCTATTCCCTCACCTCTTATTCTCATCCTTTACCCCCTCTTTCACTTTCCCAATCTCTTCTCCTAATAATCTTAGGGATTTCTCCTTCACACCATTATCCCAACCCTCTCACACTCGGTGGTGTGAAGTTTTTACCAACTGGTATAATCATTGTAACTAATATTCCTTTTCAATGTCAGAGCCTATTCCATAAAAAAAAAAACATATCCGCCGGGGGAGGCAATTATTGGATTCCGCTGGAAGGTGTCTCCACATGCATTGGTGAGCTGGTCCACTTTATTATGTATTTATGTATCAATGTCTATATTTAATGAATTTATTCGGCTGTGTTTATGCTACATGTTTAAATATACGATCTATTCCAGACATTACTCCTGAAGAAGCGGCTAGACCGCGAAACCGGTCGAGGAACCACCCCTTTACGTTGAAACAAATGCAAAGTTTGTGGGCAAGCCCAGCATTCACTTGTTTTGTTCTATATGCGTTTAGGAGTGGTTACAAGTTGATTTTATAATTGAATTGATTTGTACATTGTACATTTTTTATTCATGTATGTGTTATTCTATTAAAATTCTTTTGTTATTATACTTTTTATCTTATATATTTATTTTCCCATTACAAGTACCGAGATAGTCCAAATTTCTCCCCTCTTTTTTCCAATAGTCCTGTGGGTATAAGCTGCATGGACGCAGAATCAGCACCTGCGTTTGCAGCTTAATAATCATTTGCCATGTAGTTGCCCACCCCATTCATTTGTTTAGATCTTCAAGGTTTCCACATTCTGCAGAGAAGTTATTGCCTTGCTTAGTGTCGTCCGCAAATACAGAGATTGAACTGTTTACCCCATCCTCCAGGTCGTTTCTGAACAAATTAAACCCCTGACCATTCCAAGTATTCCCCATTTATCACTACCCTCTGAACTTGCCCTTGTAGCCAGTTTTTAATCCATGTACTCACCCTATGGACCATGCCAACGGACCTTACTTTGTACAGTAAACATTTATGGGGAACTGTTTCAAATGTTTTTGAAAAATCCAGATACACCATACACCATGTCTACGGGCCTTTCTTTATCTAGATGGCAGCTTACCTCCTCATAGAAGGTTAATAGATTGGTTTGGCAAGAACGATTCTTCATGAATACATGCTGATTACTGCTAATGATACAGTTCTCATTACTAAAATCTTGTATATAGTCCCTTATCATCCCCTTCAAGAGCTTGTCTACTATTAATGTTATGCTAACTGGTCTGTAATTCCCAGGGATGTATTTTGGCCCTTTTTTTAAAATATTGGTGCTACATTGGCTTTTCTCCAATCAGCTGGTACCATTCCAGTCAATAGACTGTCAGTAAAAATTAGGAACAATGGTCTGACAAATACTTGACTCAGTACCCTCAGGTGCAAGCCATTTGGTCCCGGTGATTTATTAATGTTAAGTTTCCCAAGTCTATTTCTAATTCTGTCCTCTGTTAGCCATGAGGGTGCTTCCTGTGATGTGTCATGAGGATAAACACTGCAGTTTTGGGTACTGAAGCCCCCCCGATCCCTCGTGAAGACTGAGGAGAAGAATAAATTCCATACCTTCGCCATCTCCCCATCCTTTGTAACCAGATGTCCTTCCTCATTCTTTATGGGCCAATATGGTCTGTCCTCCCTTTTTTATTGATTATATACTTAAAGAATTTCTTGGGATTTTTTTTTTCTCTCCTCCGCTACATGTCTTTCGTGTTCTATCTTAGCCGCCCTAATTGCACCCTTACATATCTTGTTGCATTCTGTTATGTTCTTACTTTTCTGTTTACTTTATGTTGCCTTTGTGTCTTTGTTCAATAAATGTTCTTGAAGCAGCCTTCCTGTTTTGTTCGCAGCCATTATCACAGTGTATAACAACCGCTCTGTTATGTTACATAAATGTTACATAAATATTGCATTTATGTGTTGTATTCAGAATACTTTTTCGATTATTTTGCTCTATTACATAAAACGTTGCATTGGGAGAACTTACTGGAATATATACCTTTTCTAATATTTTTTTCTTTCCTCAAAATTAAATCGATAAAATATACATTTAAACATAGACATACGTCTAAAATCTACTACTAAATGAAATGACTGTCTACTCCCAGCAAAAAAGAGGCATACGTAGACCAGTGTTTCTCAACCTTTTTTCAGTTAAGGCACCCTTTAAAAATTATGGACAGTCTCGAGGTACCCCATTCTAAAATGTAAAAACGATTCTAATGCCCCGTACACACTAAGGTACAAAATAAGGTCTGTTGGCATGGACCATAGGGTGAGCACATGGATTGAAAACTGGCTACAAGGGCGAGTTCAGAGGGTGGTGATAAATGGGGAGTACTCAGAACTGGGTGGGTAGTGGGGTCTCCCAGGGTTCTGTGCTGGGACCAATCCTGTTTAATTTGTTCATAAACAACCTGGAGGATGGGGTAAACAGTTCAATCTCTGTATTTGCAGACGATACTAAGCTAAGCAGGGCAATAACTTCTCTGCAGAATGTGGAAACCTTGAAAAAAAGATCTGAACAAATGAATGGGGTGGGCAACTGCATGGCAAATGAGGTTCAATGTAGAAAAATTTAAAATAATGCATGGGGGGGGGGGGGGATATGAATGCAATCTATACACTGGGGGGAGAACCTCTGGGGGAATCTAGGATGGAAAAGGACCTGGGGGTCCTAGTAGATGATAGGCTCAGTAATGACATGCAATGCCAAGCTGCTGCTAACAAAGCAAACAGAATATTATGCATTAAAAAGGGGATCAACTCCATAAAGGTAAAAACGATAATTCTCCCGCTCTACAAGACTCTGGTTCGACCGCACCTGGAGTATGCTGTCCAGTTCTAGGCACCAGTCCTTAGGAAGGATGTACTGGAAATGGAGCGAGTACAAAGAAGGGCAACAAAGCTAATAAAGGGTCTGGAGAATATTAGTTATGAGGAAAGGTTGCAAGCACTGAACTTATTCTCTCTGGAGAAGAGACGCTTGAGAGGGGATATGATTTCAATATACAAATACCATACTGGTGACCCCACAATAGGGATAAAACTTTTAAAAATTAAAATTAGAAGAAAAGAGGTTTAACCTTAAACTACGTAGAGGGTTCTTTACTGTAAGAGCAGCAAGAATGTGGAATTCCCTTCCACAGGCGGTGGTCTCAGCAGGGGGCATTGATAGTTTCAAGAAACTATTAGATAAGCACCTGAATGACCGCAACATACAGGGATATACAATGTAATACTGACATAAAATCACACACATAGGTTGGACTTGATGGACTTGTGTCTTTTTTCAACCTCACCTACTATGTAACTATGTAACTATACACACGAGCGGAAATTCCTCCAGCAAAAGTCTGATAAGAGCTTTTGGTCCAAAATGAGACCGTGTGTATGCTCCATCTGACTTTTGCTGGCGGAATTCCCGCCAGCAAAAGATTGATAGCAGGTTCTCAATTTTTCGGTCGGAAAAAGTTCTGATTGGAAATTCCAATCGTCTGTACCAATTCCGACGCGCAAAATTCCTACGCATGCTCGGAAGCATTGAAATGTATTTTCTCGGCTCGTCGTAGTGTTGTACGTCACTGTGTTCTTGATGGTCGAAAGTTCAGCGAACTTTTGTGTGACCGTGTGTATGTAAGCCAAGCTTGAGTGGAATTCCGTCGGAAAAACCATCAAAGATTTTTCTGATGGAAATTCCGCTCGTGTGTACGCGGCATTATAGTTTTACATAATGCAGTAACATCCACACAAGTAGGACACCCAACATTAAAGGGGATTAATTCTTCCAAAGCAAATACACTTTTGCAAACTGGTACTGAATAGTATTCCAATGTTTCTCTTCTCTCTCAGTTTTTCTCCATCACTCAGCTAAAGTGACCCCAATGATGATGGAGAGGGGCAGGAGAGGGGGATAAAAGGATGCTGTGCAGGCGACTGACATCCTCCTTATCAACTGATGATGTCATTGGTTGCTAGGATGCCGGCAGCTAGAAGGTTGTAATGTTGCATAATGAAAATCTGTGGCTTTGTGTAACAAAAAGGAAAGCTTCATCCATAACCGGCTTGTATACAATTTTTAGGCATTTTGCCACGGCCCCCCTGAAGAAACCTGAAGGCACCCAAACCCCGCCCCCTCGCCACTCCAAGTTTTCCCTTGTCTCCACACCCTAGCCACTTTCAATCACTGTACCTTGGTTCCACCCCCCACCCACCCTTCCAGTACAGCCTCTTTTAGAAAAAACAGAAAAAGTATAATTTTGTTGCGCTAAGCAATTTGTATGGAGTTTGCTAATGATAACGCATGATAAAAAGCAGTAAAACCCCTGGAGCCAGCAACATTAGACCCCACCAACAACAATAGACCTGCCCACAACAAAATGCCCTCCTTAATCAACAATAGACCCCTCCCTCAACAATAGATCACTCACAGCAACATTTTACCCTCCAGCAACATAAGATTACCCAGCAACAGTAGACCTCTCCCTCAACAATAGATCCCCCAGCGACAATAGATCCCCCAGCAGATAGCATCAATAGACCCTCCACCACACCCCAGGCCCTGTCCATACATTTAGTGCTTGAGGTGATGGAACTGTATTCCCTGCATTCCTGCTGAAAAAAAAAGCCCTGCTCACATAATCCTATTTGTTATTCTTCCCTTGGGGCTCTAATGTAGCTAAAAATGCATCCAACAACATTCTTACTTAAAATGATGACAACTTTATTATTACAAGAAATAAAACATTACATATCTTAAAATGTAAGCTCTGGTATACCAACGAATGTATAACCCTCTATAATGCACTCTTGAGAAGAGGAGAATAAGGGGGGATATAATCAACATGTTCAAATATATAAGGGATCCATATAGTGAACTTGGTGTTGAGTTATTCACTTTACGGTCAACACAGAGGACAATGGGGCACTCTTTACGTCTGGAGGAAAAAAGATTTCATCTCCAAATACGGAAAGGTTTCTTCACAGTAAGAGCTGTGGAAATGTGGAATAGACTCCTTCCAGAGGTGGTTCTGGCTAACTCAGTAGATTGCTTTAAGAAAGGCCTGAATACTTTTGTATTACTAAATATACATAATATAACTGGGTACTAACATTTATAGGTAAAGTTGATCCAGGGAAAGTCCGATTGCCTCTTGGGGGATCAGGAAGGTATTTTTTTCCCCTGCTGTAGCAGATGGGAGCATGCTCTGCTGGGTTTTTTTTTGTGCCTTCCTCTGGATCAACTGTGGGTATAGAATTGGGTATATTGGATTGTACGATATTTTTTATTTTTATTTATTATTTCTTTTTTTTATGGTTGAACTGGATGGACTTGTGTCTTTTTTCAGCCTAGCTAACTATGTAACTATGTATTACAGTACACATATATACATCTTTCCATCATAATATAACTACCTTGTAACATAGTAGCACCCAAAATTTAACCAGAGCAATTAAAAACCAGGTGTCGTATTCCCGGATGTACAGACCACACTCTAAGCAGGGGTGTTCGAGCAGGAACTCACAAGAGACCACATAGACAAGTTGTGATTTGGATGGGGGAGCCACACACCCAAGCACTGTCTTAAAGTAAATACCCAAAATACCCAAATACCCAAAATCAAATGTTAGAATATTTAAAGGGGCCATGGACATGTCTGGACTGACTGTATGTGTAATTAAAAATTACTAACCATACAGAGGGTGTAGTGAAATGAGAGTCCTTGAATTTTACGGTATATAAGATATCATCACCAAGCCACCACCTACAAAATATATTATAATAATGAGCTTAGAGATCTAGTATTACCCCTCCAAACTCATAGTGTAAATGATATTAATCACCTTAAAGTTCAAGCTGCAGTACAACCGCAGTTTAACTTCAATGGAATATTCAAAACAAATTTCTTGTGAGTCCAAGCCTCCAGTTCTCAGTGGGCACATGCAGATCTATATGTCAAGTTAAAAAGCAAGAAGTATCAATAAAGTATTAAAGCAGTGCCCAAAAAGATTGCAGGGAATGTTCGAAATGTCTCTCACCAAACGTGTCTGTCCCACTCAGTAGATGTGTATGGTAGCAGGCCTGTCCAGAAATGCAATGTCCATCTCTTTGTGCTAAATATATAGGTCTATATTGCGGCCCCCAAACAAATTATTCAACCGCATCAGGTGTGTGTAATTTCCCATCCCCAGTCACGGACAGGCCTCCACAGTGACCGTATGCACCCAAAATGGCACAGGCCCCGTGGCCTCTACTACATCCCACGAGAGAGCACAAGCTCTGATGGGTACTGACGCTGCCTCCGCTGCAACCATGGGGCATGATGACATCATGCACGCAATGGCAGTGCATAAGCACCACGTGCATGCGAGAAGGAAGCCACAGCCCAGAGACAGCCAAGGAATGCCGATGGCAGGGATGATCTCCCCCTAGTGATACCCAGATTGCAGGCCCCCAAATAAAATCCTACGCTCGGCACCTGGGAGCAAAATAGGGGCCTGGCTGCAGCCTTACCCCCACCTGTGCCAGGGAGTACCCATCTTACACTCACCCACCACCCCAAGGGAAGCTACCAATCCTGGGGAAGGAAACACCTGCAATACAAACTACATAAGTATTATACATCACAACATTATATACTTTACACATACCCTAACCATTTAGCCATGCATATTTTGTTATAACATGAAAAGGCGACGTGTGTGGCGGCAACCAGGTGAGGAGTACAAAGACAAGTGTTGCTTGCCTACAGTCGAGCATGGTAGTGGGAGTGTCATGGTCTGGGGCTGGATGAGAGCTGCCGGCACTGGGAAGCTACAGATCATTGAGGGAACCATGAATGCCAACATGTACTGTGACATACTGAAGCAGAGCATAATCCCCTCCCTTTGGAGACTGGGCCACAGGGCAGTATTCCGAGATAACGACCCCAAACACACCTCCAAGACGACCACTGCCTTGCTAAAGAAGCCGAAGGCAAAGGTGATGGACCAGCCAAGCATGTCTCCAGATCTAACCCTGGCAAAAAGAAAATGTCTCAGGATGCCAGGGTACATAAGACAGATGTGCAAGGGGTTGCACTGTGTCTACCAAGGGTGTGATTTATTAACCACTTGATCTCCGGAAGATTTATGACCAGGCCATTTTTTGCGAAACAGGCACAGCGTTATTTTAACTGGCAATTGCGCGGCCATGCAATACTGTAACCAAATAAAATTGGTGTCTTTTTTTTCCAGAAATAGAGCTTTCTTTGGTGGTATTTGATAACCCCCGCTGTTTTTATTTTTTGCACTATAAACAAAAAATATATATATAAAATTTTGCTATAAATATATCCAATAGAAAAAAATCAAGTTTCTTCATAAATTTAGGCCAATATGTTTTTTTTTTTTATATATATTATTGGTTAAAAAAAATCCCAATAAGTGTATATTTATTGGTTTGCGCAAAAGTTATAGCATCTACAAACTATGGGATATTCTATTTAATTATTTATTTTTTACCAGTAATGGCGGCGATCAGGGACTTATAGTGAGACTGTGATATATTGCAGCGGCCAGCCGGACACTAGCTAACAGTTTTGACACTTTTTGGGGACCAGTGACACTATTACAGTAATCAGTGCTAAAAATATGCACTGTCACTGTACTAATAATAAATTATCATTGGAACAAAACCTTCAGTGCGGCTGAGCCAGGCAACACTTTCCTGTTTAAATTGTTTCTAGTACGGGGAGCACTAGAATATCTTTTACACTCTGATATTTGTGTATAGAAATTAAGGTGTTCTCAGTAGGACCCGGGTAAGTCTAAATCATTTACTAATTGTATTACCTATACTGCATAAAACATTTCTGGCAAACCACGATGCAATTAAAATAATCAATAAGAAGACTTCAATTTTAATAACTTTATGAGGTTAGGGCATCACCAGTTTTGTTTAGTCTTCCTCATGGCATGATTTCAAATTCAGATATATAAAAGCACTCAATGGACTGCTTATGATAGAAGAGCTGCTGTTGATATTAATCATTGCATTGTTCTGGTATTTGGAGTTTTCGTTTTTGGATCCATACTGTGGACAGTCATTACCCTAACTGTTCTGGATTACATTGTACAATCAGCCCCAACAGAGAAGTAGCACAAATGTGCCAGAAACTGTCTGCACGCTCCAGCTAATTTTCTAATTCTAATATTACTCAATCCCCATCATTCTTGTTTTCAGGGAGATAGTAATAGTGCTTTAGAAAAAAAAATAACATGCAATGTTTCTATTTCTTCCAGTTCCATCCAGGCAGACAGTTAGCAAGGACAGGTGTGCATGTGAACCTTTGTGTACTTATGCACATTCAATTCTGGATTCTGAACAGTTGCGTTATGTGGCAGGAGGTCTACATGTCAGAAATTTTCACCACAGAAATTTTTAGCACCGATAACATTTCTCATGTCTGTTATTTAGCACACAAACACCTGAAAAATATATTTATAACTCCTGCAAAGTCACAGTAACATCAGCCTAACCCAACTAAACCTATAACCTGAAGACATTTTTTGTTTTAGATTTTAAAAGTGGGAAATGGATAAGCCCGGCTTCACACTTGTGCGATGTGGGAACCAGCACGATTTCAGTGTGGGTTCCCGCATCGCATGTCACTCGCAGGCAGTTCACACTGCCCTCTGCGAATCGCTGCCGGTGTTAATGTAAAGTTAATGACACCCCAGATCGGTTCGCAGATTGCAGTGCGAACTATAAAATAGTACAGGAAACAGGCAGTTATGCATAGAAAGGAAAACATGATAAGGAGCATGGAATCCGACTTGCTGGCTGTAAATGTTAATGTGAAACATTCTTATCATGAGGCAGTGGCTGACAATGATGTTGACAGTGTATACGTGTCATCTAGGTTTCTCACCTACAGATGGTAAGAGGCTCCAGGTTTGTTTATGCTATGGAGGAAATCGGCTTTGTTGCTTCCTCATATCTTAACAAATTCTGGTTTGCACTTGGAGTTCAGAGACTTACACACGAGCGGCTTTTCCGTCTGAAAAAACTATGAAATTAGCTATGCAAACAGTTTTTACGATTAAACCCCTAAGAAAAATAAATTAAAATATCCTAAACAAATCATTCAACAACACACTGTAATTTAAGAAAAAAATTTTTTTTAAGCATGTTACACCTAAAATGTTTATTGAGTTTACAC
The DNA here is from genome assembly GCA_028564925.1 of Lithobates sylvaticus. Lineage (NCBI taxonomy): Eukaryota > Metazoa > Chordata > Amphibia > Anura > Ranidae > Lithobates > Lithobates sylvaticus. The sequence goes on along the minus strand of CM053026.1, from coordinate 661,083,299 downwards.
TTCTGCAAAACGTAGCCAATTGAAATATCTGTTATTTTTCAGCAAAATACGTTTTGTTGAAATCACTCTAGTCAAACTTAATCACCAACTCAGACTCAAACAAAAACATATTTTTTAGTGGGTGTAGAAGGGATAGACCTGCTGACAATGTTTCCATTGCTGTCTGTGTCTTCTGTGTTACTGTCATAGGGACAGGCAGGGCCGTATTAAATGAAAATGTAAACAATTGTTAAAATTAAATATTTAACCACTTGCCTACCAGGCACAAACACCCCCTTCCAGACCAAGCCATTTTTCAGCTTTCAGCGCTGTCGCATTTTGAATGACAATTGCGCGGTCATGCAACGCTGTACCCAAATAAAATTTTTATCATTTTTTCCCCACAAATAGAGCTTTATTTTGGTGGTATTTGATCACCTCTGCGGTTTTTTATTTCTTGCGCTATAAACAAATTAAGAGGGACAAGTTTGAAAAAACATAATATTTTTTACTTTTTATTATAATAAATATCCATTTTTTTTTTTTTTTAAACAAATTTTTTCCTCAGTTTAGGCCGATACGTATTCTTCTACATATTTTTGGTAAAAAAAAATCGCAATAAGCGACTATTGATTGATTTGCGCAAAAGTTATAGCGTCTACAAAATAGGGGAAAGATTTATAGCATTTTTATTATTATTTTTTTTTTACTAGTAATGGCGGCGATTTGCAATTTTTATCGTGACTGCGACATTGCGGCGGACATATCGGACACTTTTGACACATTTTTGGGACCATTCATATTTATACAGCGATCCGTGCTATAAAAATGCATTGATTACTGTATAAATGTGACTGGTAGGGAAGGGGTTAACACTAGGGGGCGCTGCAGGGGTTAAAATTTACCCTATGGGAGTGATTATAACTGTGGGGGGAGGGGACTGACTGGGGGAGGGGACCGATCGGTGTCCCTATGTACAAGGGACACACCATCGGTCTCCTCTCCTCTGACAGGACGTGGATCGGTGTGTTTACACACACCGATCCACGTCCTGCCCGCCACAAGAGCTGCACCGTCCCGCCGTCATTTGGCAAGAAGTTAAACAAATTCAATTAAATAGAGAGGGTGGTGAGATAGGGGTGGGGGTAGGGTGGTGAGAGAGGGGGGGGCAGAGAAGGGGGTGGAGAGAGAGAGAGGTGAGAGAAAGAGAGGGGGTGAGAGAAGAGAGGGGGGTGAGGACTCACTCACACCACTGGGCTGGGCCTATCTGGAGGGAAGTGGACCCTTCCCTGCCTCTCTGCTAATCTCTGCATTTTTATCCACCTTCTCTCAGTACTCCTCAAATCATAATGGGGGATTTTAATTATCCAAACTGTAATACCTTCTCTGTTTACCTCTGGAAAGCCCCCCCATCCATCTACTCACCTTTGCAGTACAGGCTGATGGCAGGCTCAGTGACTGTGGCAGGCAGGGTTTGTTCTACATACCCACGCATTCGTCTAAGGCTCGCCAGTTCCTAAATGTCTTGCAAAACAATTTCATGGGTCAGATGGTAGACGCACAACTAGAAACAAAGTGTTACTAGACCTACTGATTACCAACAATACAGACCTGAATTGCGGGGCAATTTAGGAAACAGCGATCACAGGTCAATTAGCTTCAGTATAAATCACACAAATAGGAAACATAAGGGGAATACAAAGACACTGAATTTCAAAAGAGCCAACTTCCCTAAACTACGAACCTTGCTAGAAGATATTAATTGGGATAAAATCTTAGGAACAAAGAACACAGAGTAGAGATGGGTTTGCTTTAAGAACATATTAAATAGGGGCATTAGCCAGTGCATCCCATTGGGAAATAGATTTAAAAGAGCGAACAAAAGTCCTAAGTGGCTTAACTCCAATGTAAAAATGCATATAAAAGCAAAGAAGAAGGCTTTCAAAAAAATAAAAGGCTGAAGGATCATCATTAGCATTCAAACTTTACAAAGACTGCAACAAGAAATGTAAGGGTGCAATTAGGGCGGCTAAGATAGAACACGAAAGACACATAGCGGAGGAGAAAAAAAAAAATCCCAAGAAATTCTTTAAGTATATAAACAGTAAAAAGGGAGGACAGACCATATTGGCCCCATAAAGAATGAGGACGGGAATCTGGTTACAAAGGATGGTGAGAGTGCGAAGGTATTGAATTCATTATTCTCCTCAGTCTTCACAAGAAAAAAAAGCGGGACTTCAGTAACCAAAACTGCAGTGTTTTTATCCTCATGACACATCAGAGGAAGCACCCTCATGGCTAACAGAGAACAGAATTTAGAAATAGATGGCTTGCACCCGAGGGTCCTTAGGAAACTCAGTCAAGTAATTGCCAGACTATTTTTCCTAATTTTTACTGACAGTCTACTGACTGGAATGGTACCAGCTGATTGGAGAAAAGCCAAATGTAGCACCAATATTTAAAAAAGGGCCAAAATACATCCCTGGGAATTACAGACCAGTTAGCCTAACATCAATAGTATGCAAGCTCTTGGAGGGGATTATACAGCACTATATACAAGATTTTAGTAATGAAAATGGTATCATTAGCAGTAATTGTCATGGATTCATGAAGAATCGTTCTTGCCAATCCAATCTATTAACCTTCTATGAGGAGGTGAGCTGCCATCTAGATAATGGGAGGCCCGTAGACGTGGTGTATCTGGATTTTGCAAAAGCATTTGATAAAGTTCCCCATAAACATTTACTGGTCCGTTGACATGGACCATAGGGTGAGTACATGGATTGAAAACTGGCTACAAGGGCAAGTTTAGAGGGTGGTGATAAATGGGGAGTACTCGGAATGGTCAGGGGTGGAAAGTGGGTTCCCCCAGGGTTCTGTCCTGGGACCAATCCTATTTAATTTGTTTATAAACGACCTGAAGGTTGGGGTAAACAGTTCAATCTCTGTATTTGCGGACGATACTAAGATAATCAGGGCAATAATTTCTCTGCAGGATGTGGAAACCTTGCAAGTAGATCTGAACAAATTAATGGGGTGGGCAACTACATGGCAAATTAGGTTTAATGTGTAAAATGTAAAATAATGCATTTGGGTGGCAAAAATACGAATGCAATCTACTCACTGGGGGGAGAACCTCTGGGGGAATCAAGGATGGAAAAGGACCTGGGGGTCCTAGTAGATGATAGGCTCAGAAATGGCATGCAATGCCAAGCTGCTGCTAACAAAGCAAACAGAATATTGGCATGCATTAAAAAGGGGATTAACTCAGAGATAAAGCGATAATTCTCCCACTCTACAAAACTCTGGTCTGGCCTCACCTGGAGTATGCTGTCCAGTTCTGGACACCAGTCCTCAGGAAGGATGAGCTGGAAATGGATTGAGTACAAAGAAGGGCAACAAAATGAATAAAGTGACTGGAGGACATGGACATTAGTTATGAAGAAAGGTTACGAGCACTGAACTTATTCTCTCTGGAGAAGAGACGCTTAAGAGGGAATATGATTTCAATTTACAAATACGGTACTGGTGACCGCACAATAGGGATAAAACTTTTCTGCGAAAGGGAGTTTAATAAGACACGTGGCCACTCATTAAAATTTGAAGAAAAGAGGTTTAACCTTAAAATGCGTAGAGGGTTCTTTACTGTAAGATTAGCAAGGATGTGGAATTCCCTTCCACAGACCATGGTTTTAGCGGGGAGCATCGATAGTTTCATTAAAAAAAACTATTAGATAAGCACCTGAACGACCACAACATACAGGGATATACAATGTAATACTGACATAAAATCACACACATAGGTTGGACTTGATGGACTTGTCTTTTTTCAACCTCACCTACTATGTAGTGCCCATCTATGCAGCCTCACCAGAGCCTAGCAATGCAGCCCCCACTGTAGTGTCCACTGTCCCCTGCACCCCACCCCAGTGCACTGCCCCCATCCAGCCCTGTGATAATATCCGTGGGCTGGGTGCCCGCATTCAGCAGTGGCGGGCCAGGTGCTGACCCCTGCGATAGAGACTCTGGGCTATGGGCCCCAGATTCGGGGCTATAGCCTCAATAACCACCCCCTAGCGATGCCTCTGATGGTAAGTAATGTCCCCTGTACTGATTTTTTTATTTTATTTTTACTAAATGTTTGCTTTAGTTATTGAGAATGTTCATAAGTTTTCCTTGTGAAGACATCCTCGATGTGCAGCTTTTTCTTTGGATTAAACTGAGCTATGCAGAATCCGAGCCAACACCTGATTCCAGTATATGAGAGGAGCGCCTGGAGAGTTGGAGCGATGCACTTTTCTTTGGCTCTGCAAACGTTAAGCTTAGATCTTTAGTAAAAGAGTTAAATGAATACATCAGTTCCAGTGTCTGCTATTGCCCTGGTAACTAGAATCTACATCTTCATATATCCCATTCCTGACAAGCCTGTAATGAAGTGGTACAAATTGTCCCTGCAGTGTGTGATCATCACAAGATGTTGTTCAAGACATATTGTCAAAAAATATTTTAAAAGGCTTTTACTACAGCTAAATAAATCAAATGCATTTGTAAATAACTCACAGTGCTTACCCTTTCAGATGTGTTATTCTGATACTGAAAGTGTTATTAAACCCAAAACCAAAGTGTAATATATTACAGCTTACCAATTATTAGATGTGGTGGCTGCATTCATTTTTTTTAAGCCTTTTTTTCCTGTTTTCACCTGGTGATCTGGCCAGTAACACGCCTCCTGTATTAGAGTCAGAGTCACACTGCAGTTACATAAGCAGTTACAGCAAACTGTTATTTATTTCCTTTTGGGATAAATGTTTTACATGAATAAATAAAAGCTGATCATTGTAAGCACCCCTATCAGTAGCGAATGGTTTGTCTCATCCCTCTAATTGCCATATCTGCTGGACAGCTTGTTCTGCTGAAAAACAACTTATTAGCTAGATCACTAGATGAAACTATGGGAACAAAAGACTAAAAAAGAAAAAAAATGCAGCCATCACATTCAAAAATTGGTAAGCTGCAATATATAAAATAGTCACTTTTGGGTTTAATATTGGTATATAAAGTCTTGCAAAGTGAAAGGCAAAGTAAAAAAAAACAAAAAAACTAGAGGTTCTGTATTCTATTATTTATTTTTGTCGCCTATATGGCTTCTGTGATTACAATAGGTAAATATTGCAAGCAGTACCATAGAGAAGGTCAAATAACTTTCAAACATTTATTAGATCACCATGTGTAGATAAAAGAAAATTGAAGGCAGAGAGGAGAAAGCTACAGATTTAAATGAAACTTTGCATAATTACTGCACAAAGAGAACTATAGCAGTATTGTTACAAGAGCACCACCTTGAGGGAAATAACATTAACCATTGAACCATTGCTGTCACTGCTTTTTATATGTGAGAAACTAGAATAAGTGCAGGTCAAAATACAACACATAATTAAAGAGCATTAAATTCAGTGCTAGCATTCTCATTAATATGCCATATTTTATACCACAGAACATCCTCCAAGGCTTCTTTTAGCAGATTAGCCATGTGAAACTGGACATATAAGGAATTTCTGTATTGATATGGTTGATTTCCAAAAGAAAAGGACTGTATTAGGTAGTTCTTTCCAACATAATGATTGTCTGGCAAAAACACCATAACTAACGCTGGAAGTAGTAGGGACAATATACTGTATTTATCAGCGTATAACACGCACAGGCGTATAACACACACCACAATTTAGGAGGGAAGTTTCAGGAAAAATAATGGTCAGTGAGCATCAATGCAGCCTGATTAGTGCCCATCTGCAGCCTCAATGAAGCCTAATCTGTGCCCATCTGCAGCCTGATCTGTGCCCATCTGCAGCCTGATCTGCGCCCATCTCCCCCATCAATGCAGCTGCCTGATTAAGCCTCACCATCTCGCCTCACCATCTCTCATTTCTCACAGGAAATCACACAGCCGTCATCTCCTGTTTACTCGGCTCTCAGTCAGCAGTCGTATACACAGTCCCGCCTCCGCCATTGGCATTGGACCAGCTCCTGTGATAGACAGAACACTGGTCCAATGCCAGTGGCGGAGGCGGGACTGTGTGTGTGACGTGAGAGCAGAGTTAGAGCCGAGTGTAGAGGAGATGACGGCTGCACTCGTCCCTCTCCTTCACCTCCGAGTTACACTGTCGGTGTATAACACGCACCCGTGATTTTTCCCCCTATTTTCAGGGGAAAAGGGTGCGTGTTATACACCGATAAATACGGTAGTTACATTTTTTTTGCAAAGTATGTACATACTTTGAAAAAGATATATCTAATGCTATCACCTTTATCCAAATTGCCAAAGTCCAAAACCAATTTACATAGCGTAGCTAGTGATATTTTTTTCAGTACCACACTGTATTCTCTACAAATTTTAACAAAAACGTTAACCCAAAATGCACCAAAATAGCTCAAAACCACAAACCCACTCCAGAGATTAGGCAGCTATTAAGGTGAACTAAAAGAATTACAGTGCTATGTTTTAGAGCGAACAGCCAAATATATGGCGCCTTGGCTAGACAATATTTAGGCAGTTCCATTGAGGTCTGGGGCAGCAATGTGAGGGGGAGAGATAAGAACATTTTTCAATTGAAAGTATGATATTTCAAAGACACCAGCCATAAATATCTATAGACTTTATGAACAATATTCAAGCATTTGTACTTGGCCATTGTGTTAGAGGAAGAGATGCGGCATATGTTATTCTGATGAAAAGAAATCCTTTTATTATGTCAGTCAGGAGCAAGAAATAATTAATGGACACACTGCACGCCATGTAGGTGTTTTCACTAGGCCACAATGGAAGATAGGAAGACTTGGCAAGTGTTATGTGTAACTAAATTGAAACCAAATTTTCCCAAGCTACAAGCAAATGGTTAGTTCACCTTTTCAGAAACAATTTAAAGGTGAATGGGTTATACAGTTTCACCATCCACGCAGCCCAGTTCAACAGTCCTGGGGTTTGAAAACCATGCTGTTTTTCCTCTGCTTTCTCTAGGGATGCTTGAAGTGATTGTAGCCGTATTAGTGCAATTGTGACAGAGAAAATTGAGTACTGTCTCTGATACTTTTTTATTTGCACTAACATATCATTTTTCATGGACGAGCTTTCGGGGTGTGTCCCCTTCTTCAAGGTCTAAGCAGTACTGATTCACAAAAGTTTTAGCAGAAGGTAAAATGTTAAAAACAAAAGGGAAAAAAAAAAATCTCTGAGGGAAAGGAAAAAGAAAAACAAACACATACATATACAAATAAATAGTATGGCAATGGTAATAAAGCTATCAGCAAGTGAGATAAGACAGAGGGAAAGCTATAGACTGGAGGGGAGAGGATCACAGAGGGGGGTCATAAAATTCTAGTATAGTGGGTGAGGAAACCAATATCCAAATTTAAGCCATTGTTGTTTGTGTCAAAAAGAAGTATCAATCTTAGCTCAAATGTTTTCCTTTCCTGGATAGTTCTGAAATTCCCTTTAAGAACTAAAACATTGAAGTCTTCTATAGTGTGGTCCGGTTGTGAGAAATGATGTCCCACAGGTGTGCAGAAACCGTCTTCCTTATGTTCCTTGATGGTGTGTCTGTGCAAGTTCATCCTCACTTGTAACTTCTGTCCTGTTTCACCAACATAATAAAAAAAGTATCACGGACAGTACTCAATTTTCTCTAGGGATGCTGTGATAGATCAGAGTGGTTCTAAAGGGTCAACGCGGTCTTGTGCCGGTGCAGGGAAGAAGAGGCAGCGTGGTTTCCAAGCACATCTGGAATTAAACATTGTGTGTCTTGTATCAGAGACTGAAGATGGGAAAAGGTTACATATTTTCACCAATATGGACTGGCTGCAATTTCTGAACGATTGAGAATGTATATTGCATCTGGGACAAAAAAGTTGTATTTTTTTGTGTACAATTGAAATCTTAAAAATTGAACAGAATTTCATGACACTTTTCAAGCCTTTATTGGAACAGTCCATCATTTTTGAGGGAGAGAGTAAACAGATTACATCTGCAAGCTTCCTTTTTCAGAGACTGAATAAGGAAATACATTTACAGATTTGCTGCTAAGCTTGTTATCCATTTCAGGCCAGTTACTTTTTCTGAGGGAGAGAAGAAGTAGATTTCAGTTACAAATAAACAAAAGCTTTTTTTCCAAGACTAAATCAAGTTAGGACATTTTAACAGATTAGCACCACAGCTTTTAAGCTTGTTTGGACCATACAAAAGCGGGTTATTTCTTCCCAGGCAGAAGAGAGAAACAATATAAAGAATTTTTTATAAATTTTGGAATGACCGATAGTGTTGAAGTAGATAGCAAGTAAACTGCACTGGGAAAAAATCATGTATTCTATTTTTATTGGAAATTTAAAACACAAAAAGTAAGTGATTTCTAATCCTTTTCTATGTGAAACAATTTGGGACTCGGGGGCATAGAGTTGGCATATTTCAGTTATAAAATGTAAAATTAAAGTGCATTGTAAAATTGTCAAAGAAGAAATTCAGGTATGGATAGTTACTCATAATTACATTGATCAATTTTCCCTCTAGAAGCTGGAAAGCACTGTAATAGACAACGCTACTCCAGTGATCTTCACTAGTTTCTGTGTCCCATACCAAGCAGTTTCCCTGCTGCGTTCTGAGATTGGCCGCTCTACATGGGTGCCATTCAGAGAATACATGACATTTTTTTCAATGAATGCAAAGCATTATCTAATTGGATGAGGTGGAGAAAAAGGCAGTGACGTCAAACTCTCCATCTTGTTTATTCAAAGAATGCTTTGCATTAATTAAGAAAATGCAAAGCACTCTCTGAATGGCACCCATACTGAGTAGCTGACCTCCTCTGTTCAGAAAGCAGCAGGGCAGTTGCTCGGCATGGGACCTGTCTGTAAAACACGTTGATGTTATGGAAAGCAGTCCCATCACTTATTACATAATTAAGCAACTTATACTAGGTTGCTACTGTATTTGTGTGTCTGTAATATTTTTTAACGTATGTGTAGTTTGTGAAAGATATTAGGTTTCTACTTGGAATAGGATTCACTTACATGTATCAATATAATGCACACATTTGTGATTCTTTTACAGATATTTGATCCAATAAACTTGAAACGTTGTTATTAATAATAAAATTATTGTTAATAATATTTTAAACTTGTTTTTCCAATCCAGTACCACTAAAGTCTGCAGTATGTGAAGATAGTGGAGATTACGATAGGAGAATATCTACTACAGTGATTTCCAGCTTCTAGCAATGTATAATAGCTTTGCTTGGTATGGTATAAGCATAGTTACATTGGTCCAAGTTGGACCAATGTAGCTTCTTAAAAAATGGCATGCCTAGAATTAATTTTTAATTAAATTTAATTATTTGCTGAACTTAATAGTATTCTTTAGGATGTGAGGGGGTTATGGAAGCAGCAAGTAGGTATATTTAAAATATTAAGAAACTTTATTTTTTCAGAGACAATGTATAAACATTGTACACATTTGAGGGAGAAAATATCATCCTTTTAAATAAATTTAGTTCATTGAATTTTATTTAAACATTGAACAGATTTAAACATTGAACAGATTTAATGTATGGAATCACATCTTTTTTAATCCATATAAATTTCAGAAGTGGGAGGAAGTCATATTTCAGCCAGAAATAAATAATGTCACTGTTATTTTTTAAATACGCTATTTTCTAATGGTCCTGATGTGCTGCACTGAAACTCTTCTTTCTAATAGGGGAGAGTATTCCCAATACAGTCATAACAATAACATTACACAGCAATATATGTTTAGAGAGTAATATTCTTTTAAATATGATTACATTTCAGAAAAAGAGAGAAGTCATATTTCAGCCCAAAATATTCAATTGTACTGGTATTTTTTTGGATACATAATTGGAACAGTCAATGTACATGCTTGACCCCATGTACTTTCCCACTACATGATGCAGCCACTGCCAATAGCTGCTGGTAGACGACAGCCCTAGGTGCTGCTTAGAGAAAAACATTTTTAATGCCTTGCTTAGGAGGCCACCCACACCACTGCTCCTCCTTCAATTGGAGCATCGTTCCTTACCTTGATGCCATAAATTCTTAGGTCATTTTGCAGGCTCTGGGGCATGAATGAGCCCAACTTACTAGAGGTGGATGAACTTCCGCTATCTCTGTCTCTCTCTTGCACTGCAGCTGACAAATCTCACTTTCCATCTACATTACTCTTGCCGGTGCTTGCCTTGAGCAAGTGCTGGGAGTCGAAGACAGCAACCCGCCTGTAGGCAGGTGGAAGTAAGATTCCCCCTTTAACTACAGGACACTCCCTTAGTAGGTGGGCTGGTAGGAAATGCCCTGCCCTCTCCTTGGATAAGTCTAGTTCTCTCACTCATGTACCTGTGAGTGTAAGAAAGCTCCACCTGCACTAGCACACCGCGTAACAGCAGTGAGTTGTGGGCAGGACCTATTTGCCATGCACATGGGGGTTCCTTTCACATGTACGCACTTATTAATGCCTGGGACCAGATGGGCCACGTTCATGTGAAAATCAACCATTATGGCTGTACCCTGACTTAGAGATAGGCCCAACACCATGTGCAGATGTTAAATGTACACAGTCTCTCTGAGAAGCATGCTGTCCCATATTACTATGCATCCTTTCTTTATGTGTATTGCATTAGGAGGGACACTGCTGAGCCCGTGCCCCCTCCACCTGTCCAGAATCCCTCTGCCACCCCACTCCCAGTGACAGAATAGGATCCTGCTGAATACCTTCAGGGAACCGACCTCTGGGAAAGGAAGCCAGATCACTGTCTCTCTCTACCAGAGGACCCTCCGCCATGCCAAGTACCAGGCTTCATGACAAGCTGCTGTACACTCTCCACCAGTCTTTGGTTACTGGTAACAACTGTTTTGTTCCTCCACACCTTTGACCGGATTAACCTGATGTAGTGGCCTTGCTTTATACCCCACATATCCTTTACTGACCCTGTTCTTTCATATGTCAAAAACCACCATGCACCCCTTTGAATAACTTCAGACAAGGCTTGAAATAATTTGACAACTTTACTGTAACTGTTTGTGGGGCAGAACAAATAACAGGCCTGGCACAACATAGTCCAGACCCTAAACTAAGTAACAGAGTTGACTGCCCAGGCATACGTTTACAGGTGTTTGTCCATGACTGTCGATCTCCAAAAACAGATAGTTTCCACTAGAACCCCAATAATTTGTGGTGTTACATGCTCTATCCTGAACTCTTAGGCTCCAGGTAATTGGTGTGTTCTCTCCTTGACTTTCACTCTCAAGCTCCCACAACTGCCCTCTTGAACCGGACCTTCCCCCTATTTATGCATCACATGGAGTGGAAGGCTGGCCCAAGACCAAAAGGCTGAGAACTGAGGTCCTTGAAGATACCTTTTTCCCAGCCTGGGCAAGCCAACTACTTTGCTAATGCTGAAAACCCACATTGTAGGCAACCTACCTGCAGGTACACTACAGCAACCGTCCTATAAACCATGTGTGATAGTGGGACAGTATCAAGACAGTTTCTAGCTTTTACCACCAGATTTGGAAGTTAAATTATTAATGTTCTGCATCTACTACCAAAGAACTGGATTGTTGTATGGAATATGCCCTGTATTTTAACCAAGTATGTTAAGTTTCCACCTACTTTTAATAGGCAAAGTTGAAAGCAGTTAAAAGCAAAGAAACTCCTTGCCTCTTTAATGTCTCAGCTGGGGAACAGTGTCCGAAAAGTGCATCTTCTGAAGATGTAAGTTACTGCTCCGTGGGTTATTTGACAGATCTCTGTAAGCCATGGTGCATCCACAGAAGTGGACAGAAAAAAGTTAGCTAAACAAAGGATAAAAATGTCAGGCTTCAAATTGAGTGGGGCCCATGTAGGGGTCCATCAGGCCGAGTCTTCCTATCTGGGCCCCCTGGTCTAATTAGCCAGTCTACCAAAGGATCCTGCCCAGGCCTAGGACCAGGTGGTTTGGGTGCTCAGCAAAGCCTTATGTTGGGTACACACAATAAGGTTTTTTTTGTTAAATCCAGCGGGCTAAATTAAAGAAAAAACTTACAGATCACCATACTAACACAAGTGATGTTAGTGCGGAAGTTTCTTCTGCTGAGCTATTGTGTTCTGACAGGGGGACTGTCCCCCCCCCATTGGCTGCGAGCGCTGATTAGATGCTTGTTTGACAGGCGCCAGTCATGAGATCGGTTGCTGTTGGCTTTAACCGACCATGTTCAGCCGATTTTCCGCTATTTGAACCTAAAATACACAAAGACCACCCCATTCATACTAGCATTCATCTGTTTTGTTCTATATATGTTTAGGAGTGGTCACAAGTCGATTTTTAACTGAATTGATGTGTACATTGTACCATTTTTTCATGTATGTGTTGTTTCATGTATGTGTTTTTTCATTAAATATTCTTTGTTAATTTTCTATTCTATATCTTTATTGACCCATTATAATTCCCGAGATAGTCCAAATTTCCCCTTTTTGCCAAAGTCTTGTGGGTAAAAGCTGTATTGACGCGGAGTCAGCGCCTGCGTGTACAGTTTTATAACCCCTTGTTTCTACAATACAAAGACCACCCCAACAAGGTGTAACAAAAGGATTGCATGTGGCCTTCTGCTACAGGCCCTCCATGTGCATCAAGTCATTAAAGTTGCAACTTAGGCAGCTAGGGGTGGGGTATCTGAGAGCTTCCGGTGTCCATATATTATTGTGCAGGCTGAGGCTGGACAATTACTTTTATCTTTCAGTCCTGAACAATCCTGAACATGTTAAAAAAAAAATACAAAAACTATGAATGCGCTTTAATTTTAAATAATACAGGAATCAGCAAATAGGCTCCATCGAACATTTGCTGTCAGACTTTCCGCCAACAAATGTTTGCTAGCAGGTTCTCAAATTTTCCGCCAACAAAATGCTGTTGTCGGGAAGTCCGATCGTGTGTACACAAGTCCGTGCATAAAAGTTCACGCATGCTCGGAATCAAGTACGAGCCGGAAGCGTTCGGTCTTGTAATACTAGCGTTCGTAATTGAGATACCACATTTGTCACTCTGCAAATTTTGAAATCTCTCAATGTAGCACATTCTCTTCTTCTTTATAATGCTATAATAGTGAAGTTGCTTTGCTGCTGATATTCACAGTGTTCTGATAAACTGATTTTTAATTTTTTATCGTAATCTCCTGAATAATCTTTGTTTTGTTTTTTTTTTTTTTCTCGTGATCTCCAGAATAATCTCCATATTTTTTTTATAGTGATCTCCAAAATAATTTTTTTTCTAGTGATGTCCATAATATTTTTTGACGTTTTGTGTGTCACGTTACCACAACACCATTATTATCTTGTATTTTTTAACCTCAAAGAAATACAACTATGTTGGTGCCCCTTGTTAATTTGATATTGTATTTTTAAAATGCACCTGCCTACTCACAAACAAATTGTCCTTTTTGAAGTAAAACACATAGCCAAGTATTTGTCCAAACAAAAATTAGGAATTTAATAGGGGTCATAACAAAATAAAGAGGAAGGCAACGCTGGAGAAACAGTTGGAATTGGTGAAGCCTTTGTACCCCAGGGCAGACACCAATTATTTGACTGTCAAAATTGGTAACCTGAGGAGTTCAATTAATAGGGAGCACAATACGGTCCAGGACTTCGAGAGATCGGGAGCAGCAGCAGATGACATATATGTCCCGAGGCTGTGGTCTTTCAACAGCCTGTGTCTTTTGCCAGACCACACCAAACCCAGGCCATCACTCTCAACACTTCCTTCCATGCTTCCTTCCATGCTGCTCTGGTGGGTTGGGTGGCTGTGGTGTGGGTGGTGTTGCTGGAGGTGGAGGAGTATGGTCCAACCCACACAGGTGGCTTTGATTTGTGAGTTGGCCCCTCGTCCCCTTGTTTAGGGCCTGAAGAATGATTTCCTCACAGATCAAGCATTGGCCCTCCTCCATGTGTTCGAGTTTACTTGCTGTCAAACATCCAAATGACTCGGGCCACCAGGGGATGTTGTAAGTACCACAGTAGCCTGGCGAATTAAAGCAGTCGCGGACTCCTCCAGGTTCCCCGCAGTCTTGGGATTCCTGTGTTTTTGGTCATCAATCACACACAATTTTGAGCTCAGTATGAAAATGGTACATAGTTTTAGTTTTTTGGTCATCAATCACACACAATTTTGAGCTCATGACTGTTGCAAATTGAATGTTAACAAATAGAAAAGACTATCATTCTGACCCCAGCATTTTTCAATCTTGTCCCAATTATTTTTGGCTACTATTGTCTATTGATATGTAAACCACTTTGTTAAATCAGAAATTAGTGATCAATAATAACATCTAGTTAACATCATTCAATTTTTGACAAGAAATATGTTCAACAATGCTATACCTGGCTCAAGCTGGGCTCCTCCACATCTTCCTGGTGGAAGGTACAGGTTGGACTTCAGGAGCCTCAGCTGATGTGGAAGGAAGTGTGGAAGGAAGTGTTGAAGGAAGTGTAGATAGCGTTGTCCTGGATTCACTGTGCTCTGACAAAAACCGCAGTCTGTTGTAGTACCACAGCATTGGGACATATACGTCATCTGCTGCTGCTCCTGATCTCATGGAATCCTGAACTTTCTTGCGCTCCCTATTATATGTGCTCCTCAGGCTACCAATTTTGGCCTCAAATAGTTGATGTCTGCCGTGGGATACACAGGCTTCACCAATTCCAACAGTTTCTCCAGTGCTGCCTTCCTCTTATGCTTGTTGGAGTAGTCTCGGCATGTCACTTGCCAGAGACATGGCAGCTCCCTGTACATTTGGGCAGGAAGTCAGGGTCAGTGAATTTATCCACCATTTTAGCTGCAAGACACAACACAAGACAAACCCTAATGTCAGGCTAAACTCTCCTAATCTTGTACCAATATAGGCCTCAATCTCTAAGCAGTATAGGCCACTAACCACTGATGCCCCAAGTTAAAATTGTACCTTCGTTTGCATGATCGGCGCTTACCATCCTCTGTCCTCCACTTACAGATCATACGTAAGACAACCGGGTGATATGCTTTATATACACTGCGCATGCGTAAAACTCCGCCCCTGTCCTTCTTTCTAGTGTATTCCTCGCCTCTTCTCTTTCGGGGCAGTGGGAGAGCACATGACGGAGATACAGCAGGTGCGTGCAGAGAGTAGCAACGATGAGGAAAGCCCCATAGCAAGGCAGTTCCAGATCCAGAACGAGATATAAGGCCTCAAATATGACCTTTGTAGAGATGGTGGACATCTTGAAGAGGGCAGACTATGACCGTACAGCAACCCTAATGTGAGAAAGGCCAATATCATGACTAAAGTTGTGAGAAGTCTGCTCAGGAATTTTGGAGCACGACGATCCAAGGAGCAATTGAGGAAACGCTGGTCAGACTGGAAATTGAGGGAGCATGATCAGCATAGAAAGATCAGGAAAGTGCTTCAAAAAAGTAAGTATTTGTCCTGTGTTCCTATTATTATTCTTACTTCCGTGCTGGTACATGTGCTTTTCTTTACTGTTGTACAGTTTAAAATGCCAAGTTTGAGGTTCGCGGGCACAGTAATTATTCCTATTAAACATTGTTTGTTCGACCACTAATACAACGTTTTTGGCAGATGCAGGTTAAGTACATTTGTTCATGACCTATTTGTATTAAAATAAGTTTATTAGATTGTTGTCTAGATGTGTTTGTAACTATAATGAAATGCAAACTTGATTCAGTGTAAGGAGAGGACACTCAGCAGCTGTTTACACATCTGGACGCAGGAGGACTAGTGTGGGACACCAGAACAACCTTTTTATGGTGTCCCACGCAGGTGCTCCAGTGGATACTAAGGGTCTCTCCATGTGTGAAACTTTAACAAAACAGGTAAGTATTCCAGCTTTTGAAAGGTAAAAATCATGTCTTCAGCTTGGAACTCTGCCAAAACAGATAATTTGACGAAACTTCCAAGCAATGTTTCATATTACTATTTCTCGCCTCAAATATCTGTCTGCTAAGTATATCTTTTTTGTATTCACATAGGGGAGAAAAGAATCGGGACATCTGAGGACACCAGGAACCCAGCACCTACTGAAGAAGGGGAACAACTCAGCACACAACCTGATGATGTGGATGCAGAGGTTCAGGAAGTGGTCAAAATGGTGACCACAACAGGTCAGTGTCTGAGACCACAGCTTTGGGTAATAGATGTATGCCTGCATATTTATAATACATGATGTGTTTTTTTTTTTTTTTTAGGTGATGTGGATGTTGTGGAAGAAGAAACTCACTTCAACAGTGCAAGTGCACATGTCCTCATCAGTGAGATAATGGTGTGCAATCGGGATTTAGAGAAGGTAAAGCAAAACATCAATGATGTTCAAAAAAAGACTGACCAACATCATTGATGTTTTAGCCAAAATCTAAAAAAAAAAAAAAAATTTAAATGTTGTGGTTATTGTTTTAAATTTTTTTAAAGTAATTGCAAAGCCAAATTTTGAAGATGCACACAGTGTGTCAACATGTGCTATCTGCCATCATGGGATATCAATGTACGCGTTTTGTGGGTGCAACCCCTTCCTCGCAACTAAAGTAGGTAAGAGGAAGGGGTTGCACCTCTACCCCGAAACACGTCCATTGATCCCCCATGATGGGATATAGCACATGTTGACACACTGTGGCTTATTTCAAAAAAGCAAACCCCTTTGCACTACAAGTGCAATGCAAGTGCACTTGTAGGGCAAAGAGGATTGTCCTTCCGAAATAAGGTCCAGTGTGTCAACATGTGCTAGCTCACATCATGGAAATGGACATGTTTCGGGGGTGCAAACCCTTCCTCTAACTTACTTTAGTTGCGAGGAAGGGGTTGCACCCACAAAATGCGTACATTGCTGTCCCATGATGGCAGATAGTATGTTGACACACTGTGTGTTTTGTGGCTTTAGAAAAATTGATATAGGGAAAAGACACACATTTTAGGCATGGGATCATGATGGAAATCCACATTTTTAGTCCCAATTTGTGTGCATCTTCAAAATTTGGCTTTTACAGGGGTGAGATCACCCCATCTGATGAAGGCAAAATCGACACAGTTTTCACATACTAATGTCTCATATGGCCTTCACTTTATCAAAGTTGAACTTTGTAAGTTCCTGAGTTGGGGATGTGGATGTTATGGTTTAAAACATGCCTGTTTAGCTACAAAAAAGGCTATATCTACTGTCAAACATACATGTTATACACCAAAGATGTTGGTTGTTTAAAAACCCTTTTATAACACACATGTGAATGTGCTCAGAGTAAAATGTTTTATACTCAGTAATGTGTGGCTTCTTCTTAAAATGCTCAATACCATTTTTTTTTAATAAGTTGGTGTAGTTACAGGGACAATGGGGGGTATTTAGTAAAGGCAAATCCACTTTGCACTACAAGTGCATTTTCAGTGCACTTTTAAAGCGGAAGTAAACACATCAATTTAACAGTTTAAAAAAAAAAGGCCTGCCGGGAATGCTAACTGCACATTGGCTGTGCTCTCAACCAAACAGTCAAACCATCCAATGGCTGGTGTGATAACGGATCACATTGTCAGAGAACTCACGCGTTCCATGCCCGTCCTCGTCCAGTAGGGGTTAATCTCCGTTCGGCAAGCGCCAATACCCATGCGCAGCCTTCTCAACGAAACCGAACGTGCGGGCGTACCCGCGTACCAACGCTGACCTGTGCGCGCCCTCGTTTGTCAATACGAACGAGGGCACGCACTTCCACGTCAGCACGAACGTGTGCGCGTAATCACGCACGGACCCATACCTCCACCAATCCCAGCACAAGGCGCCCTATATAAACAGGGCCTTCACATGGTGTCAGTGCTGGATCGTCTTCAGTCTTATCTCCTGAATACCTGCCTGAAGTTCCTGCCTACCTTGGTCCTGATTCACCTGGTTTTCCTGTTACCCTTCCTGGATTGACCCCGCTTACTGACTGCTTCCTTTGGTTTGACCTCAGCTTGGATCCCTGGACTACGGCTCTGCCCTCTGATTCGGTACTTTATCACCTGCCTGTTGCCAACCCATTGCCTGCCTTGACCACGAACTTGCCTTCCGCTTTGTACCTTGTTTGCCAGCCTGTTGCCAACCTATTGCCTGCTTTTTTGACCACGGACTTGCCATCTGCCTTGTACCTTGTTTGCCAGCCAGTTGCCGACCTGTTTCCCGTCTTGACCTCGCAGTGCCTTCACCCACCTGTTCGGCCGTTCCTGCACAGCCTTGGATACCAACGTGTACACCAGCTCTCCAGAGGAACCAGTCCTTCCAAGCACCAGTCTACCAGCCGCAGGCACTTGCACCCTTTCGTGCCCCAGCACTCCCTGTTCCCACCACCAGGGGTGTTTGGACCGGAACCGTGCACGAGGCCATCCCCAGCACCCGGACTCCGCTGTAAGGTACGTGATAGTACGATCCAGCCAGAATGGAGTCCGAAGGGGGTGCCTCGCCTTTGGAAGCTTTGTGCCAACAGATGTCGGCCCTTACCCTGGCAGTCCAGGGCCTGCGAGATGGCTACCATCAACTAGAACAGAGAGTGGAATCCATGACCCCGGGCTCTGCAACTCATCAGGCCTCCTTGGCATCCCGGTTTTCTGGCTCAGCAACCTCTGCATCAGCACCCACAGTAATGATGCCACCCCCAGAACCTCGTGTGCCCCCACCGGAACGGTTTTCAGGGGACCGCAGTAAGTTCCGCTCCTTCAGGAATGCCTGCCGGCTCTACTTCCTGCTACAACCTCGCACCTTCTCCCTGGAGAGCACTAAGGTGGGGTTCATAGTCTCCCTACTCCAAGGGGAGCCTCAGACCTGGGCCCACCGTATGTTGGAACCAGCCAGTCCTCTTCTGGATACCCTGGACTCATTTTTGGATGAAATGGCCAAGTTGTATGATGATCCTCAACGCACTACAACAGCAGAGGCCAGCCTCCATGCTCTCCAACAAGGGCGCCGGCCAGTAGAGGACTACGTAACAGACTTCAGGCGGTGGAGTTCCGACACCTCTTGGAACGACGCCGCACTCCTCTATCAGTTCCGCATAGGCCTCTCTGAAGCTCTGAAGGATGAGCTAGCCCGAGTGGGGATTCCTAGTACTTTGGAGGATTTGATTCAGCTGTCTATCCAGATAGACCGTCGTTTAAGAGAGCGGAGGTCCGAGAGGTCCAGCTTGACACGCCCCACATGGGTGTTACCCAAGGGTCCCAACTACCCTCCTACTCCCGTTTCCAACGTGCCTGCTGCCAACTCAGGAGCACCAGAGCCCATGCAAGTCGGCCTACTCCGCTCACCATTATCACCCGAGGAGAAACAGCGGCGTCGCCAGAACAACCTCTGCCTCTACTGTGGGGAAGCTGGGCACTACGCCAACACATGCCCGAATAAGATCCGTAAGTTCAATTCATCATCCCGTGTGCCTTTCGCCTTGTCTCTAATAAAAGCCGCTCACATCGCTGTTCCTATTTCCTTACAGCTCCCAGGAGAAATACTCCAAGTCCAGGCTATAATTGACTCTGGCGCATGTAGCTGCTTTGTGGATCATGCCTTCGCTCTACAACATAACATCCCATTAACACCTAAGCAGCATCAACTCTCCATACGGCTAGCAGATGGGTCAAATATCAAGTCCGGGCCTATTACCCTGGAGACACAACCCCTATTCACCAGCATCCCACCAGGTCACCAGGAGCTACTCCGCCTGGATGTCATCTCCTCACCTTTGTTTCCTGTCATCCTAGGAATGCCTTGGCTACAGGCCCACAATCCCCAGGTCAACTGGGTCACCGGTGAGGTGACCTTTCAGTCCTCTTACTGTCTACAGAACTGTCTCAAGACCTTCCACCAGATTCCACCAGTTATTGGGTGCCTAAAAACAGACTCTGAATTCAAAGAGTTGGTGCCGCCAGTGTACCACAACTTCCTGGACGTGTTCGATAAACAGAAAGCAGACACCCTTCCTCCCCATCGGGTCTACGACTGCCCGATTGAGTTACTACCTGGGGCCGAAATCCCTTTCGGGCGGATCTTTCCCCTGTCCGAACCTGAACTCCTGGTCCTCAAGGAGTACATCGATGAGAACCTCAAGAAGGGATTCATCCGACATTCCTCCTCCCCAGCGGGAGCCGGAATATTCTTTGTGGAAAAAAGAGATCACTCACTCCGCCCATGTGTGGATTACAGGGACCTGAATAAAGTGACAATTAAGAATCGGTACCCGCTTCCACTAGTCCCGGAATTATTTCAGAGACTCCGCTCAGCAAAAATATTTACGAAGTTGGACCTACGTGGGGCCTATAACCTGATCAGAATACGCAAGGGTGACGAATGGAAGACAGCATTCCGAACACGTTTTGGCCACTTCGAATATTTAGTCATGCCATTCGGACTATGCAACGCCCCGGCCACTTTTCAGCATTTTGTTAATAATATTTTCAGAGACTTTCTAGATTCCTTTGTAATCGTCTACCTGGACGATATCCTGATATTCTCCACCTCTCTAGAAATTCATCGTGATCATGTCAAGCAAGTTCTGGGCAGATTAAGGCAACATGGACTTTACGCAAAAGCCGAAAAATGTGAATTTGAACGCCAGACCATTCACTTCCTCGGCCTGGTTATCTCAACTGGGGGTGTAGCCATGGATCCCCAGAAAGTCTCTGCCATCATGTCCTGGCCACCTCCAAATGACAAAAAGGGGGTGCAACGTTTTGTCGGGTTCTCAAATTTTTATAGAAAATTCATCAGGAACTTCTCCAAGATCATCGCACCTATCACTCAGCTCACCAAGAAGCAAAGCCACTTCCAGTGGACTTCAGCGGCCCAAACCGCCTTTGACCAATTAAAAAGGGCATTCACCTCCGCTCCAGTACTGAAGCACCCTGACCCTGCATTACCCTACACTCTGGAGGTCGATGCTTCAGAGAGTGCAGTGGGAGCCATCCTGTCTCAACGCCAAGGACCCAAGTCTCTAATGCACCCGGTGGCTTTCTTTTCCAGGAAACTAGGTGTATCAGAAAGGAACTATGATGTAGGTGACCGAGAACTCCTAGCAATAAAACTGGCCCTGGAAGAATGGCGGTATCTCCTGGAAGGGGCAGCACATCCGATACTGATCTTCACAGATCACAAAAATTTAGAATACCTCAGAACTGCCAGACGCCTTAGACCCCGACAGGCCAGATGGGCTCTTTTCTTTTCCCGTTTTAATTTTCATATTACTTATCGCCCTGGATCTAAAAACGTTAAACCCGATGCCTTATCCCGAATGTTCACAGAACTTGAAACCCCGTCTCCACCAGATACTATCCTGCAAGCAGGGAATTTTCTCCTGACCCAATCCAGTTTCATGACACAGCTCCGCCAAGCTTCCGTGGAAACACAATTACCTCCGGGCATCAACCTTCAGGAGAAGGATGGGTTTTTTTGGCTCAACAATAAAATTTTTATCCCTCAAGACCTACGCACCACCGTCTTACAGGCCTGCCATGACTATCCTCTGGCGGGTCACTTTGGGGGCCACAAGACTATGGATCTAATCCAGAGACACTTTTGGTGGCCAAATCTGGCCAGGGACTGCAGGAATTATGTTAACTCTTGTCTGATTTGTCTCAGAAATAAAAGCAGTAAAAACAAATCATGGGGCCTGCTAAAACCACTGTCTATTCCCGAGAGACCATGGGACAAAATCGCCATGGATTTTATTGTGGAGCTTCCCCCCTCTAAAGGGTTCTCTTCTATTTTTGTGGTGGTAGACCGCTTTTCTCGGATGGCACATTTCATTCCCATGAAAGGGACACCTTCAGCAATTGAAACCGCCAGGATCTTCATTAAAGAAATTGTCAGACTTCATGGAATCCCCAGTGACATCGTCTCTGACCGTGGAGTGCAGTTCACGTCCAAGTTTTGGAGGTCGTTATGCAAGGCACTAGGTATTAAATGTAGTCTCTCTTCAGCTTACCATCCACAGACCAACGGGCAGACCGAACGTACCAACCAAACGTTGGAACAATACCTACGTTGCTTCTCCTCGTTTTCCCAAGAGGATTGGGCCTCATTGCTTCCCTTGGCAGAATTTGCTTTTAACAATTCCATCCACTCCACCACAAACCAATCACCGTTTTTCTCCAACTACGGATTTCATCCCTCCTTTCTACCCGCACTTGTGCCCGAATCTTCTGTACCGGCTGTTCAAGATAGACTGGATTTCCTTTCCTCCAACAACCAGATGCTCAGGGAAACTATTGCTAAAGCACAGGAGGATGACAAAAAATACTTCGACAAGAAGAGAAGGGGAGAATTGAACTTGGAGGTAGGAGATCGTGTGTGGCTATCTACTACAAATTTAAAACTAGCATGCCCCTCCAAGAAATTGGGACCTAGATACTTGGGCCCTTTCCCTGTCAAGAGAAAGGTCAACCCAGTGGCCTATGAACTTGAACTCCCTGCCTCATTCAGGATACATCCGGTGTTTCATGTCTCCCTACTTAAACCTGATGTTCCAAATTCCTTTCCAGATCGTGAAGTGGGACCTCCGGAGGCTATCCGAGTGAATGGGGAAGAGGAATTTGAAATTGAAGCTATCCTGGATCACAGAAAACGGCAAGGTGAGGACCAATATTTAATTAAATGGAAAGGTTTTGGCCCAGAAGAAAATTCCTGGGAACCAAGAACGAATCTTCATGCCCAGAGACTTATACAGGCTTTTCATCGTTCCCGCTCCCAGGGTTCATTTCGAAGAGGCATCCGGAGGCTGCCTCTAAGGAGGGGGCAATGTCAGAGAACTCACGCGTTCCATGCCCGTCCTCGTCCAGTAGGGGTTAATCTCCGTTCGGCAAGCGCCAATACCCATGCGCAGCCTTCTCAACGAAACCGAACGTGCGGGCGTACCCGCGTACCAACGCTGACCTGTGCGCGCCCTCGTTTGTCAATACGAACGAGGGCACGCACTTCCACGTCAGCACGAACGTGTGCGCGTAATCACGCACGGACCCATACCTCCACCAATCCCAGCACAAGGCGCCCTATATAAACAGGGCCTTCACATGGTGTCAGTGCTGGATCGTCTTCAGTCTTATCTCCTGAATACCTGCCTGAAGTTCCTGCCTACCTTGGTCCTGATTCACCTGGTTTTCCTGTTACCCTTCCTGGATTGACCCCGCTTACTGACTGCTTCCTTTGGTTTGACCTCAGCTTGGATCCCTGGACTACGGCTCTGCCCTCTGATTCGGTACTTTATCACCTGCCTGTTGCCAACCCATTGCCTGCCTTGACCACGAACTTGCCTTCCGCTTTGTACCTTGTTTGCCAGCCTGTTGCCAACCTATTGCCTGCTTTTTGACCACGGACTTGCCATCTGCCTTGTACCTTGTTTGCCAGCCAGTTGCCGACCTGTTTCCCGTCTTGACCTCGCAGTGCCTTCACCCACCTGTTCGGCCGTTCCTGCACAGCCTTGGATACCAACGTGTACACCAGCTCTCCAGAGGAACCAGTCCTTCCAAGCACCAGTCTACCAGCCGCAGGCACTTGCACCCTTTCGTGCCCCAGCACTCCCTGTTCCCACCACCAGGGGTGTTTGGACCGGAACCGTGCACGAGGCCATCCCCAGCACCCGGACTCCGCTGTAAGGTACGTGATACACATGTGCAGCACCGTGGCAGTTGAAGATTAAACAGAGGCAAAGATGGCAGCTTCCTTGGCTGAAAACGATAGGGGGGTTTACTTCCGCTTTAAGTGTACTTGCAATGCACTTGTAGTGCAAAGTGGATTTGCCTTTAGGAAATAACCATCACTGTGCTGTTAAATTTGCCAAAATCAGGCCATTTTAGGGACTACATGCAATTAATTCATGGAGTTTAAAAGGATGATTTTTTTTTTATCATTAATGAATTACATACATTTATTTTTTTCAATTCAGTACTTTTTTTTATTAATTTTCCTTTCACCAATATAAAATACACATTTCATATTCATATTTTCGCAGATACAGTTGTCATACACATTACATCTGCAGTAACCCCTCATAAAAAGAAAAAAATCAAATCAAGATACAATAAAACAAATATAGTACTTTCCTCTCCCTCCTCTCTACTCCCCCCCCTCCCCCCTCCCCCCCCCCCCCCCACTCCATCATCTCCCCATCCCCTCCGAAGCAGCATCACTTAAGATCCCAAGCCTCCACCCAGTCTTTCCAGATAGCTTCAAATTTCCCTAAATTATGTAAATAGATGAATTTCTCCTTTACTATAGTGTCTCTTATTTGTGTTCTCCATTCCTCCACCGTCGGAGGATATATAGAGATCCATTTCTGAGCTATCAATTTCTGAGCCTGAAACAGGCATCTCACTATTGTACTATAGGTATTTTCTAATATACTTGGTTTCTTCACTATAGTTAACAGACATATTCTCAAATCTGGTACTAAATTTATACCCATTACAGTATTTATATTTTTAATTATATCCTGCCAGTAACGTTGGAGCTTGGGGCACCTCCATATCATGTGTATTAGGTTAGCTAGTGCGCCTCTACATTGTGGGCATAGAGGAGATTCCCTGCGTTTCCACTTGAACTATTTTTCCGGGGTATAATCTGACCTGTGCAGAATGAACATTTGTGTTAATTTTTGAGTCGTGGACCATGAAACCTGTAGTATTGCAGAGAGAGCCTCAGCCCATTGTACATCTGACAGTGGGCCAAGATCTCGTTCCCAATGTGTCCTGGCCGGAATCACTACCTTTTCTTTAAATTTTTCTGCTCAATATCTGATAAATTTTACATATGAGACCCTTCTTTTTCCCATCCTTTTTAAGCAATGGTATTATTTTTGACTTATTGAGCTTAAATTCTGACGTATGTGCCTGAACCTGTATTGCATGTCTAAGTTGCAAGTACTGGAAGAACTTCTGTCTAGGTATCTCAAGTTCCTCAGATAATTGGGCAAATGATTTTATATTATCATTCCAGAACAGTTGCCCCACATATCTGAGTCCTTGAGTTTGTCAAAATTCAAACTCCTTTAATTTCTGTACTTCTACATAATTTCCATTATTCCAAATTGGAGTGAGAGGGGTGTATGCTGACAGAACGCACTGAAAATCAGAAAGGACCTGACAATAACAAGCTGAAATTCAGAAAGGAGCGGACAAGAACGCACTGAAAAACAGAAGCAAACTATAAATAGAATGCACTGAAAGACAGGAACGAACTGACAACACGCACTGGAGAAGAGGTACGAACCGACAAGCACCACCTGAAAAGCAGGAATGAACTGAAAAGCATGAGGCTGAAAAGCGCGAATCGTCTCTCACCAAACTTCTACTAACAAGAGATAAACACGAGATTAGCAGAAGGAGCCCAAAGGGTGGCACACTGGCTATTGAACTTCCTTTTTATCGGCTCGTCGTACGTGTTGTAGGTAACCGCGTTCTCAAGTTCGGAATTGTTGGCCAACATTTGTGTGACCATGCGTATGCAAGACAAGTTTGAACCAACAACCTTCGAACAAAAATCCACGGTTTTGTTGTCAGAAAGTCTGATCGTGTGTACGTGGCACTACTGTCCTGTGTTAAATATCAAATTAAATATGATATAACTGTTTCCAGAGCAGGGCCTAGACTTACCTGATGTTTCTCACCACAATTTTGTATTACCCCAGCTGTATTATAAAAACATGTGTCACCTCACATCGCATCTTTAACGGCTTGCCGTTCTCTTTGTGGAAAGTAGGAGTGTAGGTAGTTGCCCTGTTGGCCAACGGAAATTACAATTTACTAATAGTTTGGAGGAGGAAATGGACAGTTCACCAACCAAGCAGCGACAAATGTAGGATATTTTAGCAGGGAATTTGAAAGATGGGCTCTAATAAGTCTGGCACATTATGATTATTTTTTCTTATTACTGTATTTTAATGTTCATAATTGCATTTAACATCTCCCATAATATGCAACTATTACTGCATGTATAACATCCAGCAATAATGCAACCATGTAATATACCTCCTCAACTGATCAATTCAAAAAAAAATTAAGCCCTTCCAGCTGAAATTACTCTCTCTGCAGATTAGGGCAAGACATCTTCCAAAATGACTTTACCCCTCCAATTACCTTTTCTGCTGAATACAGCAACAAATCTTCCAAGACAACTATATCCATTATTATTCACACATGTAATTATATTCTGTCACATACAGCCATATCCAATGTAGCAAAAGTACTGTCATTATCTATAGGGCAATGACTGAATAAAAAGGACAGCCTTGCCAATACTGGAGAAGAAATGGGACTTGGAGCACCAGTACAGATTCTGCCCACCTCGTTAGCAAGCAATGATCTGTCCACCTTGCCTAATGAACTAACTGGTTACATAGTTGGTTTAGTATGGTTGCATAAAGAGACATCAGTCCATCCACATGTATGCATGGGTTTGTGTGTGCGTCTATGTTTACTACAAATGCCTGTACATTGCATTCACTAAGAAAAACATCTAAACATTATTTACACTCCCAGCTGACACCACCAACTGTGGAAAGGAGTTCCATATCCTTAGGCTACTTTCACACTGGAGCGGTGGGGGCGCTGGCATTTTAGCAGCGCATTTCGGCCGCTAGCGGGGTGGTTTTACCCCCGCGAGCGGCCGAAAAAGGGTCAATACCGCTTGCAAACCGCCGCTGCAGCGGCGTTTTGCGGGCGGGTTCGGAGCGCTGCCCCATTGTTTCCAATGGGGACGGGCGCTATAGGAGCGGTAAATATACCGCTCCTATAGCGAGCCAAAGATGCGGCTTGCAGGACATTTTCCAGCGTCCTGCAAGCGCACCGCTTCCGTGTAAAAGCCCTCGGGCTTTCACACTGAAGACACAGCAACAGCTGTTTCGGGTCAGTTTGCAGGCGCTATTTTTAGCGCAATAGCGCCTGCAAACCGCCCCAGTGTGAAAGGGGCCTTACTGCTCTAATAGAAAAGAACTCCTTACAAGGTTTAAGATTGAACTACTTTTTGTCCAACGTCATTGTGTGGCAATGTAGAGACTTTAGGTTAAATACTTTCCTCCCAATGCTAGAGTCACCATTCAAAGATGTGTATACTGTGATCCCTATTAAGTGCCTTTTCTCCAAGGAGAATAGGTTTCATTTTTGTAGTCATTCCTCAAAACTGAGGTCCTTCGTCCCCCTTTTTAGGTTTGTTGCAATTATCTGGACTCTCTCCAGTTCAAGGACAACCCTCCTGAGGATCGTTGACGAAAACTAGACACAGATTGCAACCAAGTATTCTCAGTGTCATTTGATGGTGTGCCAGCCAAGCACTTACTGTATTCATCAAGCTACTATCCTGCCCACTTAGTTTAACAACTTACCTTCTATACCCCCCCAAAAAAAAAAAAAAAACACCTACTTTATTTTATGATGAAGGCTCCCAGACCAGGCTTTTCTCTTGTCTGTCTACACTGTGCTGGGTATGAGAATATGAATGCAGAACAAACATCCCACTGGAAAATAAAGATTTGAACAGTGACAGGTATGATGTCTCAAAGAGTTGGTGTATCTGTCCACAATCCCCCCGACACACATACACTTCCCCAAAAATGACAATGTCAAGATAATTTTGCTACAGTATTCCTAGAATTATGTGATCTGTATGTTCCTGTTGTCACAGACAGAAATGAAATTTATAGTATCTGCAGCGATTCCATAGTGTAAATTATGTCCATGTGACAAGAATAGAACAGTTCTGGTGGAATGTTATGTGACAGTAAACCAGCATCTGTGCAGTTTCAAAGCATGGAATATGGCATGAAACTTAGTCGTCAGTGTCCCCATGGTAACAAATGTCATTACTTATTACCTGTGCTAATTTTTACTTGATAACGCTGTATCTCACAATTAGGCCATTAAAGAGGTTCTTACTATGTGATACATAATCTGGTAAACAACATTGGACGTAAGCAGAGATGAGAAAGCCTGGAGTGCCAATAAAGCCTTTATTCACATTTGGGTTATTCCTGGAGCGTATTTTACATTGAGCTTTGTTTTCTTAGCTCTTGTTTCCATTGCATTCATCTGCCAGCGATGAACCTGTATCATTTTACCCCAAGCATAGTCTTTGGCTGACTCACTTTAGTTCTTCTAGTCATAAACGGATTTATCTTGTTGCTATGGCTCTTCCATCTATAGAAAATCTTGCTGCTGCATCTCGTTGAAAATAACACTCATGAACTGAATGACACATTCAGAAATCTAAAGGAAACCTATACAAGGGAAAGTGCAAGCTGCTGATATTGACTTTCATCTGATTAATGCTGGTTCCCTGGCTGTCTTCAGCTTCAGTATTGCTCTCACACATGCATACATGCAATGAAAATAGAATTTTACATCTATATACTTGTTCTGGATCAGTGAAACAAATTATTAAAGTCTCTCCTTGTCACTTAAAGAATAAAGTTACCAAATTATTATTTTTTATCAATGAAAAAAAAAAAAAAAACATAAAATGTGTGTATGTATATATGCAGTACATCCTTCAATGATGCTGTGCAGGATCCGATCTGTGCGTAGTCCATAGAGGGAGGTCATGGACACTGTCAGCAGTCATCCCTCTTTGTGGGTCCATAATGCGGCGTACACACAGTCGGAATTTCCGATGGAAACAGTCCGATGGGAGCTTTTCATAGGATTTTCCGACCGTGTGTATGCCCAGCGGTCTTTTTCTGTTCTCAATTTTTCCGACGGAAAACCTTTCTATCGGATTTTCCGATCGTGTGTATGCAATTCCGACGCGCAAAATTCCGACGCATGCTCGGAAACAATTCGACGCATGCTCGGAAGCATTAAACTTCCCTTTTATAGTGCTGTCTAACGTGTTTTGTGCCGCTGTGTTATTGACCGTCGGAATTTGGTGTGATCGTGTGTAGGCAATACTGCTTGAGCGGAATTCCGTCTGAATTCCGTCGGAAAAAACGTCAGAGTTTTTTCAGACTAGAATTCCGATCGTGTGTACGCGGCATTACTCTGCCCTGTGGTTTACTAATCCTAATTTCTCCTTCTTCCTCTCTGCACATTGAGCTGGACACAGTCTTTTTACATGTAAGGCTCCGTTCACCGCTAGGCATTGCTATTTTACAGGCATTTTTTGGGCGTTTATTCAAGCATGTTTTTGCAGCCTTTTTGTACAGGCGTTTTGAAGTTGACAAGTCACCAATGGAAAGCAATAAAAACACCTGTAATCTGCCAAAAAAGAAAATTATGTATTTTTTTGAGCGACAGGCATTTTGCTTAAGGCGACAGAATGCTCAGATGTGAACAGGGGCAATTGAAATTAATTGGATTTGTCTTGTTGGGCATTTTTAGAGCTGAGGCTTAGAGCAGAAAATCACCCAAAAATGCCTAGGAGTGAATGGAGCATAAGTGATACTGTATTTGTAAATAAACTTGTTACAAGTAATGTAATCCCTGCACTCTTACTACTTTGTTTCTCTTCCATATTGCTGACTGGATCGCCCCCTGATCTACACTAGTCACACTATTGCGGGTGGTTGTGGAAATTCCCCCACTTGCAACCACCCACAGTCAAAACGTCCTGCTCTTTAAAAACACGCAGGGCTGGCATTCATTCTTAATGGCACACCTGCAGAAACCAATGAGACATTTCAAGGTGCAACCATGCGATTTCCTTTCCGCTGTGTTTTAAAATGGTGCAGGAACCTTTTTCCAGCATGAAACGCAAGAACAGCAGCCCATTAAAATGAATGGGCTGCCGTGCAAACGCAGCTCCCAGAGCAGCAATAGTGTCAACCAGGCCTTAGTAGTTGCAGGATTGTTCTTGAAGTACCTTCCTTGAAGTACACACCTGCTCTAAGCTGCTTTCACACTGCGGCAGACGAGCATCGGCAGAAAAGCGGCACTATTTTTAGCGCCGCTTTACTGTCGTTTTAGCGGCGCTATTTGGCCGCTAGTGGGGGGGTTTTCAATGGCCAGGGGTACTTTAGGAGAGGTGTATACACCACTCCTACAGCGCTGCAAAGATGCGGCTTGCATGACTTGTTTTACCGTCCTGCAAGCGCATGGCTCCAGTGTGAAAGCCTGATGGCTTTCACACTGGAGAGACAGGAGAGGCTCTTTACATGCACTATTTTTAGCGCTGTAGCGCCTGTAAAGCGACTCAGTGTGAAAGAAGCCGTAGAGCGTAACATGCACCCACCATTTTCCCATGATTTTAAGGGGGGAAAAGTGCGCGTTATACACCGATAAATACAGTATTTATTTGCTGTCATTGCAAATAGAAAATGATTTGGTTGTTTAATATACAGAGTGGTATGCGAAAGCAATCTCCACAAATTCCATAGCAGATTATGTGTCTGACCCCTCCTTTAAAAAACACAAGGGGTGTGATTCACCTGGTCTAACGTACTGTCAGTTACCTGTATTTTAAAATGCAATTTAATGTGTTTTTTTTTTTTCTCGCTCATATGCACATAACCTAATTCCTTGGCCCTGGGCTCATGAAAGGTTTGCTTACCTGCCTTCTTCATTGGTTGAAAACCTCCAGTGTGTGTTCCTCCATGCCTTCAATTCAATATGAAATGTTTACAGGGACTCACTTACTAATAATTTTTAAAGCTGGCTTTAGTGCTTTCTTGGGATTCTCTTAATGTTTAGTCTACTACGGGGTATTGATGCTATGTCATTGAACACTCTATTACCAAAAGTATTGGGACACCTGCCTTTACACGCACATGAATTCCGTGACTTAATCTGTAGGGTTCAATATTGCGTTGGCTCACCCTTTGCAGCTATAAAAGCTTCAACTCTTCTGGGAAGGCTGTCCACAAGGTTTAGGAGTCTATATATGGGAATGTTTGACCATTCTTCCGGAAGCGTATTTGTGAGGCCAGGTACTGAATGTGAATGAGAAGGTCTGGCTCGCAGTCTCCACACTGATTCATCCCAAGGTGTTCTGTCGGGTTGAGGTCAGGACTCTGTGCAGGCCAGTCAAGTTCCTCCACCCCAAACTCGCTCATCCATGACTTTATGGACCACGATTTGTGCACTGGTCCAAATCATTTGGTGGAGGGGGGATTATGGTGAAAAGCTGTTTTTCAGGGTTTGGGCTTCGCTCCTTAGGTTCAGTGAACTCTTAAAGGGGTTGTAAACCCTCATGTTTTTTTTCACATTAATGCATCCTTAATGCAAGGGCCTCATCCCCACAACCCTTGCCCGGTGGTTGTGGGGGTCTGCGGGCAGGGGGCTTATCGGAATCTGGAGGCCCCCTTTAACAATGGGACCCCCAGATTCCAGCCCCCCTTTGTGAATGGGTATCGGTACATTGTACCCATACACATTCACCAAAAAAGTGTCAAAATTGTAAAAATGGCAGTAGACAATTTGGGACAAGTCCTTTATTTAAAAAAATTTATTAAAACAGTGTCCCGCGATGTCCATTCATCTTCGATCACAACGTCTGAGGGACCGGGAAAAAAAAAAAAAACAACAGAAAAACTCTGCCTCCATGGGAGGCTCCAGCTGACTGCAGGCTTTCTGCATTGACGGTGGTTATATAGCTGAGGGCGGGGCCACCTGGTGACGTAAACGGGTGAAGGCATGTGACATCAGAGGTGGGCGGGGTCACCAGTTTACATCCCTGGGTGGCCCCACCCTCAGCTATAATACAACTGTCAGTGCAGAAATCTGCAGTTGATAATACAATGCAGGCAGTGTACACAGTATCTAATACAGTGTGTACAGTTTCTACTACACTTCTGGTGGTGCACACAGTACACAATACAGTGGAGCCATAGTATAGTTGCTAATACAGTGCAGGCGGTGTACACAGTATCTAATACAGTGTGTACAGTTTCTACTACACTTCTGGTGGTGTACACAGTACACAATACAATGCAGCCGTAGTACAGTTTTCTAATACAGTGCAGGCGGTGTACACAGTGTGTACAGTTTCTACTACACTTCTGGTGGTGTACACAGTATCTAATACAATGTAGTGTGGTGTTGCAAAACAAAATATACATCATATCCGGAAGGCCACCAAGGAGAGACAAATGCTCACAGGCCACTAAAAGAGGGAAAGCAGCCTCTGCGTCTACAGTAAACTT
Source organism: Lithobates sylvaticus (assembly GCA_028564925.1). NCBI lineage: Eukaryota > Metazoa > Chordata > Amphibia > Anura > Ranidae > Lithobates > Lithobates sylvaticus. Next base: position 661,051,179 of record CM053026.1, on the reverse strand, counting down.
TGTTGGTCATAGACATGGTGCATCCTCTACAGGTGGCTGTGGGGCATGCAGACGAGTTGGTGGAGTGGATAAAAAGCCGTCCTCATCCTCCACATCCTCTGTCACCCAGGCTCAGAGTAGTCTGCCTGCCAACGCAGCTACCAAATCAGCCTATTCCACTGACTCCTTGTCCACAGTCACTCTTTCCGTAGCCCCACCATCATGCACGGAGGAGTCCCCAGAATTATTCAACCACAGTGTCAGGTACATGCTGCTGGAGGATGCGCAGCGATTTGAAGGCTCCGATGTTGGTTCCCAGGTTGAGGAAGGGAGTAACGTGAGCCTAGAGAGGGGGTGTCCAAGAAGGACAAGAAACTGGCAGTTATGTTCCTCCAGCTGCAGCATACTGCCAAGTTTTCTGCAGTGATGTGGAGGGAGGGGATGATGATGTCACTGACTGTACTTGGGTGCCTGAGAGAAGACAGGAGGAGGCACAACTCCAATGAGGCAGGATGTCCTATAGGGGGCAGATTAAGGGCAGCCACCCTATTGCAGCACACCACAGAGCTCCGCAGGTGCAGGGCACTGCTGACACACCAAGTTTCTTGGTGTGGGCCTTTTTCGACACGTGTGTTGCAGATCGCACCGTTGCTGTTTGCAACCTATGTCTGAAGTGGATCAAGCGTGACCAGAACAGCAGCTGCTTGGGCACCACATGCTTGACCAGACATACGATGACCTGCCATGCAGTCCATTGGCAACAGCACTTGAAAGACCCACATCAAAGAAAAGCTTGCTTCTCCTCTGGGATCTCCAACCCTACTATACCTCCAGTCCTCTTAAAAAACTGCACTGAGAGGAATGAAGGTATAGTAATATGTGTACCAAGTACTTGCAGCCAATCTGCTAGCAGTACACCACTATCTGATTTTAGCAGGCAAATTTCCCTACCCCAGTTGCTGAACCATAAAAAGAAATTCAGCCCCAGTCATCCACATGCTCATCGTCTAAATGCTAGCTTGGCCAAATTGCTAGCACTGCAACTGCTGTCTTTTTAGCTATTAGACTCTGCCCCCTTTCGTGAATTTGTTGAATGTACTTTACCTCAGTCGCAGGTTCCAAAATGCCATTTCTTTTCACGGAAGGCCATTCCGGCTCTCTACCGGCATTTGTGGAAGGCAATGCTTTGGTCTCGTTGGACAGCGCAGTCAGCAGTAAGGTGCATATTACCACTGACTCATAGTCCAGCAGGCATGGTCAGGGATGTTACCTTTCCTTCACGGCACACTGGGTAACTCTGCTGGCAGCTGGGAAGGATGCAGGACAGGGTTCAGTGTTGTTGGAGCTTGTTCCGCCACCACGCCTCCAAAATGCTAGTGGCGATTCTGCCACAGCTCTCTCCTCCACCCCCTCCTGTTCTTCTTCCTCCATGGCCTCTTCTGCAGATTTGTCCCCTGAACCAGCGGTGCTCCATAAGCGTACAAGGGGCTACGCAAGCAGTCAGGCTAAAAGATGCAGTGCTTAAGTTGGTCTGCCTAGGGAGCAGGAGCCACACTGGGGCAGAGATTCTGTCAGCTCTGCAGGGGCAGGCTCAGAGGTGGTGGACACCATGCCAGATTCAGCCAGGAGTGGTTGTATGCGACAATGGCACCAACCTTTTCTTCGCCCTCCGACAGGGACACTTGACCCATGTCCCATGTTTGGCACACGTCCTGAATTTGATGGTGCAGTAGTTCTTGAGCAGGTAACCAGGCTTACAGGATCTCCTGAGGCAGGCCAGAAAAGTCTGTGGTCATTTCCGCCGGTCATACAATGGCAGTGCTCGGCTGGCTGACATTCAAAGAGAATGCAACCTGCCCACCAACCGCCTCATTTGAACTAAACCTTGGCAATGCTGCAGCGGCTGCACACACAGCAGAGGGCCATCAATGAGTACCTGTGTGAGTATGGCATCAGGATAGGGTCAGGGGAGCTTGGCTTCTTTTCTACTAATCAAGGATGCATGCACTGTCCTGTCACCATTTAAGGAGGCCACAAGGATGGTGAGCAGCGAAAATGCATGTATCAGTGACACTTTCCCTCTAGTCTTCCTGTTGGAGCACACGCTTCGTGGAATCATGGATAGGGCACTTGAGGCAGAACAGCTGGAGGAAGAGGAGGACTTCCTTACCTCTCAAGGCCCCCTTTATCCATATAGCATTCCTGCGGGCCCGCCAAACACACAGGAAGAAGAGGAGGAGGATTGTGTCAGCATGGATGTAGATTATAACACTAAGCAGCAGTCTTCAAGAGATGCATTTCCAGACCCTGGGAGGTAACAATTCCTGGTGCTGGACAACATGTTGCTGAGGCTTTGTTCAGTCAGAGGAAGAGTGGCGGAGAAGGTGGCCGGCTGACCGATGCCTTCAAACAATTTTTCAGTCCTCAGCACCAAGGTCTGATCGGTTAAAGCAACCATCGCCAGCGTCTGCATTACATGGTGCAGGATTATCTAGGGGCAAGAGCAGACTTGCAGAACTTTCCACCAGAGCATCCACTGGGCTACCTAGTCTTGAGGATGGACCACTGGCCAGAACTTGCTCAATATACAATTGAGCTACTGGCCTCTCCTGCATCCAGCATGCTTTCTGAACGCACATTCAGTGCTGCTGGAGGCTTTGTAACGGATCAAAGAGTGCAACTGTCCATAGACTCCGTTGATAGGCTCACATTCATAACAATGAATCAGTCTTGGATCAGCAGCTATCAAGCACCTGATGCTGATGTAACTGATTGAATTTGCTATGGATGTGGGATCCCTTGAAGATGGCCTATGCTGACTATCCTATTCCTCCTCAATCTTGATGATGCTAGCTTACAACAATATTTTTGGTTTAGGGCACCACCACCACCACCCAAGGCCCAAAGTATCTGTGAGGGGTTACAGTGTTGTGGCACAACCACCACCGCCACCAAAGGCCCAATTTTCCTACCCTTGTTTAACAGGGGTATGTAATTACAATTTTTGATATAGTATTTCATAGCAGGGCCCTTTCCTGTGTCCACCAAGTGTAACAGCCCCGAATGATCCACAATGGCTCAAAAGTGATATGGTCCAGAAATATTTAGACAGAATAAAGGTGGATAAAGCACCTGGACCAGATGGCATCCACCCACGGATCCTAAAAAAATTGAGCTCTGTAATTTCAAAGCCATTGTATTTAATTTTTTGGGACTCATTAATGACGGGAATAGTACCACTGGATTGGCGCAGGGCAAACGTGGTGCCTATATTTAAAAAGGGAACAAAGTCTTTACCAAGTAACTAAGTAACTATAGACTTGTTTTAATAAAAGACCACATAGACGAGTTCTTGGTGGAAAAAAACATTTTAAGCAACAGACAGCATGGGTTCATGAAAGACAGAAGTTGTCAGACAAACCTGATTTCTCTTTATGAAGAGGTAAGTAAAACCTTGGACAGAGGCATGGCTGTGGACATGGTATACTTGGATTTTGCAAAAGCGTTCGATACAGTTCCCCACACACGGCTCATGTGTAAGGTAAGGTCTACAGGCTTGGAAATATCAGTTTGTAAATGGATAGAAAACTGGCTAAATGACAGAATTCAGAGAGTTGTGGTTAATGATTCTTACTCTGAATGGTCTAAGGTTATCAGTGGTGTACCCCAAGGTTCAGTGCTGGGACCCTTACTTTTTAATATCTTTATAAATGATATTGGGTCTGGGATCAAAAGTAAAATTTCTGTCTTGGCAGATGACACCAAGCTATGCAGTGGAATAATGTCCTTACAGGAGGTCTTCAATTTACAAGCCAAAATCAATGCTTTGTCTAATTGGGCGACTATGTGGCAGATGAGGTTTAATGTTGATAAATGTAAAGTTATGCACTTGGGAGCTAAGAATATGCATGCATCATACATACTAGGGGGAGTACAACTGGGGGAATCCGTAGTGGAGAAGGATCTGGGGGTTTTGGTAGATCATAAGCTCAATAATAGCATGCAATGCCAAGCTGCAGTTTCCAAAGCGAGCAAAGTCCTTTCTTGTATTAAGAGAGGTATGGACTCCAGAGAGAGAGATATAATTTTGCCCCTGTTCAAATCATTAGTAAGACCTCATCTGGAATATGCAGTTCAGTTTTGGGCACCAGTTCTCAAAAAGGATATCAGGGAACTGGAGAAAGTGCAGAGAAGGGCAACCAAACTGATAAGAGGCACGGAGGAGCTCCGCTATGAGGAAAGATTAGAGGAACTGAATTTATTCACTCTTGAGAAGAGGAGAATAAGGGGGGATATGATCAACATGTTCAAATATATAAGGGGTCCATATAGTGAACTTGGTGTTGAGTTATTCACTTTACGGTCAACACAGAGGACAAGGGGGCACTCTTTACGTCTGGAGGAAAAGAGATTTCATCTCCAAATACGGAAAGGTTTCTTCACAGTAAGAGCTGTGAAAATGTGGAATAGACTCCCTCCAGAGGTGGGTCTGGCTAACTGCTTTAAGAAAGGCCTGGATACTTTCCTAAATGTACATAATATAACTGGGTACTAACATGTATAGTTAAAGTTCATCCAGGGAAAATTCTATTGCCTCTTGGGGGGTCAGGAAGGGATGTTTTCCCCTGCTGTAGCAGATTGGAGCATGCTCTGCTGGGGTTTTTTTTTTTTGTTGCCTTCCTCTGGATCAACTGTGGGTATAGAATTGGGTATATTGGATTGTATGATATTTTTTATTTTTATTTTATTTTTTATTTTTTTATGGTTGAACTGGATGGACTTGTGTCTTTTTTCAGCCTAGCTAACTAGGTAACTATGTAACTGTGAGGGCTTACAGTGTTCTGGCACCCCCGACACCTAAGGCCCAATTTTCTGCAGAGTATATAGGGCAGGCAGTATAGTATATATAATGCTGTTCAGAGTATATAGTGCCTGGGGGGCCTGGGGGACCCCCACGCCATTTTTTTTAATTTGGGTGCAGGTTTCCCTTAATATCCATACCAGACCCAAAAAGCCATGCTGTTTTTTCAATAATTTTCATCTATATTGCCGGGACCCGACAATACATTACAGCCGCGAGCAGTTTTAAATAAAATAGTTTCCTTTAGAAATGTCATTTTGCTGTGGTATTGTTCTAAACAGGGAGAAAAATGTGCTACTTTGCAAGCATACTAAGGAAACCCCCAAGCATGATATTTAAAGGAATATTTCATTTTTATTGTTTCACTTTAAGCATTATTAATATCACTGCTCCCGAAAAAACTTTTTTTGCATTGATACATGTCCCCTGGGGTCCCAGGTCGACCAACAATTTTTATAGCAATAACTTGCATATAAGCCTTTAACCACTTCAGCCCTGGAGGATTTGGCAGCTCAATGAGTGGAGGACTTTTTACAATTTAGTACTGCTCTGCTTTAATTGGTAATTGCGCGGCCATGCAATGTTGTACCCAAACAAAATTTGTGTCCTTTTTTTTTTCACAAATAGAGCTTTCTTTTGATGGTATTTGATTGCCTCTGCGATTTTTTATTTTTTGCAATATAAATGGAAACATTTTAAAAAAATATTATATTTTCTACTTTTTGTTATAAATTTTTTTTAATGAACTCAATTTTAGTCATACATTTAGGCCAACATTTATTCAGCTACATGCCTTTGGTAAAAAAAATGTCAATAAGCGTATATTTATTGGTTTGCGCAAAAGTTATAGCGTCTACAAACTAGGGTACATTTTCTGGAATTTACGCAGCTTTTAATTTATGACTACCTATCTCATTTCTTGAGGTGCTAAAATGACAGCGTAGTACAACCCCCCCCCCCCCCAAATTACCCCATTTTGGAAAGTAGACACCCCAAGCTATCTGCCGAGGAGCATGTTGATTATTTTGCAGATCTTGCTTTTTGTCACAAAGTTTTAAAAATTGAAAAAATAAATAATTTTTTCTTTTCTTTCTTCATTTTTAAAAATAAATGAGATCTGCAAAATACTCACCAAATACCTTGGGGTGTCTACTTTCCAAAATGGGGTTATTTGGGGGGGCTTTGTGCTATCTGGACATTTCAGGGCCTCCGTAACTGTGATAGGTAGTGAGGAGTAAAATCACAATTTTACGCCTTTAGAAATCCTGAAAGCAGTGATTGTTTTTTGGGGTCCTGTACGCGGCTAGGCTCCCAAAAAGTCCCACATATGTGGTATTCCCATACACAGGAGAAGTAGCAGAATGTATTTTGGGGTGTAATTCCACATATAACCATGCCATTTTTAAACAATATATATTTAGTGACAACTTTGTGCAAAAAAAAAAAGAAAATAAATTGTAATTTTCCTGCAACTTGTGGCAAAATATAAAATATTCCATGACTCAACATGCCTATCAGCAAATAGATTGGGGTGTCTACTTTCCAAAAAGGGGTCATTTGGGGTGGTTTTGAACTGTCCTGGCATTTTATGCACAACATTTAGAAGCTCATGTCACACATCGCCCACGCTTCTAACCACTTGAAGACAAAGCCATTTCTGACACTTTTTGTTTACATGAAAAAAAAAAAAATTTTGCAAGAAAATTACTTTGAACCCCCAAACATTATATATTTAAAGCAAAGGCCCTACAGATTAAAATTTTTACACAGTATTTGCGCTGCGATTTTTCAAAAGCATTTTTTGGGGAAAAAATACACTTTTTAAAATTGGAATGCACTAAAACACACTATATTGCCCAAATGTTTGATGAAATAAAAAAGATGATCTTTAAAAGCCTTTACAGGTTACCATTTTAGATTTACAGAGGAGGTCTACTGCTAAAATGACTGCCCTCGAGCTGACCTTTGCGGTGATACTCACATGCATGGTGCAATTGCTGTTTACATATGACACCAGACCGACGCTTGCGTTCGCCTTTGTGCGTGAGCACGGGGGGACAGGGATGCTTTTATTTTTTTCTGATTATTTATTATGCTTTTATATTATATTTTTAAACTGTTCCTTTCATTTTTTTTTATCATTTTTATTGTTATCTCAGGGAATGTAAATATCCCCTAAGATAGCAATAGGTAGTGACAGGTACTCTTTTTAAAAAAAGTGGGGTCTATTAGACCCTAGATCTCTCCTCTGCCCTCAAAGCATCTGACCACACCAAGATCAGTGTGATAAAATGCTTTGCCAATTTCCCAATGGCGCTGTTTATATCCGGTGAAACCGAAGTCACAAAATGCTCGTAGCTTCCGGTTTCTTAGGCCATAGAGATGATCGGAGACATTCTGGTCCCTCCCACTGCTTATAAAACCATTATTGGCCAAAGCATTGCATTATCACAGTGCATTGACGGTCTTACAGTTGAATTGCCTTTGGCCAATCATGGCTCAGGGGGCTGGGTCCAGGCCCCACACTATGTAAGGCTGCTTACACAATAGCCGTACATAGTTTTATGAATGAGAGCAGCAAAATTACATTTGTAAACAAAAAAATTTAATTGAACTGCTTGCGGCTGTAATGTATTGCCGGATCCCAGCAATATAGATAAAAATCATTGAAAAAAACGGCATCTGGTATGGTTATTAAGGGGAACCCTTAGACAAAATTAGGCCATTCAGGTCTGGTATGGATATTAAGGGAAACCCTGCGCCAAAACTTTTTAAAAACTGACGCCTTTAGTGACAACTTTGTGCAAAAAAAATAAAGTTTGCAATTTTCCCGCAACTTGTGGCAAAATATTAAATATTCCATAGACTCAACATGCCTCTCAGCAAATAGTTTGGGGTGCCTACTTTCCAAAATGGGATCATTTGGGGGGGGGGGGGGGGTTTGTGCTATCTTGGCATTTTATGGCCTTTGAAACTGTGATAGGTAGTGAGGAGTGAAATAAAAAATTTACGCCCTTAGATATCCTGAAAGCGGTGTTTGGTTTTCGGGGTCCTGTACGCGGCTAGGCTCCTAAAAAGTCTTAAACATGTGGTATCCTCATACTCAGGAGAAGTAGCGGAATGTATTTTAGGGTGTAATTCCACATATAACCATGGTATGTGTGAGTAATATATCATTTAGTGACAACTTTGTGTAATTTATTTTTTTTGGCATTTTTCAATCATTTGTGACAAAAAAATTAAATATTAAATGGGCTCAACATGCCTCTCATAAATTTCTCCGGGTGTCTACTTTCCAAAATGGGGTCATTTGGGGGGGGGATTGTACTGCCCTGCCATTTTAGCACCTCAAGAAATGAGATAGGCAGTCATAAACTAAAAGCTGCGTAAATTCCAGAAAATGTACCCTAGTTTGTAGATGCTATAACTTTGGCGCAAACCAATAAATATACACTTATTGACATTTTTTTTTTACCAAAGACATGTGGCTGAATAAATTTTGGCCTAAATGTATGAATAGAATTGAGTTTGGTGGATTTTTTTATAACAAAAAGTAGAAAATATATTTTGTTTTTCAAAATTTTCTGTCTTACTTGCGTTTATATTCGCAAAAAAATAAAAATCGCAGAGGCAATAAAATACCATCAAAAGAAAGCTCTATTTGTGGAAAAAAAAGGACACAAATTTTGTTTGGGTACAGCATTGCATGACCACAGAATTACCAGTTAAAGCAGCACAGTGCCAAATTGAAAAGAAAATGCTCTGGTCATTGAGCAGCCAAATCTTCTGGGGCTGAAGTGGTTAAAATTAGCACTTTTGATTTTTCATGTTCGTGTCCCATAGACTTTAACAGTGTTTGCGCAAATTTTTTGCCTGTTCGCAAGTTCTGGTGCAAACCGAACTGGGGGGGTGTTCGGCTCATTCCTACTGATCATACCCCACATTCAACCATAGTTTAAAGCCTAGCTAGCCCAACAAGTCTTTTAGGCAAGAATTTTAAACCAAAAGGCGTGAAAAGTTTGCTATGCACCATTTGTCTAATAGATAAATCTAATCTAATCCAGACAGCAGAATGGCAGAGCATGCTGAGAGTTGCAGTTCATAACAGATGAAGAGCCACGGGTGTCTTAAGGATGACATAACGAATCACATCAACTGAAAGAAACATATCTCCTGAGCATTAGAAGCTAATAAAGAATATATGTTCGTAAATTGAACAGCACCGTGTGATAAAACATACATTTCCATCTTTGCAGAGTATGATTCCCTTTTCCATTTGTTTTCATTCCCTGAGGTTCCACAATGGCTTTTTGATGCTAATAATTTCAGTCACCAAAAGTAGCACTGGCTTCAAGTACACACGAAAATGGTACAGACACAAAAGAAGAAAGACAAAGTTGAGTCACTAGTACAACATTTAGCTTTTTGCTGCAGAGTACGATAACTAAAGCAATGTCTAGAGGAATAAATCACTTTAATTTAGATCTGTATGCAGTGAACATTGTGTACAAACCAGCGTTATGTAAATATATCGCACTGAGGTCTAAAAATCACAAAAAAAAATGATATACTTTATTTGTAGTTTAGCTTTAGTTTCAAATAATTAAATTCTGCACTCCAGGCAGATAGAAAAAAACATAATGTTTTCTAGACTAGTTACAGTGTGTATTCATAGCAAAATCATTAAAACTGATTTCTGAGCTCTCTCTAACCTACCCCCAGACCCCCCTCTAAATAATTGCTGACATTTAAAAAGAAATATCGAAATGCTAGTTTTACTCACCTAAATCCATGTTCATGTGATGTTAACATCCTGTGTCTTCTCCCTTCTTCTGTTTACAGGAGGCATTGTCCTTCGTTGGGTTCTTTTTTTGATTGTCTAGTGGAAGTGTTCTCTCAGGATCCAGAAAATTAATTTCAGCAGTGATGTCAGGAAAAGGGGACTGTCGGGGAACAACCTGTGTGGGCACATTAGCATAGTTTTCAACATTCTCAAAAAATGTATAGAGACACATTTTTGTCTGTAGGCAGAGTCTTATTATAATTAGGGGGTGGGGTATTCATTTGTAGGTGTTGTGTATCAGGGGGTGGGAAAATGTGGCACGCGTAGTGCGCCACAGCGAAAAAAAGGGCATGGTATAAACAAAATAGTGGGCGTGGCTTAAAGGGTGTATGGTTGGAGTCTGAGATGAAAGAGGGATGGGGGAGAAGAAAGAAAGGGATAGAGGGAGAAAGAGACAAGGAGAGAAAGAAAGAAGGAAAGAAAGAGGGATGGAGGGACAGCAGGCCCAGATCCTACACCACAATAGAAGAAAGTTTAATAATCAGCAGATAAAGATATTCCAAACACCTGTTAGCGCTTCAATCATCACGGTTGGTATGGTGTCAGGATGATTGAAGCGCAATATTTCTTATATTACATTGTAATATAAAATTAAATAGTTCAACTCACCATAATGGCGAATCAGTGGGAGCCCTGAGTGTGTCACTTGCCACGTCGCCTGCCACCAGATGCAGCTTGGCTCACTTGTCATCAGATACAGTTTGTGTCACTTGTCACCACAGATGCAGCTTGTCACCACAGATGCAGTGTGTCACTTGTCACCACAGATGCAGCGCTCACTTGTCACCACAGATGCAGCACACTTGTCACCAAAGATGCAGCGCTCACTTGTCACCACAGATGCAGCACACTTGTCACCACAGATGCAGCTTGTCACTTCTTCACCACAGATGCAGCATACTTGTCTCCACAGATGCAGCGTACTGGTCACCACAGATGCAGCTTGTCACTTCTTCACCACAGATGCAGCGCACTTGTCACCACAGATGCAGCGGTCACTTGTCACCACAGATGAATGCAACTTGTCACCACAGATGCAGCTGGTCACTATGTCACCACAGATGCAGCGCACTTTGTCACCAAAGATGCAGCTGGTCACATTGTCACCACAGATGCAGCACACTTGTCACCACAGATCCATCATGCTTGTCATCATAGTGCCAGCCCTGGGCCTCTAGCGCTGGCAAAAAAAATCTGGAAAATGCCAATTTCCTGTGAAATTTCCCGGGACACTGTAAGATTGGGACAAGGGTCTAAATACTGGGAATGTCCCAGGAAATTCTGGACTTTTGACAACTATGCATTAGCATCACTAGATTATTGGTCCCCCACACTGAAGTTAGGGACTTGAATGATGGACTTAAGTGAGTAGACCATGCTTCACAAGGTATGAGGGCCAGGGATAAGTGCTAGAGAGGTGAGAGAAGGGTGGGAGGGGAATTCCTTTCTGTCTGGAGATGGGCTTTAAATGTATTTTGACATTTGACTAGCATCAGAGTCTATACAAATATTTTCCTCCTGTAATACCATGCATAGCACTGTGAGATTGAGAAGGACAGCTAACATTCTGAGACAATCAAGGCTCTACTGAACCATGCTGTCATCTTAAAGGGGTCTTCAGTATGACTGGGTGGATTATCTTCCTGTGGCAGAGTTAGCTTATAACAATTCTAAACATAGCTCCCTTCCCAAAGTCCTTTTACTTAAACACCCGGTATTATCCAGTATTTATTCCTGATCTCCTATCTTTCCTGCAATTTCTGCTGTTACCAATAGACTAACTACATTGCAGGAGATTCAGGAAAATAGTGTTGATACTCTGAAGGAGGCTCAGGACAGTTACAAGAAGGCTGCTGACAGACATCACAGGTAATGTCCTACATTTCATGTGGGTGACAAAGTTTGGTTATCTACCAAATTTTTAACCATTAATTACACAGTATCCTATTGCTTTCAGGCACCAAATTTGATTAATCACAAACGTGTTTGCTTCTGTAAATTGTAACTCCTCAGCTGGGTAATCTTGTGGCTTACATCCATCAAAGTAAATGTCAAATACAAATAGCCTGGGACTATGTGGGATGATATGAATTTATCCAAATTGTAGGGGTAGTGTTTTTGAAATCTCACAATATCTACAGTGCTGTGAAAATTTGCCCCCTTCCTGATTTTTTTGTTTTTGTTTGCATATTTCTCACACTTAAATGATTCAGATCATCCAAATTGTTTAATATTACACAAAGATAACCCAAGTAAATCCAAGATGCAGTTTTTAAATTATTATTTAATTTTTTAAGTGAAAAAGGCTGTTCAAACCTTCCTGACCCTATTTGAAAAAGTAATTGCCCCCTCCCATACCGAATCATGAATGAACTGTGATTAACTACAATATTTTGGAAAGCTGAGTTAAATTTCACTTGCCACACCCAGGCCTGATTACTGCCAGACCTGTTGAATCAAGAAATCACATAAATAGAAGCTGTCTGACAAAGTGAAGCACGCTAACAGATCACAAAAGCCACACATCATGCCACAATCTAAAAAAATTCAAGAACAGATTAGAAACAAAGTAATGTACATGTATCGGTCTAGGAAGGGTTTCAAACTAATTTCTAAGGCTTTGGAACTCCAGTAAACCATGGGGAGAGTCATCATCCACAAATGGAGATAACTTGGAACGGTG